>CM040448.1:14090480-14690480 GCA_022749755.1 Azadirachta indica
TGTAAATTTCATATTATTTATTTTTTTCTATTTTTGTCAAAACATAGAATATGTGATAATAATATGAAATTTTGAATCTATATGAATGAGTTTGTAGTAATATTTTTTAATTTTATTGCATGTTTGAACATTGTATTTATAGGGTAAAGAATGTCTCGATTTAAAATACATTGAAATGCATGTAATTTTAAAGTTAATTAAAATTAGAAAATTTATTAACTTATATAATTTTATATTCTATGAAAACTATGATAAATTTTGTTATAATCAAAAAAGATTACGAAAATATGTAACAAACAAATAATTTTCTATACATATAGTTCTAAGAAATTATAGAAAAAGTAACAAACTCTTAGTAGCGATAGATTCAATGTAAGAATAATTGTACCCTAAAAGAAAGATATGTTGATTAATTTTATTCTAAACTAGCTAGTTTTAAAAATATTTAGACGAAAAGAAATTTTTATAACATTCAAAGAATTTTCAATCTCGAAGCTTTTACTAATCGTGTTTATTTGGTCATTGGTTGCAGCACAAATTATTTGACCAAGGTTTCGACAAATGCTTCAACTAAAAATAAGCGTAAATGACCCCATCATGACCATCACCGTCAGGATATCTTATGGTAATTAATTGGTCTCTAAAATAAAATACAGCAGCCATGAATGATATTCAAATACTTAATAGGAAGAAAACACACACACACACACACACACACACACACACATACATAACCAAGTTATTACAAGTATAGAAAGAATTGACTTGATGCTGCTATTACTAAGTCAAGAAGGATCAACTGAATCAAGTCATAAGGGTAGTTAATTTGTGCTACTCAATAACCAATTCTTTATTATTTCATGACACATTCCACAAATTCATCATGTCTGCAAGTTTTGTTTTCTTCTCCACTTTTTTCTTTTTATCATCAATATTTTAAGAAATTAGGTTTTTTTTTTTCTTCCCGTCAATTCTATCTAATTTACAAAAAATTTCTCTCTGCGAACGTTCTATTTTCTAAAATATGAATTTAAAGAAATTTGTCTAAATTTAATGTGAAAATAACATTATTTTATTTAAATGAACAACATTTTATATAAATCATCGAAAACTTATAGAAAATTTAACTCTCTGAAATCTGCTTATATACGAAAAGGTACATATATCCATGCTTAAAAATTTCTATGCGTGTATATATAGTTATATCAAATTTTGTTACTATTATTTTTATTTAGGAACTATCAATAATCAATAACATGAGAAAGAATGTTTCTTTTCTGCGATTTTAATTAACATCGCCCGTATATTATGGTTTTGAAATTTCGTGAGACTTATGGGTTATATTAAATTTTAATTTATTTCATTTTTTTTTAAAAAATATTTATGATCATGAATTGACGTGAAATTAAGGAAATAGAAACTGACTCAGCAACTAGTTATCTGTCTAAGTCCTTAGGAAATTCTAGATCTACATCAAGATAAAATTCTAAATCAACAAAAGCAAAAAAAGGGCAAACGGTACAACATTTTCCATTTATTTATGCTTTGGTTATAATATTTAATTTTTTTTCGTTATAAACTCTAAGGAATAACAGTTACTGTATAAAATTAAAAATCTTTTAAAAAAAAGGTAAAATAAAAATGCAAGAATTAGAAAATTACAGGGGAGGAATGTCATGTAGTTATATGTATATGGTAAGTATATGTATGTGCAAAGATGACACACAGATGAAGAAAGCATGAGAATAGAAGTTTACTTTCTTAATATACATATTTGGGATTAGTTTAGAAAAATTTAATGAAAATGTCCAACACTTGAGTTAAATTTTTAACAATACCTATTTTTAAAATTTGTCATAAAAATTATTCATTTGAATTTTTTTAAACGAAAATTCTTCTATTGGAAGTGTACGTTAGTCATTTTTAAAAACTTTTTATAAAAATATTTTAATTTAAATAGATTATTTTTAAATATACTTTAAATAGTGATTAGTTTTAAAAATTAAAATTTTAATTTAATTACTGTTAAAAATCTCCCGATGCTTTAGCGGTACAAATCTTTGAACAAGAGAGTAAATCAATGATTACGATCTATTTATTTATTGATTTTGAAATTAATTTCTCTCCTCAAGAAAGGCTTTAATTGTTATTTTCAACATTCAACACGAGGATGAATGACAACCATAAAAATTACTTCCAAGGGCGGAAGGGGGAAATAGTCCAAGTCCTTGGTCAACAAACAAGAAATTTTGTTGGCCTGCCTGAATTGGGACATTCTATTTTGTGTAGACAATGACAATGAGTTGGATTTTAGCCCACATAATTTCAATTTCTGGAGTTAACATCCTGATTTTATTGACAGAGATTTGCGAATACTTTGAATACGTTGATTCTTTCCTTTTTGTTTTTTCGTTTACTAAATACTTTCAATTGTTGTGTCTTCGAAAAAAGAAAGACTTAGACCAATTATTTTGAGTAATATTAAACTTTACAAATATTATCAATGGAGGGTGGTTTTTTTTCTTTTAAAAAAAAAATCATTTAGTTTATGTTTGTGGACGAAATCAGGTGAAACATTCTGTTCTGTGAAAGTAAACAGCCATCTATTGAGCTGATATTAACTTACAAACCTTCATTTTAAAAATGAATTATATAATATACAGGAGCGTCTGAAGTATGAAATGGATCTTTAGATGTATTTTCAGTTTATTTGTTCCATACAGGATCAATATCTTTACTTCGTAATCAAAATAAAGTATCAACAGGAGAAAGAAACGCACTTTCAAGCTGTGGATCTTCCTTGTTTTTATCTTGTATACTGTATTTTACATTGTTCTGGGAGGCTGTAGTTGTGTCTTATTTGCTGCTTGATAAACTGCTCTCTTTGTTGTTCCATGTGCATACATTACTCCAAGTTCACATGTATTTCTTGTCCCACTTCAAGATATGAATTTTTGTCCAGCTCGGAAACTTCGTATCTCAGCAATATGCCAAACAAAATCTTTCCCTGAATCCATACCCGCCAGAAACAGAAAATGAAACTTAAATTCTACTACTTAAAAGGAATGAAATCAGTAAGCAAATGATAGATTTGAGTAGTACGACTCATACGACTTACCTTTAGTCTCCGGTATGATGCTAAAGTAGCCAGAGGTTCATTTGATTTCTGCACGTGACCATCTTCATGAGCAAAATTTATCATTTGGCAGCGGTTGCATCCACCTAAAGACTGAACGATGAAACAAAAACTGAGAGAGGTGATCTACTCTTATTGTTCAAAGGGCTGCATGAAAGAAAAATAAATGCTATCTTCATTGTCAACTTATAATTGGAGTTTGCCCACGTCTTTCTTTCCCACAAGATTTTCAGAAAACCTAGATAATACACAGGCTATAAATGAAACTTACAGCTGATGTGGATGTTCGTTAAATTGTAAGATGTAGAAAGGATTAAGTAGCCCATATCAGAATCAGTTAAACCTAGGTATTTTTTATTTAACCAAAACAAAAATGGCTACAATTCAGGCTGTGCAGCATTTACCGTAAAATAATTGTTTCCGATCTTGAGATTTCTCCATCCATCTTCGGCGTATGGTTTACCTCCCGATATAACAAGGTTAGGCCGAAATCTCTTAGGACTGACTTGAACTGGTGTCCCATGAGTGCCTTTTTTTGCACCTGTTCCTGCATATTTTACAAATCATATGAAAATTTAAAACAAAAGAAGCTGGCTGATTTTCAATCAACAAGTAAAATTTGGCTGCTCATGTTGACATTTTTTGATCAATTAGATTCTAACCTTTACTGCAGAGCGCAATAATATCAGCAACAAATCCCCTCAATAATTTCTTTTATTTATTTATTTTTTGTCCTTAAACCAAGAACCAAAAATAATCAAAATTCTTTTACTTGCTGAGATTTTATATGTTTACATTCAAAGTACACTTAGATTCTTGTTTGGCAGAGAAGGAGTCAGAGAACATACTTGAGCTTAATCTGCTGTTGAGATCTGATATACTTTCTTCAGATATCAATAAAAATTGACCTTCATTAGTAAAATTCAATTTGCTATCCAAATCTCTGCACATGCCTGCACCTTTGATCTTGTTCATGCAACCACGAGTTTTGGGCCTAATACATCGGAGTAAACTACAAGGTCGACCAATTGCTTTGCTAAACCATGAGTCGACTTCGTTTGTGTAACCGTGGACTTCATATCTAATAATTAACAAACCACCATCATGTTTTAACTTGCAAAATAATTCTTTTTCAAGTAAAAGACATTACATGATGAAGATATCTACATATATATATATATCTATATCACCTTAAAAATAATTTAAAAAATAATTGTGTATTTAAGATTACCTCTGGGCTTGCACATCAACTTCTTCTATCCCACTATTAACTGAATCTGGTTTTAGGTTGATCTGTAACTTATCTCTGCAACGTGGTGATTCTACGGATAGTATTTCTTGCTTGAGGTCAATGCAAGTACTAATGAGGCACATTTCAGGAACCTACACATATGATTTGGAAGGATTAAAACTAGAGCTTAAACATTTTTTTTTTCTTTTTTCAAAAGAAGATTCTTTTCAACAAGAGACAAATATATGAAAAATGGTAATGTTCTTCATAAAACACATGCATAATGGCATGCGCTTAACAACTTTTAGCAGCACACACATAGAGCTATTTCCAGCTATCTAATACTTTACTATTTTTATGTTCAATACACGGAAGGAAACATGGAAAAATTAGAATAAAAGATTGATTTATGATGGTGAACTGGGCTTATAGACACATGAATATTAAAAACTCTTGCTGAAAGGCCAGTAATTCACCTGCTTTTGTGTAAGAATTTCACCAGTTTGACTTTGAAGAAGCCATTCTCGGTCATGTAATAGACCTGGCAAATTCACAGGTAAGGTGCAAAATACAGTTCAGTTCAGTGCCATAGTAGTGTTATTATGTACCACCACTCCAATGTCACACACAACATTCTTATAAAAATGAGGGAAAATCTGCTAAAAGTTTAGTTTCTATACTGTAACAAAGATAAGGTGATAAATTACTAAAGAGTTATTATTTTTCCTTGTATGACTGATTAACTTTAACCATCCATTGTCTCACTACTAAAACGTGCTCCTGTGTCCACCACACTCTGCATGCTCACCATGGGCCAATAAAAGATCACTATGTAGTGCATGCAACAAGATTTATCACCCAACTTGGGAAATAATCGCTTGCTCTTTCATTCTCAAGACCAAATCAAATCTTGCAGCTATCTTTTTTCCTGAACGAGTTTATTTGTTTTTTTCTTCTCTAGGTCTCATTTCACAGCCACAGCTTTTCCTCTGATTATGTGAACTTGAGTACTAAACTTTGGACAGGTTGGCATCAAAATTTAAGTTGGATGTTGCTCTGTTGACTATAATTAACTTTATTGCAAGTCAGAAAACCCTGAAGAAGGAATTTAGGGATGTCTACCTTTGATATAGATAAGCACAAAGATTGATATTCAGAGTGCTTTAACACAAAAATTCACCTGTACTGCAAAGAGGCCAACGTTCTACATTGAATCCCGCACATGATTTAATTGGATAGACAGTAACAGACTTGATTAAATATTTTGAAGGTGAGATTCTTCTTTCAATACCTGAAATTTAGAAATAAGCCAGATGTCAAGTAAAGCAGACCAAAATGCCACATCGCGGTTCTTACCTTATTTTTTTGTTGATAACAAGGACAAAGCCAAAAATTATAAAATAATTATCATAGAATCAAGTAACTATGCACAAAAAGGCCAAAATCTGAAGCATGCAGAATGAGGAGAGTACACAACAGTCCCAAAATAATTTCTACACTCATTTTTGGTTAGTCAAATGTTTGAGAACAATAAAGAACTAATAAATGCTAAATTAATATCATGGCTATATGCAGAGATGTGTGTCTGTACATAGACAGATTCTAACTTTATCTTTCTGACCTCTTAGTGAACTGGATCAAAGAGGCTACTGTATGAAACCTATAAACAAACTGCCATCTAGCAAGTAAAAATAAAAAATCTTAAAATGGGGAATAAAAGCAAGAAAGTTCACAAATAAAAATAAAACTAAAAAACAAAGGCATTTGATAGCCTACAAAGTACGAAGCAAGTACAAAGATAATCACCTTCAGGTGACAAGCGGATGGAGATTGCCCTTGACAGATATCCATTTGCAGATTTGTTCGGAAGTGACACAAAGGAACTTTGTATGAAATCAATAAATATCTGCAGATAGAGAAACATAAATTCCAAGAAGTCAGACAGGAAGAAATCTTAATTAAAAAATAACTACCAAACAGCCATCAATGACAAAGAATGAATAAATATTGTTAACACTTGATGAAGGATAGCAAGCAAATGAATAAAATTCCCTTCATCAGTTCACCATAAATATGACAAGCAGAAAATAAAGCACCAAGAGAAAAGTTTTCTTAGCTCCTTTTCCCCCTTTTACAGTTAAAGATTTGACTGAAATTCACAAGATAAAGGAAAAACATCCATATACCTTGGCTTCTTCATAAGTTGACATGTAACCAAATGAAACCCTAACAGCTCCGGTTGGTTTTCCATGTATTATGTCATTGTCATCCCAGCAAACATGTCCGGCCTGAAATCACCAGTAAAAGCTTTCATGACATATTTAATGGCATAATCAAGTATATAATCGTACCCGTGCAATTATAAAACTTAATTGTAGAAACTGGCTAAAGAATACCTCTATGTTTGAAAGAAGATCGGTGTGAGACAAACCAAGATATTTTGCACATGCACCAGGATTGCAAAAACATCCTGTCTACACAAGCACAGAAGGCAGAAAAGCCAATAAAGTCCTGTTAGCAACCTCATGCAAGTATCATTTTGCAATTCTCAATTAATTACAGACATCAATTTTTTGTTCTTACTTTTTCTTTTAAATATAAAACACAGAGGCAAAAAAAATTATTAAGAAAGAAAAAGAAAATATGTTATGTAGAATGGTTTAGGCTAGTTTTAAAGTTAGATTTAGGATTAATTTTATTATTGTTATTTTATTTGAATCAGGTCTTACTCTTTTAATTAGAGTACTATTTGGGATATTTCTTTTAATAAGTTTGACAGGTTAGAAGAAGATTTCTATTCTTAATAGGAAGTAGATTTATATTTTCTTTTTTGTTTAAAGTTTGGCTATTACAAAAAAGGCTTAGATTTAGTACTAAAGGTAGACTTTGAGACTTTGAGATTATTGAATAAGGTTATGATGTTTTTCCCTAATTTCTTCTAGTTTTCTCCCTTTTCTTCTGGATTTTCTTACTTTTCTCTCTAATTCTCTCCCGTTTCTATAATTCTTAATTGGTGCTACATGAATATGTTTTTCAACATAAGCATCAGCTAACTATCTGAACAAAATTAGAAAGGTTATCTATGCTAATAGTATTTTTCAAATTTACCCGTAACTGAATTCCTGATAAAGAAGCCAACTTTTCAACTTCACGATATCCAAACCAAGATCCATCCGACCTCTTCAAGTTAAATGAAACAATGGGACCTGTATCATGGTCAGAAACCTGAGAGGAAAATGACAACAAACATTAAACATGTTTAGTTGTTACCAACAAAGAGAACATGCAACAGAGACAGAGTTGACTGATCCATAGTCACACATGAAAAGTTCAAAGCAAGAAAGACACTTGGAGAGCATAAATTTCGAAGGGGTGTATCAAAATCTAGTCTTACAGACAAACCACTACAAGAATGCCATCTCCAGGAAAATGGAGATAGACAAATGATACAGGATACTTAGTATACCCTGCGAGAAACAAAAATGAAAACTTTGGATCAAATAAAAGCTAAAAGGAGTTAACTTTTGGAAAAGGAGACTTAAAATACAGTATCCAATTGTCCAGATCTTGCAGGAAAAACATCAGATAAAAACCCATTAGTGGTTTGCCCCTAAACAATAAGGCATGTCATAATCTTTCTTCAATGCTCAATGGTCATAATTAACAACAATTATCCAATCAACAATATTGATGTTATAAATTATTTTTAGGCATAGAACTGACCTTGGAAGCGTGACTTCCATAAAGTGTGCACACAGTAGCTCCATTTTCGTGCCTTAAAGTTAAGAGCATCTTCCTCACATATGTTGCAAGTGAAGCTGTATGCCTAAGAGGTACAGAAGTAAAGCACATACGTTGCAAGTAAATAGATGAACATACATGATATTTCACAAGACAATGGCAATCTTAAAATTTTTCATGACTATGCAAAATGTTACAGCAAACAAGTTTTGCATACTGGCTTATTGCAGATACAGTCAAAGAATTGATTAGGTTGAACCCATGGCGGATAGATGCTACACTCAGGAAGGAAGCAGTACCATCCTCGAAAAGCTCCTCAATACCTTGTCTTCTTTTTACAAAATCAATGTCAGCAATTGAGGATGCAACTGTGCCTGTTGAGTTTTTTAAGGTTAACAGAGATTATTTATGACATCATGTATTATACTCAAATAAAAAATTTATGTACAAACCTCCACCGAAGTAGGTTTTCTTTAGTAACTTGGCAGCATCTGCAGATTACAATAGTTGGGAAAAGTATTAGAACAGACTATTTTGTTTGTTTTCTGATATTTGATTTGCACAATATATCTGCGCTTTTAAATCTTCTACTAGTAAGATCATATTCTACATATAACAGCAAGTCAACACTTAATAAGGACAGAACTTAATTTAAAGTGGTCAAAACTGCACAAACCACCTTGACATAATTTCAATATTTAAAGTTCCTTCATAACCAATTGCTTACCATTTCGCACAATGAGAGCACCAAGACCAGTTGGGTAACCAAATATCTTGAGAGAAACAACACAAGGTAAAAACATCAATATGCATATATAGTAATTTATTTTTCCTTGAATGCATCCAAGCCCTTGCAATACCTTATAGAATGACATTACAACAAAATCTGCAGGATACTTTGACAAATCGGGTGGTTGTGTGACACAACCTTTTGCAGCATCAATCAATACCATCAAACAACCCCTATATATGACAAAAGAATAGACAAATTAAACAAATGATAGTCAAATGCTGAAAAAGTAGCAAGTACGGACATGTTCATTAAAACTGATGATTAATACAGTCAATGCTAAAAAAAGTAAATTCCAAATTACATACATAAGCAATGACAATTCAAAGAGAACATTTAAACTTTTTTTATATGCATCAGAATATGATTTGTAGACAATACGATTTGCCTAGGATTTGCAAAATATCTCCTATGAGCTTTACATCAGAATGATCATTATAAATGGTCCACATTTCACACATATGCAGCTTGTTTCAGTTATGGGAATCACCAGTTGAAAAACTTTGCTCCACAAAAGAAGGGGATTTATTTACCATATAAAAAATATTGAACAGGAAACAGACAAGAACACTCCAATTCCCACCAATTACAAGATCGTATTCAAGTCTGTGTTTCAAGGGGTTTTTTTTTTTTTTTTTTTTTTTCGTTTCATAAAATTCCTACATGCAAAACAGAATTTATAGTCAGATTTGGTTACTCCTCAATCAATAGACTTACTACACTGTCCCCAACCAAACTTGTGTATTTCAAGTTAGCTTCATGGGTTTAGCCAGAAAGTTCTATGTTCCATGTTAGACTGGAATATCAAAGGCGGAAATTGGAACAAAGCTCAACAACGAAATGCACAAGGTGGTCCAAATACATACTTGCTAAAAGGAGAGCCTTCCAAAATTCTCTCCGGGTTTTTCTTCATAATGTTGACCAAGTCAAGATTGAATGTGGAACCTGAGAAATTGCACTCTGAGGGAAAAGCAAATAGGTTATGAGCATCACCTGCAACAAGACGAAGCAAAATGTTTAGGTAAATGATAAATTCTCCAAAGATATAACTGCTGCACGGAAAGGAGAATTCAAAATGTAAGCTTGTATTAACTAGGGTACCCTAAAGGCCCTATGAACTTATGAGAAAATATATAGTAATCGAAACTATGCAAACTAATATAGGCTAAACACAGTTATGAATATTCCATAAATTGCCAACTCTTTAAGCCCCACAGAAAAAAAAAAAAAAAATTTGTACAGCGATTCTACAAAGATGAGTTAAAAAAAGGTCTTAACATTTATATGGGTAAATCATTATGATAGCTGTCATTTTGACAACCTAAAACTTACCTGCAGGATCTCTTTCTGGAAATGTGGCTCCTTTTCTTCTTTGTAGTTGGTGCAGAGATACCTTCATAGAAGTCCTGAGGCTTTTAGATAATTCGCAATGCTCTGCAGCCTCTTCAAGATCTATTGCAAAAGCTGCAGCTCCTCGGCTAAGAGCATATCTAGAAATTATTAAGGATAGACATGACTGCAAAGAACTAATAATATTGACAAATGCTAAGGTCTAGAACATATAAAGTCTATCAATGTTAGCCAAAGGAAGTAAAGGAAGAAGATTTTTTTTCTTGAAAATAGAATTAGGATGCATTTTTTCATTATTATGCAGAAATGCAATCTAGGGTCATGCTGGAATGGCAGGATACTCTCTGATTCCTAGTACACTGTTATGATTCTCCATTGTGTACATAAAACTGCTCTGATGGCTCCATGGAAATGCCTCTCCTACCAGCTTCAGCGCTGCTGTTGCCCCAGAAGTAAATATACATTTGTAGTCTTTTGGTGATGCACTGAAATAATCAAGAACCTATCTCAACACCACAAACTTTTATGAGTCCCTCCAAAAACTATATACAGGAGAAAAATTTATCCCATACGTGAGTTCAATCACATAGAAGATTTATAATTACTAACAGAGAACAACTAGTATGGGTTAATGTCTACCGACATTTTTAATTAGTACTTCACGCATTCAGGCACAACCTTCCTCCAAATATTTACAAATTTTAAGAACCAGAAGACAAGCTGAACAAGTTAATAGGACCAATAGAATGAAAATAGATACATCAAAGAATAGCAAACTGTACCTGTTGGCGTGCCTCCCTTACAATGTCAGAAGTAGCCAAACTAGCATCACTTTGGCTATCTAAATCTGAATTAAAGATATGCAGTCACAAAAAGACAAGCAAACAACAACATAACTATCAAGTAAGCTGCAATTTTCCCTTTAGAAAGACCTACATGCCATCAAGCTAAATTGATTTGTTATTCTGTTGGTATAATTCATTTCTTAAACAAAATTACCAGCGTCGTAACCAAAAATCACAAACATTATCTTCAATTAATACCAAACCTTTCCTAACATTTTTCCAGTACCACATCACATCTCCACTTCATCAATTAACCATATATATGTATGCATGTATGTGCATATATATATATATGTATTCTTTAGTAAAAAATATACTCACCTGAATGATCTTCATCCACTAATTTGATAAGAGCTTCAGATTGTAAAATTACAAATTATACATGACATGAAGCCCAACATGAAACTAAACCTACAGGAACAATATATATATATATATATATATATATACATATATATTATAACAATTCAAGTTCTGATAAAACTAATACAAAATGATTCACAAAATAGGATACGGGGATTTCCATAAACATTAGTAGTGAAATCTTTGAAGATTGCTTCCATTTGCAACTCAGAATATAAAGTCGCTCCAGCATGGTCCAAATAAACAGTCCCTACAATTACCAATCCATAGCAAAGCAATGACGTTTAAAACTAAAAATTTTTCCAACGTACCTTAAGCTTTTCCAATAAATTAAAGCTCCCAGCAGCCAAAAACAAAGCAAATTTCTGGTCTAAAACAACAAAATAAAAAAGCTGACCCTTTTCCAATCGTTTGAATTCACTAGCTCGAATTTCGTCAATGCTCTTCGGACCATTTGGGTACCCGTAATCTTCACCAAACTCTTTCAGAAATTCCTCCTTATCCCCAGAATCCATGCTTCGATCCAAGAACCAAGAAATAGAATCTCTTGTGCTTGTTCGGTCTCTCTGAAATGAAAATTCAGAAAGACACTGAGAAACTATATCGTTAAGACACAGGACTGCTTCGTGGTTTTGTTTGCGGGGTGGTTCGAATATTTGGTCCGAAACACGTGGCCAAATGGGTACCTTCGACAAATCAAATGTTTTATTATTTCTGTTACAGAACACCGCAAAGGTTAAAGCTCTCTTCCAAAGGGAGGAAAGTGCAAAGGTGGCTACAAATGGGCCTTCAACGGGCAACAAGTGGCCCAAAATTAGTTGCTATACCAAATGCACTTCTTAAAAATGCCATATACAGCTCTCGCTATCCTCTTTCATATACTAAATGCACCCTTTCAATTCTTACAGGGAAGCGGAATATTGGGTGTGTGGTTTAGCAATTTTCGTTCCCGAAATTTTAGCCGTCTCATTGGAATGCTTCTATGGGCTTGAAATCTCGATTCATTGCAATTGCAATTTTGGGTTATGCTCACACGTCCATAAAAAACTAAGGGAACATTTGTGAAAAAAATATTCTTTAACACACTTAACCAAATCGAATTGATTTGTGACATCTCTATTCTACATATATGAAAGTAAATTAATTTTTTAAAGCCGACGTTTTAATAATAAATTTATTAAAATCAATGTCCAAATTATTTATCTCTAAGGCTTGGTTCTTAGAGGCTTAATTAAAAAAAATGTCCAAATTATTTCAGTTGTTACACGGTTTAGATTTTTGTATCAAAATAGATAAAAATTTAAACTTTATTTTTATTCACGTTTAGAGAAAAATTTATTCACGTAATAAATATTATGAAGAAAATTATAAAATCGAAAGAGGAGTTATATTATATGTGGGTTTTCTTTTTTTTTTATTGTATATAATAAAGTGGAGGGTAGTCATCGTACAAAACATGACCCATCTAAGCACATGCATACAATTGGTATCATGGTGACAGAGAAATTAAACTTAATTATTTGACATGCATGTAACAATACATAGATGCATGAATTATACAGGTGGTAGAGGAAAAGGAAGCTATATTATATAGCTTTTGCAAAATCAAGAGACTTCTTCCCATCGTGAGCATTGCCGAAAAAGTTGTTCATGTAATCCTGAAAAACAAGCTCCCGAAATCGGGGCCCTTCTCTCTCCGCCAGCTGTGGCAGCGGCCCGATTTTCTCCGTTGGCTTTGGCATGGTGAAGATCGGGATTGACACTCTTGATTTGGTACTTGTTGTACGTACTCTGTGTTCAGCGCTTTTGTACTTTCCGTTGCTTAGTATCTAAATGATGCCAAAATATAAATAAATAAAATAATATGGGTATTTAATTTTGTATTATATATGAATATATAGAGTAGAATAAAACAATATAAATATTATTACCTGTAATGTATCTCCAACATTGATGACTAAAGCTCCAGGAATTGGAGGGATTTCCATCCATTCTCCTTTCTTTCCAACGTCTGCTGTGTCTTCTTCAACTTTCACGTACAAACCACCAATTCCATCTTGTAGTAAAATAGTAAGAGTTCCGATATCTGAGTGGCGCCCAACGCCAACGGTAAGCTCTGGATTAGGGCATGTGGGATAGTAGTTCATATTCACCATCTTGAACCCGATGAATGAATCGATCTCGGATTCATTTAGCTTCACCCCCAGATTTTCAAACAAAACTTCAATTAATTTTCTCACCATCTGCAGCGATGTTCTCAAGTACTCCAGCGCCACATCCCTGGGAAAAGGTAAACCATGCATGTAAGTATCTATGAATTTATAATTATAGCCAAAGCTACAGTACAGTACTCAACTGTGTCTTACACCTCTTTTGAGTGTTTCATTACAGTAAATTTAAGAACTGTAACGAAAAACTTGCAGATTGTACTGTTTTCTTACTTGCATTCTTTTGGCCACTGTTGAAAAGCTTCATCATCATCGGTATAAACCATGCTGATATAGTCCTTCCACTCCAAAGCTTTCTCCTTCTCTGGCACAAAGCTAGTTCCATACTTCACCAACGGGCTCGAACTCACCCCTTTCCGATAAACAACCTTCTTTTCCGGGGACTGGCCGAAGAAAGAGTGAGCGGAATCCTTGAGCGATTCCAGCAACTCAACGGGCACACCATGGTTGACAACTTGGAAGAAGCCAAGAGTCTCAGCAGCTCCAGCAATTTCCTTCACAACATGGTGATGTTCAGGCCCATCGAGCTTAGACAAGTCAATGGGGGCCCGTGCGCAGATGCGTGCATTTTTCTTATCAATTCGCTCCGTAATTGGCTGTATGTATGGCGCTGGCACTTTTGATAGGCCTAAATCCACCATGCCTTTAACGCCATTGCCGTTTTGGACCACAAAGTTGAAAAGAGAGTTGCCATCGTCTAAGCTTGGAGCCATTGGTGAATTATAACTGCTAGTGTGAACGGAAAATTTTGATCAGCAAGTTATTAGCTTAGTGCATCTGCAACTGCATTCCCAAAGTTGCCAATATATACTATGAGACATTATTTGACTTTTCAGGCCGTTAACTTTTATTGGAAACCTACCCCACTTGGTAGGTTTAGATTTTGACTTCATGTTCGCTATGGGACGCAAGATACAGGACTTTATAGAAAGAATTAGAACATCTAAATAGAAATTTATTATCTAGTTAATGAATACTATCTTATTAATTTATTACAAGAAGATTTTATTTTTGTTTTATATTTATACATGAATAGTGTTGGACTAGATTATCTGAAAATAATAATAATAATAATGTGATAACATGGAAAAAGGTTGAATTTGGACATCGTTACTAGCTAGTTATAAATTTTTTTTTTTATTAACTGATGATATTACAATAGCATCTATCAAAGCGCAACTAAAAGAATTATCTCAGGTGGAAGTAAATTAAAGAAAAAAAATTGTTGATAAATTTAATGAATTCTAATTTGTTGACCATTATTTTTGAGATTTATTTGAAATACAAATTTGGAGATAATTTCTGGGATGACTAGTAGTATTATCACACATGCTTTGACTCTTGGAGCATTCTTTCACGCAGTAGCAAAATCATTAATGCTAAAATCCTGGACCCCATTTCGGTTCCAAGTTTCCAAAATTTTAACTATAAATAAGTTGAGTAGAAGACAGTTCTAACCCAAAAGCTAGCTTTTTATTTGTATCATGTTATAATTTACTTCCTTTCAGAAAGCAATACATAATTTTCTCTATCATGCTAGATGTTGCTCAATAATTAATTCTTTATTTTTGAAAAAAGAATGAAAATGATGAAGACTTTATACCTAATCCTGAAAATATATTGGTATTTTAAAATAGCAAAGATACCGAAAGCATGGAAGAGGACAACTCAAAATCTTTAAATTTTTTTATGCATATATGCTATGTATTTCAAAAGCATGGATGAGGCATGCAATGAACTCAGCAGGTCCTTTTCATGGTGTCAATTAATTAAGAAGAAAATAAGGCAGAGACGATGACAGTGCATTAACCAAAACGAAAATTTAAAAACATTAAAAAAAAAAAAACAAAGTTTTCAAAATTAGTTGCTACAAAAATACACAATGCTGAGAAAGCTAACCTGTAAATTAAAATTGCAAAATCGAATTAGTGCTGCTTGATTTGGCCGAAGGGAAAATTGGTGGTGTAATATGGGTGAAGCCCATAAGTCTTTTATAGGGCATGCTTCGAAGTTAGTTGAGAATTGAAATTATTGTCGACGAGGGAATAGTAAAGACCTTTGTCAAAAGTACTGTCTTTTGACCAATTTTGCAAAATTTCTTGGGAACAATTGAGTATATGTGGCTATAAATTTTCAAACCATCTGGTATTTTTTATTAATTCCGGGTCAATGTGTAACTCGGTTCATCCTTACACGTGGTTTGAAATTTTTTTCTCTTACTCACTAGAAAATTATTTTTCAATAAGAATAAGACTACGTACAAACTTTTGGAGTATTTTCACCAACTTTCTCTAAAATTTATAGAAAATTTGTAGAGATTATGAGTGCAAAAAATATTTATAAAAATTTATAAAAACCTCCCTTATTATAATATTTTTATTCCATTAATCGTGTGTTAACTATTAAAAAATAAACTCGTTAATATATATTAATAAAATCGCAATCCTATTATTAATATATGTTGATGAAGTTATTAAAAAAAAATAATACAATTGTGATTTCATAAATATGTATTGATGAATTTATTTTAATCATTTTAATATTTTTCTAATAATCAATACACAGTCAAGTAGATTAAAATATTGTAACAACTCCAATTTCTTCTATAAACTTTCTCTCTATCTGTGATTTTCACAAATTTTAAAAGAAGTATGTACCCCTATAAACTTTTTATATAAGTTAATGAAAATAAAACAGTAACTTTAGAGTGTATAAAAGGTTTATTTGTGCTACATGTGTTACTCAATATCTAAAAATTTATTATAAATTTTTAATGAATTTTGCGACCATGTATTTTTTCGTTTGTGAACATTCTGATGTTGGTCTTATTGTTTTCCCTTTCACTACGGTATGAAATTAAGAGTCTTCAATAAATGAAAATTTCTTCTACACATGTTAGGTAAAAAGGCTATAAGCTAGCATAATTAACTAATTGAGTTGGTTAAATAACATTAATATTTCAGTTGATTTATTGGAATACCATGATTTTTCTTCTAACCTTTTCTCTCCTACTTCTCCCCACTACTAATTAATAAAGTTGCGACTAGACCTGATTTCTCTTCAATTTTCAATCTCCAGAGAGATCATGTACATATTTGAAATCCTGAAAAATGCTTTCATCATTAACATGTCATAATTAATCACCAAGATTACAAATCTAATTGTTCATGTCTGTTATTGCCCCAAGAATCCCAATATAGAATTGATAGCCAACAACTCCATCAATAAAATATTATCGCATATATATTTGATTTAGAATGAATTAATTATAAAATAATTATAGAAATAATAGCAATTAATATAGATGGTTTTTATCTTGTATAAAACTTTCTAAAAGATTAATAAATATTTTATAAGGGTGTTTTTTACGATAATCGCAATGTTCAATACAATTTAATTATAAACCAATTTATTTGGAATTTAAGTAAAAATATTTTAAATTATAGAATTTTCTTTTCTCATTTTTTTTTTAAGTCACCATCTAGTCACCTCTGAAATCCCAAAGAATTTTCTAAGACTACTTGCTAGAATTGGTTAAATATGAGTAGACATGGAAATGCAGAAGCATATGGAAGAAATATTAGAACCTCATCAATTATGTGCCGAAACGTGGATTTGAATTTTCTTAATACCCAAAATCAAATCAATTTCTGATATGAAAAGGCAATTCCTTTGACTTTGAAAGAGCCGTTAACATGTTTTTCAGTTGCCTTAGATTTGTCAACACGAATTCGTTGCCTTATGGTACCAAAAATAAAGTTTTTTCGGTTGATTTCCACGGAAATTCTTAATGTCGCGCACTCGATATTGCCGGTCTTAACTGCACATCGAAAATGGCCTGAAGACAAAAATTAACTTTTGAAAATTCTATTCATCGATGTTTTTATTTTTAATCTTTCTAGTTTCTCTCACATAATTTCAAGTGGGACGTCATTGGTTATATAAGCAGCCCCACCTTTTTCATTCAAGTGATACTCCAACGTTTTACTCTTTTACCAGCCAATTAAATACAATTATTATTTTGCACTTAATTTTATTATATAGATTGTAGCATTAAATGTCCCTTTTTATTTGAAAGATGTGAAAATTTTAAAATAGGACTGACAAAGTAAATCAATAAAAAGTCCCAACTTTGAAAAGCCCTAGAGGGAAGAAGCCCAATAAATAAGGAAAGTAATTAATTAAGAGGATGAACAAAGTCATTTTAACTAAAGAGAAAAGGGTGGACTGTAAAAGTGCACCCCATTCATTGGAATATAGGAGGCAAGTTGTACACATGTAGGAGACATTGGTAAAAAGCAGGTCGAAGGACCACCAAGAAAGTTACATGCAATGAGGAGAAAAGTTGGTGAAAATTGGAAAAATGTTATAGAAGACCACCTAAACTCCAAGTCAGTTAATGAGTAAGGAAGAACATCAATAAGGTGGTGACGTCGCCTATCACTTATATAGGAGAGAAGTGGATGCATTGTAGTACACATCACAAGAAATCCAGCCCGTCTAATTTATCGAAAATTATCTCTGGACAAGTGAAATTCTATGTTGATCTTTTAAGTGGCAGATAACTTCCTCCAACATCCAAATCCAAAGGACCTATGGACAACTTTCTAGTAAAAAAATAACAGCAAGAAAAAATGAAAAAAGAAAGGCGATTAAAGTAAATAATAGTAGAGAAAAGAGGAAGAAAGGCAAACCACTCATTCATTCTGGGACAGAGAAAGAAAGGGTTACACTTTTTCTGAAAATTAGTTTTTGTCTTTCTCCATTGAGACATTTAATCAACTTTTTAAAAGACAAGAAAGCAAGTCATCGGCAGGAGCGCCGGACGTACGCCAACTTCGACCGCTGATAATAATCTTCACGGCTCTCTTGATTGATCGCTAATTTCATGATCTTCGAAATTAAAATAAAATACAAGACAATGGATAACACATTTCAACCTAAAAATAGAACTATATATGCACAATTGATACAAATTTCTAACTGAAAAAGATAAACAATATTGAAATAGAGAATAACAACCAATATTAAGTTGTCAATCACGAGTAAGAGAGAACAACTTAATTAGTTATGCTTATTTTCAGGAAACACACTTCTTATATTAAGAGATGCTTGCATGCGCCAAACATCATCATTCTAACAAGTTTTAAATTACAGTGCAAAGCTCTCATAACAATGGCTCAAAGTTTCGATGACGTTGACTCTCTCTTCAACTTTGTCGTCCACGACGGCAATGGCGTAAAAGGAATCGTGGATCGAGGCCTGTCAGAGGTACCAGAGCGCTACATACAGCCACCAGAAGAGCGAATTGACAAGAGAGAGATGCACGCATGTGCAAACACTAGCCCATTGACTTGTCTAAGCTCGATGGACCTGAACGTGACCAAGTTGTTCAAGAAATTGCTAGGGCAGCTGAGACTCGGGGGTTCTTCCAAGCTGTTAACCATGGTGTGCCTGTTGATTTGCTTGAGTCGCAGAAGGATGACGCTCACACTTTCTTTGGTCAACCACCAGAAAAGAAGGCCGTTTATCGGAAAGGAGTGAGTCCGAGCCCTTTGGTGAAATATGGAACAAGCTTTGTGCCCGAAAAGGAGAAAGCTTTTGAATGGAAGGACTATATCAGCATGGTTTATAGCAATGATGCTAAGGTTGAACAATGGTCAAAAGAATAAGTAAGAAAGAAATGATTTTTTTTTAATTTTATCAATATATAATCTATATATAATTAATGCTTCTAAGTAATTAGCATGGTATAAAAGTATTTGATTTTTCGCAGGGATGTGGCACTGGAGTACCTGAAAACATCAACCATCACGGTGCAAAAATTACTTGAGGTTTTAATTGGAAATCTTGGCGTGACCCCGGAAGACTCGACGATTGATGCTCTCATTGGCTTCAAGATGGTAAATATGAACTATTATCCTCAATGCCCTGATCCAGACCTTACAATTGGTGTGGGACGACACTCAGATGTCGGCACTCTGACTGTTCTATTACAAGATGGAATTGGGGGTCTATATGTGAAAGTTGCAGAGGACATTGATGGAGTTGGAAAGAAAGGTGAATGGATGGAGATTCCGCCCGTAGATGGTGCTTTAGTTATCAATGTTGGTGACACATTACAAGTTAGGGCATCAAAATTTATTTCGAAATTATTATAACTTACATGCGTTCAGAGCCTAATTGTTTCGATAATCCTTTTTGGATGGTTCAGATAATATGGAATGGAATATACAAAAGCGCTGACCATAGAGTTCGTGCAAGCTCACAATCAAGAGTGTCAGTCCCAGTCTTCACAATTCCAAAACCAACAGAGAAAATCGGGCCGCTCCCTCAGCTGGTGGCGAGGGAAGGGACTTGTTTCCGAGAATTGGTGTTCCAGGATTACATGAACAATTTCTTCAGCAATACACATGATGGGAAGAAATCTCTTGATTTTGCTAGGCTCCCCTGAGGAAACCCGTCCAGGAAATCTTAGGTGGAATATTGGTTGTAGGTATTCCACTTCATCAATACACTCATTGAATAAAAGTTTACCATATCTACATTTATATGAAACTAACTAATCTTTAAAGTGATTATGACAATTAATGAGAGAAAAAGTTTAATATTTATATCATGAATGCATTGAAGGAAATTAATTGCGACTCTTATACCTAAAACTCGTGTCTTACTGTCCTGCATTATCCTTTTCGTTGATTAATCCATTTCCCATCTAATCACAATAAAAATTAATAGTAAGATAGTCACAATCCTTCATCCAGTATGGTCACAATCAGACAAGTACATATTTTTAGTTTTTGGTGAATTCGACTGGTCAGATCTCTCAGAATTATATACACACATCTCCTGGTTACATCGAAATAAATAAATGCTTTCATTCTTTTGATCATTGTTCGAGGGATTCAACATCATCGGTATAAACCATGCTCATAGAATCCCTCCGCTCAAGAGCTTTCTCTTTTTCCGGCAGAATTAAAGCTTGTTTCATACCTCACTAAAGGGCTAGAACTCACTCTTTTCTGATAAACAGCCTTCTTTCCAATTGGTTTACCAAGGAAACTGTATCCTGCTGCATCCTTAAGCGACTCTAGCAAAGTCTCCGCAGCTTTTACGATTCCTTCCCAACTTCCAATGAGACATGTTATGGAAAGGAAATTTATCTTCCGCATGGCACTCCACGTCAGATTTTCGCGTCCATCACTGGCCGCCTCCCACCTCGGTATATCCCCTTAATCCAGACCAAAGTCAACGGATGTAGAAGCCCCATCACGGTTTGTATTATGGGCTGGGCCACGGGGCCCAAGAACAGTGAAACCGGCAAGGAGTTTGACTCCTCCTCAAAGGACCAATGGCCTGCATTTTGAATGATTTTTAAGAATATTCTTTCTATGTCGTTAAATTAAACTTATTTGAAGTCATAATTTTTAAGAGTTTTTCTAAGGATTCATGAGATGATGTAATTCTAAAGTCATATTCTTTAAGTATATCTATTGAGATGGTGTATTTTAAAGTCACAGAACCCAAGATCAAACAGGAACACTGAAACATTATCTCACGCACAGTTTATGAGGAGATTGCACTCAGTTACCGGCAAAAGCAAGTTAACACTGTGATCGAAAGTAGTTCGCATTGAACTCACACTATATTTTTATTGTTTATTCTCTATACATTTTCTCTTGCTTGAATTTAACTCTTTTATATGTTCGTATGATCATAATTTTCGATGATACATTTTATTGCTTTTGTACGCAACCCAAATTGCTAAAATTTTTAAGTTCGCTCTGTATTATTGAGTCTACTTTTATATATGTAAAGAGATCTTATTTTTACAGAATTAACGTTGTCCTTTCATAGTGAATAAAATCAAATAGGGCCAATGGTCATTTTTGGTCAATTTCTGTTCATCCAAGTAACATGCATCTAGATCTCTTACCCCAACATGAGAGACCTGTCTAGTAGTTTATCCCCTCTGTTTGATTGCCTATCAATTTGTTTCAATTACTAGAGAACGATACAAGAGTATATGTTTCCCTGTAAAAGCTAGATTTTAGCACAATCGCATAAAATTAAATCCGACTATTTATTAAACACAAAAGAGATTACATGTAAAAGACTCTGACACAACCATCAGCCTTAGCTTCTTGACTGTCTATTTTCGATTTTCTTCACAAAATAAAGGCAGAAAATACACTAACCAGTCGGAACAATATATAGGTTTAGACATTAGAACATATATTACTATGTGTCATCAAGGGAGCTTTGCAAAATCAAGAGACTTCTTCCCATCGTGTGCGTTGCTGAAGAAGTTGCTCATGTAATCCTGGAACACAAATTCTCGAAAACAAGTTCCTTCTTTCTCCACCAGCTGAGGCAGTGGCCCAATTTTCTCTGTTGGTTTTGGAATCGTAAAGATTGGGATTGATACTCTTGATTGCGTGCTTGTGGTACGAACTCTATGTTCGGCACTTCTGTACTTTCCATTGCTTAGTATCTAACCATACAGAAAGGATTATCGAAACAATTAGGGTCTAAATGCATGTAATTCAGATAATAATTTTTAAATAAATTTCGATATCTTACCTGTAACGTGTCACCAACATTGATGACTAAAGCGTCCGGTACTGGTGGAATCTCCATCCATTCTCCTTTCTTTCCAACTCCATCAATGTCTTCTTCAACTTTCACATATAAACCACCAATTCCATCTTGTAATAAAACTGTAAGAGTGCCCATATCCGAGTGTCGTCCCACACCAATTGTAAGGTCTGGATTAGGACATTTAGGATAATAATTCATATTTACCATCTTGAAGCCAATAAGAGCATCAATCCTTGACTCTTCTGGCGTGACCCCAAGATTTCCAATTAAAACTCCGAGTAATTTTTTCACCATTCCGATTGATGTTTTCAGGTACTCCAGTGCCACATCCCTGGGGAAAATCAAAAACTTTTATACCATGCTAATTACGTATTATATGTAGGTTATATACTGACAAAATTAAATTAAAAAAAAGTCATTTTTTTCTTACTTGCATTCTTTGGGCCATTGTTCAAGGGCCTCGGCATCATTGCTATAGACCATGCTGATATAATCCTTCCATTCCAAAGCTTTCTCCTTTTCGGGCGCAAAGCTTGTTCCATACTTCACCAAAGGGCTCGGGCTCACTCCTTTCCGATAAACGGCCTTCTTTTCTGGTGGTTTGCTAAAGAAAGCGTGTGCTGCATCCTTAAGCAACTCCAGCAATTCTACCGGTACACCATGGTTGACCACTTGGAAGAATCCTAGAGTCTTGGCAGCTTTGACAATTTCCTCTGCAACTTTGTCATGGTTAGGGCCATCAAGTTGAGACAAGTCAATGGGTGTCTGTGCACACATGCGTGCATTTGTCTTGTCAATTCGCTCCTTTGGTGGCTGTATGTAGCGCCCTGGTACTGCTGACAGGCCTTGGTCCACCATACCTTTTACGCCATTACCGTCTTCGACAACGAAGTTGAAGAGAGAGTTGCCATCATCAAAACTTGGAGCCATTGTTGAGGGTGTAATTGCACTGTAATTGAAAATTTTTCGGATGAGAATTAACGTTTGGTGCATGCAAACTGCCTTATGTCAAGGGTGCCGATCATAGTTAAATATACAACTACCTTATTGACTTTCGTGATAAATACTACTAGCTGATGATTGACTTTCGCGTGTGAATTTAGTTATATAATATTACTCAATTAATGTTAGCTACCACCTTTGGAGGCAAGATTCAGGGCTTTTAAGAAGTTAAAAAGAATAGAAAAAATAGAATCATAACGTAATGCCAGATTTTGTGGGTATTGTTTAAATTTATTCACTAAAATCATTCCAATGCCCACTTAATACTATCTATCATGTATTTTCATTCTCTTATCATTTTCTAAAATGCTAGATTTTGCTTGCCGAATGCTATTTTCCCATGTTAGAGTATGAAAATGATGGAGACCTATACCTACCTCTCTACCTGTCCAAGATTCTTACAGCATGGAATATAACATTTCAAAAACTTAAGAAATGTTTGATGAAAATCAAGGCTACTATGAGATCTTGCCAAGGCATGGAATGAGACATCTATTCAAAATCAAATACACAGATCTATTTACTATTATCAATCTATTATTTCAGTTATATATACTTTTAATGAGGCATCTCTATTATACTATAATAGTATTAGGGATACGAAATCTTTCCTATACAAACTTTATTTATGCAATTATATGGCATATTTATATTGTCACATGTTTGATGTATTTTATTTTCCTACAAATATAAAATATGTGATAATAATATAATGCTATTACGTTTTATATCAATACATTTTTATAAAAATTAATTTCTTTAAATAGCATAACTTCTTAAATCTAAAATTGTTCTTTTACTATTTTTCACTATTTTTGTGATTTTTCAAAGGCAAGCTGCAAGCAGACGGACAAGTAGTTGAGGGTACTGAATTGAATTTCGTGTTCAATGTAATTAAAGTTATCAACAAAAAAGGCAGTCCTGCTTATTAAAGAATATGAGAATAAAGTTCATAATTAGTCAAAATTTCTGTACTTTTATACTCTTTTTGAACAAATGTACTGTTTGATTAGCGTCATTTAGGTTAGTCTAGCCTAAATATGCTGTATATAATTAAGTATTGGATATTACGAGATTTGGTTTTTTCGAGGGCCATATATCATTAATAGAGCTAGTTTTCAGATGTCCCAATGCAAAGAAAAGTTAAGTACATTCCCTTCATCAATCTCGGATTTAGATTATATTGAATGTACTGACATTCAATAAACTGATCACCTCGCAAGAAACAAAGAATTAATGAATGCAATTGACAAAGCAAAGATATAAATGTCATTAATATGCATGTGCATGCATCTGCTTGTTCCAACTTGCACGCATCCAATTATCACAACACAACATCAACATTCAACAATCAACTTGATCATGCAATTTTTTCATCATGGGCCCATCCCATCCCATCACTCGTAATAAAATTAATACAGCAGACTTCGTTCAATTAATATGAATGTTTTGTAAATCCATATTTATAGCAATTACACTAGAAATAATAATAATAATAATATATTGCTAAGAAATTATTACTAATATTTGAAAAAGCCAATAATAATTATTAATATTTAATATTGGGAATGGGATCGACGTCAGAAATCATATCCTCCAAAACTTGAAATTAAGATTCATAATTGAAACAGTCTAAGATGGAAAAATAAGGTAAGAAATTAAAGAATAAGATAATCGAAAAAGATGAGATAGGAATCCATTAGTCATTACCCTCTGTATAAATTTGAGAAAACCCAACTTTAGCAGACAAAAGGATGAGATAGGTAATTTAATTAATTATTTTTAAAATTATGAAGAAGCTAAGAAGGAAGAAGATGTAAAATGATAACTAGCACATATAGACTTGCATACATTAATCTACGACATGTAGAATTATTTAAGCTAAGCAAGCGCGATAGCTAGAGATGATCATGGGATGAAACAAAGTAAACGAAAAAATAATAAAGTAGAACTCTTCATAGAAATCAGTAGCAAATTAAAAGAAAGGACATGTTAGAATAAGCACTGAAAGCTAACCTGCAAAGTAGAGCTACTGATTTGGTAAAGATAAAATGAAAGAACTTTGCTATAGTGAGATGAGAAAGTTGAGGAAGAACCTACTACTTATACAAGTAGTGAGTTTTTAAAATTATCTTAAAATCTTTGGTCAAACAAGTGGGTTCAGATTTTCAAAATTTCTGTTATTTTTTACAAGTATCATCGGTAGGTTAAAGCAAAAATCTCATCTTCGTTTAATATATTTTTAATTTTTTGTGCTTTTGTGGGGCGGGGAAAGTATTTATTTTGGTCATGTATATTTTTAAGAAAATAATATACATATTTCCTTAATATAAGGTTGAAACAGTCTTCAATTTGGGTGTGCGCAATTGGCTCTGTGTATCAAAAAGATGAGTTAGTTTAAGGTACGTTAATTTGTACGTACGTGGTTATATATACATTTCTGTCTATTTAAACAATTAAATAAAACTCTATTGAAACATACCTTTAATAATAGATGAGTTTTTTTTTTTTTTAAATAATGGTATGTATGAAATACAAAAGTTTGTATCATAATTAACGTGACATATAACATTATGTAAAATCATAAAATCAGCTGGCTTATATAAAAAATTAACAGTTATTATAATTAATGAGTATTATATTAATTGATATATAAAATTTTATAAGTATAAAGTTTAATATGACCTTATAACTATCCTTTTCTCTTACAATTGCTAATAAATACAAATTCTCTTCTATTTAATCTCGATCGTGAAAGGATTTTCGCTCATTTGGCTGTTTTGTTTGTGTCTAATTTTCCTACAGTATTTCACGTGGGTGTTGACCTTTCTTAATTTATTTCGATAACTAACTTTAAGCAAATAATTAATAATAATAATTTTATATAGTATGTATACTAAGAAATTTAAATTTAAAAATTGTTGCAAAAAAACTTAGAAATGCTTAACTAACAAAATTAAAGCTCGACTTCCTCCTCCCATCTTATATTTCCTGTTCTTCTAATTACGAAAATAAATCTCAGAGCCTTGAACTAATTAAAATTAATAAGTAACATAGTGGAAAATTATCATACTCATATTTGAATCTTTCAATATAGATTGAAGAAAATTTAAAATAATTAGATAGTGATGGTCTTTATGGAGTCGATAATTAAATATTCTAAAGTATTCCTTTGAACGAGTCAACACTAATTCATGCTTAGTTTGCTTCTTCTGTGCGAGAAAGAAAAGCATTACCGATCGTCAAATAATTAAAACGGTTTTCAACAATTCCAAAAGTCTCTCTTCTAAGCATGTGCCCCAGCAAAGTTTACAAATTAATTAAGAATTCCAAACTCTAGAATATGCTTATACTTTTATTCCAGTGCGATTATTTTTTGATATATAGTGTTAAATATGTATCTTGCATTTAGTATAACTAGCTACTAATTTAATTCAAAAATTTTTAAATAAAAAATATACATTTTGAAAAGTTATTAAGTTCTTTTATAAATAATTAAAAACAATAAAAATGTCATAAATTTTCTTGTGTGGTATGATATGATTGAATTTTTTATTTTCTTAAAAATATAAAATATATCAAAATAATATATAGGGGATATATATCTATATATATAGTTTCGTAAAAGACATAATGTTTTGGGGTTGATTTCCGTCGTTTTCTTCGTGCATTAGAATTCTTTTAATGTTCAAAAACAAGTTGTCGTTTCTTGATTGGATAGTGAAATTAATTGACAACAAGAAGGAAAAGATTCAAAAGAATGATGCTTTTATCCCTGCATTACTATAAATTTGAATCAGTAAGTCATAGATTATATTATTTTAATATTCTCTGTAGTTGGTGAAGGATTAAAAGATCGAACTAATATAAACTAGCCAAGAAATATCACTCCCCATTGTTGATGTAACTTGTCCATAAAATAAAAATTAATCGCAGTAGCGTTATATTTAAGGAAATGGGTAATTTTTATTCGCATTAGGTGACGATTGAAGCTTGAAATTAATGGCTTCAATTATAGTTGATTTTTAGATTTTATTTGCCGGGCCGTATATGACTCTAATTTCAATTTCCTTTTTGACCAGTCAAATTCAAGAAAACTACCAATCAAATTATTTTTGAATCATTGTTAAGGAATAAGTTTGTAATTTACGTTTGGTGATGAAACCTTGAATTTGGACTCAGTTTCTTTTAAAGGTTTGAACAGCCAATTCTAAAAATTATAAAAGTTAAACTAATTAATATTATATTTATTAAATTTGAGCTCCTTTAATATGTGGTTTAAAGAGTTTAATTAATGTTACCAATCAATCTCATTTAGAAGATACTTAGATAACGTTTGTTTTTTTTTGTTCGAAATCTAAACACGACTAAAATCTGAATCTAATTAAAATTTGGATGTTCATAATATATTTACTTTTTATTTTAAAATATCTTAAAATAAGTATTAAGTTGTTTGTTTTAATAAATTAAAAGTCTTAAAATTAATATTTTAATATATATACCCTTTTAAATAATATAATTATATTTATAATAATTTTGATTTTTTTAGTACAATAATAGATAAAAAATAATAAATTATATTAATATATATTATTTATTTGTTTGATATATATTTTAAAAAAAATAATTTTTAATAGAAAATAATCAATAAAAATTAAATAAAAATAATAAGTTCTATTGTAAATAGTTATAATTATGTAAATATACAAATTTATTATAATAATTAAATAATAAAATAAGTAAGATTTAAAAGACATGTAGAGGAGACCTATAATAAAAAAAAGATATCTAAAAAATAGTTAACTGAAATTTTTATTTTACTAGTAAATAAATTAATAAAAAAAAAATATTTTTAAAAAATAAAAATATTAAATTATTCAAAATATATATTTATTTATATTTAAGTTAAAATTTTTAACTTAATTATATTCATATATTTTTTATAAATATTAAGACATAACTTGAAAAACAAATTATTCTTAAATATTTAAATAATTATATTTATAATTTAACCAAGAAAAAACAAACAAGCTCCTTAGTAATACTATCAACTCAAGAGTTAATCTACACTTGTATAAATTTACTGATATGAATTCGGACAGAAGTTTTTCATTACTTTATATTTGAATGGTTTATAATCATATAAAAAGTAGGACATATTAAATTAAATTTTATTTATGGCACCTACTCCCTGGACTAATTGGTCCACTTATTTTATCATCATATATATTTAACAATAATTATGTGTGTATTAATGCTACGAACATTAATTAGGTGGTGCGTCAGCATAACATGTACATGCAGTACCTCCATTAATTACTTGCTTATGCTTCTAATAGGTGAAAATAAAAATTAAAAAAACAATTAGAGAAAGGAATAAAGAGATTCGATTTTGTTTACACTAACCAATTATCTGAATCAATCAAAGGCATTGAACTTACAAAATTAAATTGAACTCAAGTTACATTGATTTAAGACTTATCCCTAAAATCAAAAATTTTTCAATGTCCTATTATATATATATATATATATATATATATATGGTTAGAATATGAAAAGAAGTGTATGTATTATGCTAATTCTTTGTGAAAAATTGACGCGTAGATATTTTGCATGCGTAACTGTTAAAATTTTAATCTATTGTCTATTCTTATAATTCATCAAATATATAAAAGGTTAAATCAAACATATTAATTTTCTAACTAAATGATCCATTGAGATTCCAAGAGAACCAAACAGTTAATTGTTTTAGTTCTGATCTTTTTCCTGTCATATATAGATCTCACAGCTTGTTTTGCTATTATATATGTTAAGCAATAATAATAACTAGCTGACTGCAACAGAATTTTATCAAGATTGCTTCTCTATAAGCATAATTACATGCTATAATCTCCACATAAAGTCTGCAGAAGTAATTTATATACCTCATATAAAAGACAGAAGGAGACAAGAAAACTAAGTGTGCAGACTTAACGAGATGTTAAGCTTTATTACTCGCAACATTATACCGCAGATAAGGTAATACATATGAACAGCATAACCAAGACATAATTATTAATTAATTTAGGAAACATGTTTATGTTGCCATGTAAATCATATATGTCCAACTTCAAGGAAGCATAGCAAAATGAAGAGACTTCTTCCCTTTGTGAGCGTTGCTGAAAAAATTGGTCATATAATCCTGAAAAACAAATTCTCGAAAACAAGTCCCTTCTTTCTCCACCAGATGGGGCAGCGGCCCAATCTTTTCTGTTGGTTTTGGAATTGTGAAGATTGGGATTGATACTCTTGATTGTGTACTTGTGGTACGAACTCTATGTTCAGCACTTTTATACTTTCCATTGCTTAGTATCTAAACCATATGCAGAAAGAAGAGAAAACTAATTATATATAATATTGGTTAATTATTTCTTCAAATCTAACCTTTTTATTTTTTTCCGAATAAATTACTTTTGGACTTCTAGCTAGCTAACCTGTAATGTGTCACCAACATTGATGACTAAAGCACCGGGTATGGGTGGAACTTCCATCCATTCTCCTTTTTTTCCAATTCCATCAATATCTTCTTCAACTTTCACATACAAGCCACCTATTCCATCTTGTAATAGAACAGTTAGGGTACCCATATCTGAGTGTCGACCGACGCCAACTGTAAGATCTGGATTAGGGCATGCAGGATAGAAGTTCATGTTCACCATTTTGAAGCCGATGAGTGCATCAAGTTTTGAGTCTTCTGGTGTCACTCCAAGATTTCCTAATAAAATTTCAAGTAATTTTTTCACCATTGTAATTGATGACTTTAGGTAGTCCAACGCAACTTCCCTGTGAAAAATACACACCAAATTAAAGATCTTAAATGCTAATTATCAGATAGTGTGAATATATATAGGAGTATTATATGCTATATATTCACAAAATAAGAATATATAAAAGATCCATATTTAATTTCAATAAGACTAATAAAAAGTTTATAATATAGATCTCATTCACATTAATATAGCTGGGTTCAAAATAACGAATTAAAGACCGGTAGTTGATTCAATTAATGAGAATATATAGTAAAAAATATATAAAAAGAATTGATTTGAATTTAGGTGGGTATATAAAAATTTGGGTATCAATTAATTCAGTAGGTAAAATCTCAGTTCCATCCCCTCACATCCGATAAGAGAGAAATTTGAGTTCTTTCGTGATAAAATATAAAAAATAAAAATACAAAATATCGTACAAGTAAAGAAAAAATTACCTGCATTCTTTTGGCCATTGTTCAAGAGCCTCAGCATTGTTGCTATAAACCATGCTGATATAGTCCTTCCACTCCAAAGCTTTCTCCTTCTCCGGCACAAAGCTAGTTCCATACTTCACCAACGGACTCGGACTCACTCCTTTCCGATAAACGGCCTTCATTTCCGGCGGCTGGCTGAAGAAAGTGTGAGCCGCATCCTTAAGCGACTCCAGCAACTCAACGGGCACACCGTGGTTGACAACCTGGAAAAAGCCTAGAGTCTCAGAAGCTCTAGCAATTTCCTGAGCAACTTCGTCGTGTTCAGGCCCACCGAGCTTAGAAAGGTCAATGGGCGCCTGTGTGCAGATTCGTGCATTTTGGTTGTCAATTCTCTCTTTTGGTGGCTGTATGTAGCGCTTTGGTACTGACGACAGGCCTTGATCCACCATTCCTTTTACGCCATTCCCGTCTTGGACGACAAAATTGAAGAGAGAATTGCTATCGTCAAAACTTGGAGCCATTAATTTCACTATAAAATTGGATAATGTTTGTCCCTGCAAAGCAAACTGACTAATTATGCCAAGCAAGTTCCCGATAAATAGTATAATTAGCTGGTTGACTTTCGAGCATGAATTTAATTCATTAGAGTCAACTACCAGTTATGTTTTATGTTTTGCATCTTGTTCATGTATATTTTAATGGATGCCAGTAGTAATGAGAAGGATAAAGTATATCATCAGGAAGCGAAAATGTTATCAAAATACATGTGAGATTCTTTGTGTGAACACTGTTTGATGAAAAGACAAAATATTGTATATTGTTCATACAAAAAGAGGATCACGCATTTTATCATTTCATATGTACCCACATGTTTCGCCATTATACGTGCTAGAATTTGCTTGGCGAATTACTAACGCTTTATCATATATATATACATACATTGTTGGAGAATAAGAATAATGTAGGCTTCTGACTAGCTAACTCTCTACGTGTATTTTTATTAATTAAGATATATAAGATTCTAAGAGCATGGAAAAGGAGAATATTTAAAAGCTTTCAATTAAATGTATAAAACTTGATGATTTAAAAATTCAGAGAAAACTCCAGCGTTTTGTACTTTTCTTTTTTAATTTGTAAGCTGTTTCAAACAAAAACCATGTTCATACATGCATGAAATCGCTCTCTGTGTGAAACCCATGATTTGAATTAATTTCACGAGCTCTTACAATAAATTTGGCTGAAGATTGGTCATGAGCACAACGAAATCTCTAATTAGTCTTAGCCAACTAAGGTAGCTATATAACAGTGGGTATATATAAAAAAATCATCAAGACAATCTTAGTCAACTGAAATTAATAATGTAATAGTTTTGTGATATGCACGTATTTGCATCTTCCAACACATTAAAACAAGCAATCTGTTTCAGGAGCCATATCATTCACCGGAGAAAGTACATGTTATACGACTGAAAAGGTACAATTACAAACAATTAAAAGAGCTTCTGTAATAATTTTCTAGCAACAAGTTCCTTTAGTTCAGTAGAATTTTGAAAATCAAAAAAATAATGTTTGTAAAATGATGTTTTTAAGAATATAAACGATAACATTTGTTATAAATAATTATTTTAGGTTTAAAAAATAACGGAAAGATGTTTAATTAGTAATAATTCTAAAAATGATCGAGTAAAATAGTTATTTTGGGAAAAAAAAAAAGTTAATAATGAATATTGAGAAGGGAGCTAGAAGACAGATAGGGATACTTTTTTTTTAGAAGTAAATTTTATATATTAAAGTATAAAGCATGCAACCAAATATGATTAGCTTGTTTCTTATTTTTAAAAGTGAAAAACGAATTTTGAAAATGTAACCGGATGGTCTCAAATTTTTGTCTTTTACACCAAACATGCACCGAGAAAAAATAATAATGATACCAATCAAAACATTATTATTTGTTAGATATTGTCCCAATTTTGGATCGCATCTAAGAACAGAAGATCTATCTAATAAGAAATGTTTCAATTCGTATATAGAAAACTGAAAACAAAATAAAGTGACCGAAAGTAAATCAAATTAAATCAGCTGCGATGACGAAACAACATGTTTTAAGTAATACTGATTCCTGAAAGCAAATTACCTGCAAATTAAGGGAAATGTAACTGCCTTGGTAGAGACGAAAACGGTGAAGGTGATAAAGAAAGAAACCATGGTGGAATTTCAAGAAGGTAGTCAAGAATTTTAAATTTTGTCAATTTCTCTAGTCAATCAAGTGGTTATGTAATTTCAGAATATCTTCTCTTATTTAATATTAGTCTTCTAATTTTAGTATTTTTTTAATTTTTGTTTGTATACAGAAATAAAGAAAATTATGCTGGTCTAATCTTTTTATATTTTAATATTCTTTAACATAAAAGATTAGGTTTGAAAAATCTAAATTCAGTGATGTGAACTGACCTATGTTTTATATATGAAAAATTAAAGCTAGTAATACGAAGGTTTAATAACTTTAAGTTGAAATTCTGTTTAATTAATCTACAAAAATTATTTTTGTTCATTTGGGCTGTAAGAAGTATAGATTTTTTTCATATTTTTGTTAATGGACATAATTTATAAGAAGCAAATATAAAATAACGGATAGAAGAGGGGGCAAAGGAGTAGAATTACATATATATTTGAAAACTGATCACACGTCTTCGCTTGATCAAATGCTTGTATGTATGGGTTTTTAGTTTCCATAAGCTAGTTTCGGGGGAAAAAAAATGCTAATCCGCAAAACTTTTACTTTATGCTCCTGAATAAATAATTTGATAAACAACAGCAATCTCTAGGCGTTCACTGAATTAATAAACAGAGTGGGAATATGTCATGCTCACGTATGCATCGTATCATCCAATTTCAATGCATTGAAAAAATTAAATTAAATAGAATAAAGTGTGATTTGATAGAACAAAACGTACAAAATGATTAAGAAAAGAAAGAAACAGTTTTACTCTTTCATTTTCTACAAATCATTGTTCTATTCAATTCAACGGTACTACCATTAATTTTTAAAATCTGAAGTCTAAATTTGATTCCTGAAAAAAAAAAATTTATGAGTGGAAGCCATTCCTCTTGAAAGAGTCAATATTCACTAACTAAAAAAAGAACCAGCTGATTGTCAAATTTGCTTTAATTAATTTTGCTTAATCAACTAATTAATTTATTCTAATTTTATTCTCTTTGGATAAGATGAGGGAAAACCAAAAAAATTGAGTAGATTTCCCTGAATATGTGCATTAGAATTGTTCAATATTCAACACGAAAATTAAATGGCGAGGTCCTTAATTAGAAGTGAAAACTGACCACAAAAAAATTCAAAGAATCAAAGGAATACATACACGATCCTTCATTATCGCACTACAATGTAATTAATTTCGTACTGGCAAGTCATTAATTTTATATGCGTTGTAGTTGGTGAAGGTTAATTTATAGATATGCGTAAGCACGAAGTCGCTGGCCATTGTTGAATAAATGCTGTTTGTCCATAAAATAAATAAAGATTAATCCGTAGCCGCAAATACTGAGCTTATTATTTTCAAATTCAATAGCTAACAAAAGTCCAGATCTACGCAAGTATCCGGTGGTCACCTTTTAAGAATTTTAAATTTTAGATGTGAATTAAATCAGGGAGTAGAAAATCACCCCATGTAACGTACAATTTAGCTTTCAGACAAGCATTTAAAAAAAAAAAACGCTGACGGTAGAAGATAGAAATGATTTTCATTTAACTTGGCATTGATTCTATATTTTAATTGAAGGGCCATCTACGACTCTTTCAGTTTACTCTTTTATTAGTCAAAATTTTCAAATTCAAATTAGATTGAATGAGTATTTATTTTAAAAAAAAAAAAAATTCATGAAGTCTTTAATTGGGCTTCCCTTAGAGAGCTCATGTGGATAGAATTCATACAGACTCGTGATGGGCCTAAGAGCGGTAATAGTCCACATTCATGAATGGAGAATTTGAAGGCACAAGTTTCGTGCGAAAACTTGATTAAATTGTGAAAAAAAAAACTAAAAGTATATGTTAACTATTCTTATAAATTAATAAATAAGTTTGATTTGAACGTTCATGTATTTTGTGTCATATTTTGTGTCAAGTTTTCGAAACCCCAGTTTTAAAATTCTATGCATATAAAATGAATTATTCTCCAATCTTAGTATCAACTATATCTATGTTTTAGGACTTCTGTATCAATGCAAGAAAGTTTACCAATCAAACACTAATTAGCACAAAAAAATTTAAATCTCTGGTACCTCTTTAAAATGTTTAATTTATATATCTATTAAATACCCGTAGCACTTGCTCTCTAAATTAAAATCACTTGTTTACTGAAGCACAACAATTTGCATATCAAATATTATGGTGGAATTAATGTCCTTTTTTAGGACATTTCCCTTGCATGCTTATCTCTATGATTCTCTCATCTATTTAAAAGAAAAAGTCTATTGTGTTCTCTTATGTTATTTTAGAAAACAATGTATTAATTCCATAATTATAAAACCCTGTCCCATTCTCTCTCTCTCTCTCTCTCTCTCTCTCTCTCTCTCTCTCTCTCTCTCTCTCTCTCTCTCTCTCTCTCTCTCTCTTACTCCTTTACATTTATATATATAAGCAAATGTTTATAGGCTTCACACAGTTGTATAACGCACATGTACAAACTTTATGTTCTCATTTTCTGGTTTTTCGACCTTCGGACGACTATTAATTTTCTCCATATCAAACCATTTGTTTTGTTTTCTTTTGCCCTGAACAATGCATATGCTATTCCTTCAGCTAGGATTTATACGAAAATAAAAAAAAAAAAAAGACAAAATTTTACGATATTAATGATCAATACACCGTTCAACATACAGTAAACCCTAGAATTTTAACTCCCCTCCATTTCAGACAACTGTTAATTAAATTTCTTATATATGTCATGTTATAACTGTCAATAAAGATAAAAGATGACGTCATAATTAGAGAAGAATAATTATACATAGCTTGAACCTAGGCATATAGCTAGAACAAGTAAAGTTTCAATGCATGCATCTGCAACTGAGGTTTAATTAAGAACTGCTTACAGGCTTTCGGTGGATTGAGACAGAAGAAATGCCTAATGGAACCCACACCTCGACAAACTTTGCATGCAGGCGACGTGATAAGACCTTTGACATGCGCCAAACGTTTGCACTGCTCACTTGAAAAAGTACCCAAAGCCCCATCCCCATATGTACATGTACACTTCATTCAACATTAAACTTAATTTGGTTTAATTTACTTAATCTGACAATTAATTACACATTCATTCAGAATGAAAATGAACAAGTTTCAAAAATCAATCTCTTTTATTTAACATAATTTAAGAAATTAAAGCTTTCTGATTTATTAAACACTGGCATCATTTCGTTAAAATATATATAGTTGAATTAGTTCGGTGAAACTTCTCTTCATTAAAGGGAAATTGTCTCCCAATATATTTCCATTTACTGACTGATAATTTAAGAATAAGTTTATGTCTATTGGCAATAGAGTTAAGCGCGCAATTTCTAATCAACCATCTACCATGTCTTGGCTTCTATGTCGAAATATATAAAAGATGAAAAAGGACGGACAAATTTCTTTTCATGTTCGGTCCAATCACTCTTCGGTGATATACATCTAGAGTTTAATGTACCCTGTGAAATTACTTGACGTGGGTCATTAGACAATGAAGAAAGATTCGTCCTCTTTCTATTTTTCTTCCTTTTCATTTTTTGTTCCTTTTTCGGGTTGAATAATTTTTGAAGCATCGAGAAGCAAGAAACATCTTTCATCATGATGTTAGTTTCTTACAAAATTCATTCCGGCATGAAATCACCAAATAACTGAGTTACTTTGCAAATTTTTCCAACCCTATGATTGATTAATTGATCCATGATTAATTAACTTTTTTTTATTCCGCGTATATGTGTGTTAATTATACTGTTAACTAATGTCTCACTGGGGTTGATTACACATAGGTTATATGAAGTTTAGACAGATGGTCAATTTTGTCATACTAGCCTTTGTTTTCTTGTATGGAGATTTCTAGGCAAGATCTTATCTTAATCTCTAAGATGACCTAATAAACCTAATGATCAAAACAATAAATCCCATTCGCATTAGTGGAAAATCATGTAAGAAAGAGCATTCGGGTTACTTCATTATGCTCCCCACTTATGTAGACAGAATAATGTTTGCTTTAATTTTTCAGATTGTAAGTTTTGGGAATTACAACTTATATCTATTCTTCAAGTAAACCCTAGTTACGTAAAGAGTCAATGGTCAACCTTTCAAAGTTTCTAGGAAACTTGCATTTCGATCTGAAGAAATTGATTTGCAACATATATAATAACCTTTTACAATATTACAGGTTGTTCTTATATATAAAAGGTCATTTGAAATAATAATAATCAAAAGGAAATTAATTGATTCACTTATTTGGAACTTTGTGAAGAGGTTTAGCAAAAGCACTTTGGAGATATAAGATGGCTGTATACAATCACTTTTAAGCCAGAAGAACTTCCGTTCACATGTTCAGAAGACTGAGTGATAACATGATTTATGACCATATATATCTCTGCAAACTCATATGTATAATTCATTCATTTCCTTTTGCTTAATGAAAACTATATATAATATATTATATATATGTATATACGGATTTAAAAGAACATTCTTGTGTCCTTGTTGCCCTAAACAAGCATATTATACATACGGATGTTAACCTTCCAACTTCAATTATCAATTGTACACTCATTTTGTCTTGGGAGTTGATAAGTCCTTTTCACCTTTATCGATGAAAATACTCAACATAATCATAAATTTATATATATTAGGGTAATTTTATGTCAAGTAAGATGAGAGGGTCTAGGGTTTATTCATGATCCAGATATTGTAATTTTTAATTACTGTTTACTAAATTGAAATTATTAAGTATCACAACATCATTTAGTTTTCCAAGTTAAGATATTTATTAATAGTTTAGTTGTTTTCAAAATTAAGTTGAAGTATAAAAGTTATGCCTAAATAAGATTTTCACAAAACAAATAAAAAATTATAAAACTTCAATAATATTTTATTCAAGTACTGCCAAGCACTATTTTATTTATAGCTACAGCCCCATACAAAAATTAAAATTTTTAGTTGATGATATTCGTTTTTCATGAAAAATTACAGTAATTTAGTGTAAATTAATTTAATTTAAAAGTGCAAATATTTGTAAGAGAAATTAAAGAAATTGTATTGATATGTTTAGACTGATTGATTCTGAAGTCTCGATTATTATAGAACATGATATTATGGCCAATAAATTTCTTGATATAATATCTGTACGTACACGTGCAAGTTGCAAAAGATGATATGAATAATAATTATGTAAATATAATTAATTTGAGAACTGCTTGCTTATACAAGTTTGATACGATAAAGACAATAGCTCAAGTTAACGTGGGTGGGCTCTTTGATAGAAGTTTTCTATAATTTTTCTTATTATATTTTCTTAATTTATATAAAAATCTGATCCACTTAATCGAGAAAGAATCCATTACACTTTGACAATTAAATTAAATTAATCTTAAAAATCATATTAATTAATTATTAGAACTGTGGATGCACTAGAATTAGTGGAGCTACTTAAATTAATAATGTATATAATATATATCAATGTCAAAGCACTCACTCACGTTGATGTTACCTGCCTGCTCCAAAGTATCGCTCATTCAATATAAAATAAAATAAAATAATAATTGAAGAATTGTATTAGGCAAAAATTTAATTTAATTTCTCCAATCAAAGTGTTAGTTCGTGTGTTACTTTTGTAAATTAATTTGATTCCTATCTTGTCAAGAGTGATGTGTATCATCTTATCACTTTGGGACTAATTAGTATCAGAGAGTTTAATTAATTTATACTTTCGATTTCTTTACATAAACTCCATGAAAGCTTGTATGTAAAAGATATCGGCAAGATCTAACCACGAATATATCATTAAAGAAAACCATGAATAAAAAATTAATTATTCAAATGTTTAAATTAGAGTCACCAAAGTAATTAAGAGGGTCACAAGAGGTTATATGAACTCTCAACTCCCACTTGTTTCGATTAGAGCTAATACACTTTCTCCCAGGAAAAAAAGGTAGGGCTAATGCATTTTCTTTAATTTATTTTCATTCAAAAATTTAGGCCCTTTCAAAAATCAAACTTCCAAATGTATTCTAGTCTAATTATTAGATAAGACATTACATCGATTGATTAATTAATTTTTCAAAGCTAAACCTTGAAATAGAAATTATATATATTTATATACAATGGTCCAACCTTGTATGTTTTTAAAAGAGATACGTCTTTTTATATTATACTACTCAATTAAATAATTTTATAATACTATATTAGTTTTATTACGTAATTTTTAATTTTTATTATAATTTTTATCATATTATAATAATTACTAAATATTTCAAATTTAATCTATAAATTAAGAAATGTAGCCGAAAAAATTTAAGAGTTATGATAAAAAATTAAAATACAATGGCATAAAAAATTAGAAAATTACATAGTCTGTTCCTATGCACGTACGCTGCCCCTAACTCTTAATTCTTAAGCTTTGATTAAAGTTTGAAACAAATTTTTGGAAACTATCTTGTCATGTTTCGAATTTAAAAAAAAAATCCAATATATATATATAATTATTTAATTTTGATTGATATGATTGATCTGTATTCTTCAATAATTATACATTTGGTGCAGTACTATATATTACGCGGAATAACAACAGAGGAGTAATAATAACTTAGAACTTTAGTAATTTCTTTTAGAAAAAAGTATGAAGAACTCATACATGTTAGAACTAAAATCAGTCACGCTAGAATGATTAAATCCACTAGAATTGAGATTTCAGCTTGAAAAATATGATTAACATGTTTGACATAATTAAACTAAAGTCTAGTACTATCATGATAACATTGGTACGAAAAATATAACAAAATCATATGTACTAATTAATACATTAGTCAAAAAAATAGATGTGAAGATTAACTTCCATTTTATAAATATAGACAAGATAACATTGAGATAAAATATAATAATTTCTGAAACACTTGATGTAAAACACGTCAATTCCAAACATTGTACTTATCATATGTTAAAGCCTTGAGTTACATGCACATGTAACGTCCTTTTTTTATTTGTAAAATTTTGAAAATCCTTACCTTTAATAGAGAAAATTTTGATTTCATTCTATTTTATTTACTTTATCATGTAACAAAATTAAAAAAATTTGAAAGAATTTTTATAACGAGAGAGGAAAAAGATTAATACAATTTACGGGTCATTATAGAAGCAATATTATTTTTTATTTTGTTTTTTTGGTGTCTCAGCTGACAAGATTTCAATTTAATCTCAAATAAAATAACATCAAAGAACAAACAAAAACTAAGATAAAACGAGCAAAATGTGTTGCTCGTAGCTAGCTAGCATATATATAAACAAGAGGGAGAGAAGGAGAAAGCTAGAATAATTATATTGCTCGAGAGGAAAATGACAATAGGTTCATTTGAGCCGCCCATGATATAAATTTGATAAAATTTAATTTGTCAAATATGATCACTGGATATGTAATCATTACATTAAGGTCCCAATTACTTTTAGTGACCGAATTCATTTCTATAGTACTTAGATAATTGATATACATATATATATATATATATATATATAGAGAGAGAGAGAGAGAGAGAGAGAGAACAATTAATGCCTCTTGTCAACCACCAAAAGTATAAATGAAAATGAAATTAAATAGACTATTACGCTCTTGACTTTAAAGGACAGAGATCCGTATGATAGAATTTTGTGTTTTTAAGTAATATATTTTTTATATTAAATTTTTATTACCTGAATCTCTCAATCAGTTGTGAAAAAATATAAAATACATATTATAGAAATATATTTTTAAAAAAATTGTAACGTACCACAAATACTTAATTTCTAAAATACCGTAAGAGTTCATCCACTTATGTATATGATATATATCACTTTGTAAATTTAAAATATAAAATTGATATTTTATTAAATATTACAGATAACGTGATATCATTACGAAGCAATAAACATTAAGTAATTATTATGTACTTTGTTATTTATCATATATTTAACACGTCTACGATAATATTGTATCTTTTACAACATAAATTTAAATAAAAAATTTGGATCTCATTTCCATAACTAAGCATATAAGATTGATAAATATGTATGCATGTGTGTGTGTGTGTGTTTATATATATATATATATAGAATCACTATCATAACAGCTAGCAAATCTAATAAATAAAAACAAAAATGAAGAAGAAGAAGAAAGAAGAATATTTAATTAATTATTTGAACTTTTTGTACTTAAGTTGATTAGAGGAAGCAACCGATCGAATTTTCTTTCAATTACCATATTAGTTAGAAATACAATGAAGCTACCAGATCAGTTTCGAATAATTTAATAATCAACCACAAACTAATTCTACTCTAGCTAATTCATTATTAAAGTAATAACTACACATTAAATCCACCAAAAGATTACTTGAGATCCTTAATTAAACGTTAGAAAAAGAGAGGAAAAAAAAAGGAAGACAAAATATCAAATTGGGGTGGGCCAAAGATCTCTTATAAAACGACGTATTTGTCTGCAAAATCTAACGCCTCTTCCTTGGTGGAACCCTCTTAAGATTCGCTGTCAAATACTTCATATTTTTCCTCTCTATATAACCCCCACCATCCTTCCCTTTCAGCCCCCCTTCTCCCTCTCTACCTAATTTTTCTCCCATTAATTAAACAACTTCTGTTGTTCTTCTTTTTTCTTCTATCAACCAATTAACCACCTGTTAATTTTCTAGAATATATATATATATATATATATAAATTTAAATTTATTGATTGTTAGTTGAGAGTATGAAGGAGAGTGGAAGGAAGCAAGGAGCACTGTCGCCATGTGCAGCATGTAAGCTTCTTCGAAGAAGATGTGCACAAGACTGTGTTTTTGCACCATATTTTCCGGCCGATGAGCCGCAGAAGTTTGCGAGTGTGCACAAAGTTTTTGGTGCAAGCAATGTTAACAAGATGTTACAGGTTCCATTTCTTAATTTGTTTCTCTCTTCTTGCGTTATTTTCTTCCCCACTCTCTCTCTCTCTCTAAATTCCACATAGTATATTAACTAAATCTTGTAGGAGATAATTTTATTTTACATATATACTTTTTGTCTGGCATTTTCATGGGGAAGAAATGGCCAAATGAGCTACAGCTTGCTTTTTGGGTGACCTAACAAATCAATTTTTTTTCTATTTTTTTTTTCATATAATTAGCTATCTATTAATGCAACACCAGATACAATGGAGAAAAAGAGTAATTAATTAAAAGGAAAAATAAATAATCCTGCAGGAGATTTGTGTATGTTTCACATCTGCTCCTAAAAAAAGTCTACCAATATGAAATTAGGGCAAACTTCCTAACTCGCAGCAGTTTGTTCTAGAACTAGAGGTTTATATTACAAATGTACAAGTAAATGTGTATATAAATTTACTGCAATATCCGTTCCAAGTAACTTTTTGTTTATAATTTCACCATGACGATATAATAATAATCATCATGAAATTTCAATTATATGGTGGTATTATATCTAATGGCCTTCTTGTTTCCCAATCTACTCCATATATTATATTCCGTGTGAATAAGATTAATGCGTTGAATATTTCTATTTTTACTATTTAATTAATTAGGAATATAAAATGGTAAAAAAGCATCAAAAGTATTGGTGCTTCCATTTCCTTTTCTCAACTTTTATGTCTGTTAACGGCGGTTAATTACAGTTAGTCTGTAAGCAGAAAATATATATATATATATATAGTTGACTAGAATTCTCAATCTTTCTTTTCAAAAAGCAGGCCATTAACTTTTATACCATCTGATTCTCAGTAAAATTAAAGAGAATAATTAAAGACGATAAATTAGCTTTAATTACCCACTTGAAAGCTTTGTCTATAATTTTCATCTTACATGGGAAATGAATTAAATAAAATATAGGGTTTAGCTTTGCTCTTTATGACCACTAAATAGCATTTTGGAATTTAGCCGAAACTTTTGGTCTACAATTGCTTATCCCCAAAGTGTTTTTGGTAAAAAGAAAGTATGCTTGTGAATCATCGGTGCTTTGTGCTTTAAGAACATAGAGGTTACATTGACAAAGACTTGTTCACATAAAAGAGATGTGATTGATGTAAGCAACAAAGTAAATAAATAAAGGTTGGAATATAATTATCGCTAAACACTTATTAGATTATCGAAGCATTACATCACTCTTAGCTAGGCTACTTAACCATTAGTTAACCATATTATGTGTTATATTTTCTTGGTTTATGATGATCAAATTAATTATTAACTAATTATGTTTTTGGTTATATATTTTACTGGATCTAAGGTTAATCGAACTAATAATTATTGTGATCTACCAATATAATCTTATATAACCCAAATATTGGATGAAAGTAAGTGTTTTTGTTTATATATTTTATGTTTGATTTTGGCTTTATTCGTTTTCTTTTAATTTTTTATGTTTGATATATATTATATGTGTGTGATTAAATTCATTCGTACAATAACTTTAGAAATCATAAAAGATATAACAAGTATTCGACATAAAAATCAATATAATTTCCCAAAATTATTATTAATAACTATTACATGAGTTGAGAATATTGATTATTATCCTAACCTTTTCTTCGGTTTCATGTGCTTGACCTTTACTGGGAAATAGAATACTGAAATTCAAATAAGATTAGGCCAAAACTACGCTAATTAACAACTATATGTCTAGAATTATAACTATTTATCTCTCAAATTTATTAATTCATAAGTTCTTTACAAATCAATGATAAAATTATCTGAAAACTTGACCAACAAATTAAAAAGCATATCCTCAAGTTGATGTTATTATTGCCTTGTGCATGGAAACTAAAACAAGCAGGAATTGCCAGAACACCAACGCAGCGATGCAGTGAGTTCAATGGTGTATGAAGCAAACGCTAGGGTTCGTGATCCGGTTTACGGCTGCGTCGGGGCGATCTCATCTTTGCAGCAGCAGATTGATTCTTTGCAAACCCAGTTGGCTCTAGCACAGGCTGAAGTTGTGCACATGAGAATGAGACAATATTCTCCTTCATCTGCAAATAACTTGCCCGGAAATTCAATGGATATGGTTGATCAAGCAAATATTGGAGGCTCTTTGTGGTCTTGCTAAGCTAACCTAGGATGCCAATATCCCATCACTTTTCCTTTTTTTTTTCCTTTTTAGTTATTTAATTATTATTAACTATAATGAGCTTGCTTTATATTGTCTGCTGCATGCCTCTTTTTCTCTTTGCTTTACATCTTTATTTTTATGTATGGCACATCTCTACTTGACCAAGAGATGTTGAGAATGATTATCATTAACCCCTATTGTAAATAACACTTGATATATATATTTATAATTAATAATATAATTATATATGAGTCATTATGTGCCCCTTTTTTTTTTTGTGATACAATTCAGAATTCCATTTTCAAAATAGATAATATCTAGTTTTGCTTTTTATTTTTATGTAGAAGATAATTTGTGGGATTTAATAAATTATTTTTTTCGAGTTTAGTGCAAGGGAATTTGCTTGTTTAAGCGGTGATTAATAATTTAATTAAATCTCTAAACTCATGGGGTGGTTGAGCTAGATACTTCTTGTGCCCCACTTATTATCATTCTATATTGCAAGAACATCTGAAAATAACATCATGACAAATGAGTCTGTGTTGCTAAGTTGAAAATTCAAGTTGAACTACCGCTGCTTTCTCTTTCCAGCCTAGAAAATTAAAGCTCATGGAAATTATTAAATATTGGGATTATTCAAGTCTTCTTGTTCTAGCACTAATATATAAATAGATGCAACATAAAGAAGTTTAGGGGTCGATCGATTTTAGAAATTTTTAGATAGATAATTAGAAACCCTTCTCTAGTATTAATAATACGTGAATCTTTTTTTTTTAAAAAAATGAACATAAATCTTCTTTAAGCTAAGCTCTATTTGATCCCAAATTAGGGTTTTGGCGACTTTTGATGAAGAAGAAAAGACAACATAATTGCTATCCCACAAATAATATATGATAATCATACATTATAAACCTGATTGAAACGATTGAGCTGAGATACAAAGAGAATCTAAACTTTGTTTTCTGATCCATGTTTTAGACAATTTCAAGTGCATGCCTCAGTGTAGTATAAATTTCTTTTTAACATATGACATATGAATCATGTCTTCATAAGGAATTATTGCAATATTACACTTACGGGTAACATTATAATCATAACATAAAATCTGAAATACTTTTATATAAATTTTAAATTTTTGAATGTTTAATAGTGAATTATTTTGAGTTTCTTGGTCGTGACATGTTCAAAAACGCGGAGTGATGTATTGATCAAGTCATGCCCAGCAAACTAACATGCTTTTACTTTTTTTAAAAAAAAAAAAATACTGCAGATTTTATAGAAAAAAATTGTATCAACTTGTCTCTACCGTTAGCTTTCTTTTGTCTTAATCCAGAATATTAAACTTAATAATTCTAGTAGGATCATTCAATCGGTTTGATTTAGAAGGTAAAAAGAATCAAATCCTTTTCACACTAATCTTAGATAGAGCTTTGCAATGCAGCAATGGCACCATGTGACCGCCTTTACACTTAAAAAAGATTAACAATTTAAAATTAGAAAAATAATATAAAATAAGATGACAACACCACACGTGATGCACACAAATTGGACTCACAAAATAGCTACTAATAACAAATAAAAACAGTTCGTATAAGAAATCTTAAGCACGTATAATTCGTCATTCATTATTCCATGTACAAATATGGCTTGGAAATACAAAAGAACAAACATACTACATTCAAAACTTGCATAGGGTTTTTAAAAGGAAATGTTTCTGCTTCTGGGTGTAGATGGGTCTTAACTACACCACATGCATTCTTTTCTTTTCACACAAAAATCCCCCAAATCCGCCTCAGTGAATGGCCAAACAGTGCAATCTTTGCGGATGGATAAACTCATGGCTTTTCAGATTTTGCCAGATAGGTAGTTCTGAGGAATTGAATCTCAAATCTTGACAGAGCAAACTACAGAGCGTGCAGTTTGTTATATGAAATGATTATCAATCGTAGCATTTTCCATGCCAGCACTTCTCTAGCCTGAGAAGCTTTTGGAACTCCGAGTTGGAACAGTTTGTTCGAGTTCACCACTGCAGGAAGGTGGCATTTGGTTATGTTCATAGAATTCCAACATTTGATTGAAAATATCTGAAAGAGATGAGGGTCTAGCTAAGAAATTGAAATCCAAAATATTCATGAAATGAAGAAAATAATGATAGTAACAGTGATGATAACAGTGGTTAAATAAAATGACATGATTGCAAGTTTCCAATTGAATTGTTTTCCGAATAGCTCATGTGTATGTCTCCTGTACCATACACCCCACATCACATCCCCAGGAGCTGAGGTGATCCGTGAATAAAAGTATAAGGAAACATGAAATGAAAGTGAATGAGAATAAACTTTTTTTTTTTCCTTTGGGTTCTCAAAGAACTAAAAATAATTCCTAGAACCAGCCATCTATTATTTTCCTGACAAGAAACAAAATACAACTGACATAACAACATTCCAAGACTTAATTTACTCTCTCTCACAAACAATAATACAAATTAAACTTTTGAGTTATTCCCTTATTATGTGGAATGAACTAGGTTAAGTTTAGCATTACCTTCTACTTTTCTTATTTTACTATAAATAGAGCCTTAATTTCAGTTCGGGAGGTGGACCTTGAAGAATATTAAATAAAAAAATATGATGTTTTCCCCAACATTCTTCCATTATTTCTTCACTCTCTTCTTCAATTTCTCCACTTTCACTCTAATTTTCTTCCATTTTGTCTCCAATTTTCTCCCCTTTCTATTTCTCTTGGTGTGCTACATCAACTTAAATCAAGTAATTCCACAATCTATGCTCTTCATCAACTAACCAGACAGTTGAACACTTGGGCTCTTAGCAACAGTTGGTCTTGTTATCTGGCATTGAATTATGGATGTGCAATTGGCATTTCATAACAAGGAAATAAAAGAGAATAAATTAAAAGATAAAAATATTGCTTAAGATGAACAAGTTCATGAAAGGTAAAAATGCAGAAAAAGAAGTACAGGAAATAGAGAAATGAGAAAATAAAAAAGCATCGTAATCGTAACCATACCTTTTTCTTGCCCTGTATGAACTCCAGTGGGATTCTTATCCTTTTACATGGTTTTGTATGAAACCAGGACAATAGTGAGGAGAGTTTCCTCAACCTTCTTGACAAGCGACACACACTGGCTGTGATCTGCAAATTAATTTGAACAAAATCAGACACCAAAATTAGTTTCCCAAATTTCAAAATCAATTCAAATAATTTAATTGTTTTCCCCCTCCAATCCCATTTAATTAAGCCCAAAAAGTTCTTCGCCTTTTCTTTCTTCTTTTGCTCTTGGCCAGACAAATTAATTTTGCTATGAGACCTATAAATTGATCACTGACCCAATTTGAGCATCTCTACAGCAATTCACTTCACTGATTGTGAAAAAAATAAAAAATAGCAGAAAATAACTCAAGGAGTGAAACTGTGATGCTGTAATTAATCTTCGAACATCATTCTGTGCTTGCAATCACCCAATATAGTGCTCTTGATACAAAGGGCAAACATCAGAACCATGCAAGTTCTCTCAAAAATTTTTATATAAAGTAAGGAACTTTCATCTAAGAATACTACTTCATAACCCTCAATCTATGGAAACGTGCTGTCAACTAAGGCAGAGCTGACAGTTGTCCTTTGCTATTAGGCAAAAAGCTTTACATTTCTGAGGTGGTCACCTGAAATCGATACTACAAAAGACCCAAAATCCTGCAAACTATTTCATTGTCACTTATTCCCAACATGAAGACCGCAATACAATGATAATATTTATTTCATTAGAATTTCGTCAACAAAATGAAAAAGGTACAGAAAGAGACCAAACAATGAGACAAAACAAACACAAAGTTCAAAGCAACCAACAAAAAACAGAGCACAACAAAACCATATACAGAGCAGCTTTTTGAAATCCAAAGCCTTCCTTGCTGCCTATCATACCAAGAACTCTTATTACACTATATTATGCTACCAATACAACCACGCTGTGCCAGAGCAACTATTAGATTTATTTGCCAAGCAAAATAATAAGAGATTTTATGTTTAGATAGAAAAATAACTCACCAGCGTCTCATTCCTGGCAGGCGATTGACGATGGAAAAACTGATGACAGAACATTATTGCAGTAGCAATGATTATCTGGGTTCTGCATTTGAAGAAATTTGCATTTACTATCAGGGTAAATCAATAATCACAAACTCACTAAGAAATATTTAAAGCATAACCATGCATGCAGTAATTTTTAAGTTTATTGTGCAGGAGAAGGACAACACAACTATCCATCCTCATAGCCAAATAACTACAGAACAAGGATGTTACTTTGCTTTAATGCTAACCATTTCAAGAAACTAAAAGGTGATTTTTACTTTTTAAAAAATGAATTTCCTTAAACTGAAAGCAGAATACAATAGGAAAATTTAACAATATGCAATTGAGGTAGAGAAAATTTTAAGGGGCAAACCTTTAGCGTAGATATAATTATTTTGTAGTCTAAGCATTTCTAAATCGTATGTATGTTGCTGAGTGGCATAATACACTCTGTTATAACTCTGAGCACCTGATTTAATAAAGGTTTATAGTCCATCAAAGAACTGACACAACATATTGCTTAATGCTGATATTGCAATTTCCCGGCCTTCAATATACCACGATGCAAAGATGACTTGGTATAATCATCTGCAGGTATCCGTTTGATTGACATTTCATTAATAAGGCTTATAGCCCTTTCCACATCTCCCCTTGCCAGGTAGCCACATAAAAGAGCTGTGTATGTGACAGTATCAGGTTCCAGTCCTCTATCAATTAGTTCATCAAAGACTCTAATAGCATCTTCAAGGTTGTTTGACTTGCAAAGCCTTGCAATCAAAACAGTATAACATATAACATCAGGTCTTATTTCCATTTTCTTCATTTCGTTCCAAAAAAAAGAAGCCTCCACTGCCTCTTTTTTACTTTGCAAGTCATCTAGCGAGGAAGATATTTTTAGATTTATTTTTGAATGAGCATCAAATAAAACCGTATAAAGTACAACATCAGGTTTGATCCCTCTCTTCTTCATATCATCGAAAAGATGACAGGCTTCCCGCAAGCAATTTACTTTGCAATAACAATGTATCATCATTGTATAGCTAATCAGATCAGGAGTTAACCCTTTGTCAATCATAACTTCAAATAACAACCGTGCCTTTTTCATCTCTCCTGCCCGACATAATGCAGCAATTAGTTTATGGTACATAATATTGCTTGGTTCAGTATCCAGAGTTAACATTGTCTCAAGCAACATGAAAGCTTTACTGTTTTCACCTTTCATCAGAAGATTAGTAAGCAGTTTACAGCAGGACCCTTTTCTCACTAAGACTCCCTGCGCTGATAACTTCGTAAACAGTTGAAATGCCTTTTCTGAATGATCGGCTTCACAGTAACCATTAACCATGGCACTATAATTTTCCAAACACTTCTCTTTCAGACCATCTAAAAATGCTTCTGCTTCCTTCACCTTGCCCCCAGTACACAAGCCTTCAATAATCATGTTGTGTGTAACAACATTAGGTTCCAAACCCTGCATCTTCATATAATATAAAAGATCAAACGCCTCTTGCACAAGGCCATATCGAGCAAAGCCAGCAGCAAGTATGTTATAAGTTAAAATATCAGGTTTACATCCCATCTCCTTCATTTCCTTGAATAAATTCAGAGCATCAACAAGTTTACAATGAAGACAGTAACCATAAATCATAGTTGTGTAGTTGACAACATCTGGAACTATTTGCTTACCCTTCATCTCATTGAACAGTTCCATGGCTGCTTCTACTTTCCCAAGTTTGCATAAAGCATCAACTATTACATCATAACAGACCTTGTCAAGGAAAATCCCCATATCTTTAAACACCTTAAATTGATTTATAGCTTCAGAAGCCATGCCCATCTGACATAAGCATTTCAAAATCAAACTCACGATCACACAATTGGTTTTAATACTCTTCGATGTCATTTCATTGTGAAGAGCCAGCGCTTTAAGTATGTTCCCAGAATTGCAATAACCAGAAATCAAAGCACGGTATACATACACATCAGGAGCAAGCCCTTGTTTTTCCATGTGAAGTAACACATTTTCAGCTTCTTCAAGTTTATTCTTAGCACAAAATCCATGTATCACAACACTGTAAGCAAAGGCGCTCAAAGGAATTTTTGCCTCTCCCCATGCCATGAGAAGTTGATAACCTAAATCTAACCTTCCATTCATACATAGCCCTTCAATATAAGTCGAGTAAGCATATGCGTTGGGGGTTATCCCAGCTTTATCCATCTCCTGAAACACCTCAACTGCTTCTTCTAAACTACCTTTCTTACAAAGGGCCTTAATAACAATAACATATGTATATTCGTTTGAGCTCAATCCCAGCCTCTTCAACTGTTGGTAAACAGCCAAAGCCATATCCACTTTCCCACACTCAACTAACTGGTTCATGAAAAAGTTACATGACAATATAGACAGAACAAATCCACGACGATTAGTTTGGAATAAAAGATCAATAACCTCATCAAACATGTGCACACTAACGTAAGCCTTAATCATTGCATCAGAAACTCGAAACGATAAATTTGACCCTTTGTCAGCAAGAACTTCCAACAAATCAGTAAGTTCAAAATTCCTATTATTCACTTCCTTGATAAGCTCCAATAGCACAGACTCCAACCTCTTCTGCCAACCACAATAACACAATATTCTTACAATCGCCGCATATGTATAAACATTATGACTGAATTCATTTCCTTTTAACTGTTCAAATAATGACAATGCACTGCTGGGTTCTCTTCTCAAACTATACAACTTTTCAACAACTTCACTTGCATTTAACTCAGAAGCCTCACAATTTTTTTGGTTTTCGTGCATATTTACATAGTTATCTTCTAAATCAGAATCTGACGAGATTGGTCTCAACTGGGAAAGAACTGAAACTGAACGGCAGCGAATGAACTGAATGTGTTTGATGTATTGTCTAAACGAAACAAACTTAACGGCTGACACCCACATGAAAATGAAGAATATATCAAACAAGGAGTGAACTACAACTAAGACTGAATCAAAAGTGGACATAGAAAAAGCTTACTTGACAAAAACCCAACTAAAACGGCGGCACTGTCAACAAGCTGAGGCCGTGTTTAAGGAAAGGCGGTGCGTGATGGTTTGTTTTTTCGGTCATTTAGTTTCAAATCCAACTGCGGGTATTAAGACTACCTAAACTAAAGGTGAGCTAATCACGGGCCGGGCTTCCCGGTTCGGATATACATTTCATGCGCTGAATAGTTTTGGCCCGGTTCTAGAACGTGGATTTGAATATACTATTGTAAATCGCATAATTACATCAATGGGTATGTCTACATGCCTCCTCCGTTGAGATTTGTAAAAATTTCAATTTCACAAAAAATTTATAAGAAAGAACACAAATCTCTTTCATAAATAATAAATTTATTAAAATATCCTCAAATCTATTTTTTTAAATTGTAAAATAAAATTACTTTAATTAAATTCGAACCTATACCTTAGTGAAAATAACTAATTCCTTAACCACTATATCGAGCATATTTTAATTATATATTTTTTAATTCTTAATAAATATCCTTTAAAAAATACATATATAATAATTTATGTAATGATTAAAATTATTTTGTTATTATAAAACTTATAACTCAAAAAAATTTTATATAGTAACTTGAATTTAAAATTATTATAAATAATAATAATAGTAATGAAATTGTTCTTAAATAATTATTAAATAAAATAAATTTTAAATTGTTATAAAATAAAATTATTTGAAAATTATTATTGGCACTAATAATTTTAAAACATTATTTTAAATAATTGTTAAATAAAAAAAATTATTTTATTTAAAAAATCTAAATAATGACAATAGTTTTAAAATTTTATAATTTAATGATAATAATAATTTTAAATTCAAGTTATTATATAAAATTATTTTTGAATTATAAATTTTATAATAACAAAATAATTTTAATCATTACAAAAATTATTATATATGCATTTTCAAAAGGGTTATTTATTAAAGATTGAAAAATATATCATAAAAATGTATTTCATGCAATAGTTAAGCTACTTATGTTTTGAATTTTCGAGTAATTTGGTAAGTTTACTATTTGTAAGAGAAATTTGTATCCGTTTTCACAAACTTTTTAGTAAACTGAAATTTACACAAACTTCAAGGAAGGTATGTGGAAATACCCCTCATATGAAATAAAAACATTTAGATTCTCAAAGTTTTATACAAAGATTTTATTATCTATCTCATACTAAATAAATCCCTAAATTGTATTAAAAATAACTTCAATACCTTTAAATATCATATTTCATTAGAAATTCAATCAACGAATATTTAAACAAAATTGTCTAATTAATATTGAAATGTCCTAAAATAGTAAAAACAAACTATTAACAAATTAAATAACAAGTACATATTTTTAAAATGCAAATTTTTCTGAATTTTCCTACATATCCTTGTAGAACAATTCAAACATTGATACTGTGCATATTCTTGATCACCATGTAAAAGTCTTATTGTATTCAAAATATCAATGTGTACAACTAGTTTATATTAGTCGTATTCTTGTTCACCAAGAAAAGATGCTAGCATATATAGAAAAGATGCTATTAATATGTATGAATAGTTTATATTTTTATACGTACTAATTACATCAAAAAGTAATATTAAATATATCAAATTTGTATTTCAAATTTTTTATCTCAAATAATATGCCATTTTCCAATAAGTGATATATACATATATATATAGAAAGAAAGCATTCAAATAAAAAGAACTAAAATTTACAAAAGAAAGTATTTAAATAAGATAAATTTGTTCATTTACCTTCCCTTTTAACTTGCCACTTAACATTCGTGTCATTTGAAGTATATATTAGATTTGGGTAGCATTTATTTTTGTTTTTCTTTTAAACTCTAAATATAACTGAAATAAAAAATTAAAATTTGAATCTGAATTATATGTTTATTTTTTATTTTAAAACATTTAAAAATAAGTATTAAATTATTTATTTTAATAAAATAAAAATTTTGAAAATTGATATTTTAATATATATTTATAATAATTTTGATTATATTAGCATAATAATAAATAAAAATTAATAAATTATATTAATATGTATATTATTTATTTGTTTGATATAGTTATAATTATGTAAATATACAAATTTATTGCAATAATTAAAGTATAAAATAAATAGGATTCAAAAAATAAGTAGAAAGAATTTACAATAAAGAAGAGATATGTAAAACTTAGTTAAATAGGATTTTAATTTTTTTTAAGTAAATAAATTAATAAAATAAGAATTTTTTAAAAAATAAAAATATTAAATTACTCATTTAGATTTAAGTTAAATTTTTTAACTTAATTATATTAATATATTTTTAACAAATATTTATATATAAATTAAAAAATAAATAATTTTTAAATATCTTAATAATTATATTTAAATTTCAGTAAAAAAAATAAAACTCCTTAATGTTGAAAAAGAAATATGTATGAGATGAATTAGTTTGTCAAAATTGACTGTAGCAAAATTTTAAATTAACATAAATTGGAGTCATTTATTGTGTGCGAAATTTTGGAGTGGGCCACGACTGCATGGACCAGTAAAATCCTACTCCGTAATACGAATACTAGTGCTCCTAGTCCTGCTGGAACTCTGCTTGTGAGTACTATGAAGAAAGAAAAAAACTAATTGAAATTTTAACAACGGGAAAAATTTAAGAGGAACCAAATTTTATAATCAATTTTTTTAAATAATTATTATTTAAAATATATATTAAAAATAATTAATTTAGATCAAAATATTTTTATAAAAAATTTTTAAAAGATATTAATATATACATTCAGTCAAAAATATTTTAATTTAAAAAAAATTAAAATAATTATTTTTTAAAAATATTTTAAATAATAATTATTAATAAAAATTCACTTAAGTGCCGGTAATTATTGTTAATTTTTCTTTAACATATTATAATACAAGTAGGGTTTTGGACTTCCAAACGAAACGCAGGTGACTTCGTTATACGCTGTTGTCGTTTCGCGGGCAACTCCGCTTATCGCCCCGTTTACAGTGTGCTCAGCATCTTGCGTCTTACTCCTTCCTCTAGCATCTTCGTATTCGCGTTCTTCTTAAGAATCAAAGGATCTTCGTATTCGCGTTCTTTTTACGAAGCATCAATTATGGTAATCAACTTCATTGCATTTATCTGATCGTCAAATCACATTTACTTCCTGTTTTACTTGCATGCTGAATTACGTTTTGAAAAATGTTTGTTCCTGAATTTGTAGGCAGAACCTGAGAAGAAGATTGAAACCTCGGAAGACCTCGAGCGGAAGAAGAAGAAAGAGGAAAAGGTATTTGTCTTCATTCGTGTCTGTATAAATGTGTTTGTTTTTATTTATTGATTTTTTTCTCCTCCGGCTGTAGGCAAAGGAGAAAGAAATGAAAAAACTGAAGGCGTTAGAAAAAGCAGAGCAAGCGAAGCTTAAGGTGATTTTCTTTTTAATTATTGGATTTGTGTTGTGTTGCTGCTACTGCCGATTGTTTATCGAGGTGATTTTTGTATTTTGTATTTGAAGGCACAACAAAAGCAAGAACAGGGGGCGACAAAGAAGAGTGTGAAAAAGAATGTTAAGCGAGACGATGGTGAAGAAAATCCGGAGGATTTTATTGATCCAGAGACGCCCGCTGGGGAGAAAAAGAAGATGTCTAAGCAAATGGCTAAAGAGTATAATCCAAGTGCCGTTGAGAAGTCGTGAGTATCAATTTTTCTTTAGTCTTAGACTAATCAGTTGAATGAATGAATTTGAAATTTGTAATTTGTTTTGTTATGGGATTTTGTTTAGGTGGTATGGGTGGTGGGAGAAATCAGGATTTTTTGTGGCAGATAATAAAAGCACGAAGCCGCCTTTTGTGATTGTAAGTGTTTAAATTTGTTGTCTCAATTGAATGCATTCATCTGCTTGTGTTGTTTTTCATGTGTTGAAATATTCAATATTCATGGGATAATTTGTATAACAAACAGCAAGCTCAAGAAAATGAAGCATAAGCCAAGACCATAATCTGTTACTATATTGCACATTTCTTGTTATCAACTATTGAATTAGCTGGTATGGATGCCATTAAGTTTTGATGGTCATACGCAATTTTGCAGAAGGCAAAAGAGTATCTTGTATCTTTGTAATTATTTTGAACTGTAGGTTTGTATCCTTCATTCCCAGATCAGCAGTTGTTGATCAAGTTTGCAGGCCATTATATTTTCAAAGTGCCATATAACAATTGTTCAGTATGGGTAGAGAATTTCATATCATGTAGAAAATTTCTATTTTCTGTTTGATGAATCTTGATCTTGATGTTTTTTTGTTGTTAGATGTGTTTGTTGTATCTTAGTTTTTACTTGTTCTCCTCATCAAGTTCTTTAATGTTTGGACATTCTTCTTCAGGTTCTTCCCCCACCAAATGTGACTGGGGCCCTCCATATAGGACATGCTCTTACTACTGCTCTACAGGTTTTGTAATAACATATTTTTTCTGTTTTGCTGATGCTTTGGCTTCTATACTGTATATTTCATTGACTTTTGATTTCACCTAATGCAGGATACGATCATACGTTGGAGGAGAATGTCCGGATATAATGCCTTGTGGGTACCTGGCATGGACCATGCTGGGATAGCAACACAGGTTATTTGTTGTTGTGATTTAATCATCAAGTTAGGGATACGTGCTATAATTTAGTTCACAGTTTTCTATCAGCATGTCCATCAGAATAATGTGAACTCTACCTGTTTACATGCATTCTAATAGGGGCTCTAGTTATGCATGCCTCATACCCTCGAAGAGTGGTTACATGGCAATGAAAATAATCATTTGTTCGTTTCATCACAAACTCTACATGCTTTGAGCATGTCCGTCATAATAGTGTGAACTCTTGCATGTGGTCTCCCACTCATGGCCTAGTTCTTGATCTATTATGCATAGTGTATCCTATCATGTTTTGCATATTTTAGCCTATACCAGTTGATCTTCTCTGACCCTTAAAATGTGCCACATAAATGTAACATGTTTGTGCTGTTTGTTTAATGATATTCTCTGCTAGCCTACAGAATCTGAGATTCTTTCTCTAATGAATTGCCTTGCTAATGCTGTACCGCAGTGTAGTTATATGACTCTCTGTGGTACCTATGAGCAGATAACAGAGCCCCATGCATTCTTAGGGCTTAAAATTTTATACAGGGTCTATTGAATTGTTCTTCTGTTTTCATTACATTACGAAAATTGTATCATGTGCTTGAAAGAAAACGAATCCTGACTTTTATGACTCAATGATTGTTTTTTAATTTATGTTATCTTTGTTGATGTTGTCATCCTTGTTATTATTGTTATTATTATTCTATTCCACTAATATGTTTCATCTTCAAATTCACATTGCTGTCTGACTGGAATATTTGGTTGCCATTTGGTAGGTGGTTGTGGAGAAGAAATTAATGCGTGAACGGAAATTAACCCGGCATGACATTGGTCGTGAGAAATTTGTATCTGAGGTGAACTTCGATTGTCATATGTTTATTCCTACTTTAAATTTATTGCTATACTGACTGTCTTTGAAAGAAGTTCCTATATCAATCTAATTGTTTGTTGTTTTGTTGATGTTATGGTGAAAAGGTCTGGAAGTGGAAGGATCAGTATGGGGGTACCATTTTAAGACAAGAACGTCGGTTGGGTGCTTCTCTTGATTGGTCCCGTGAGGTGAAAATACAATTATCTTTGCTGCAATACAATGGTTTCTGTGTTCTTGTTTAGTTCTTTAGATTTTTCTGTTGATGTATCATTAAGATTTATCTTCTATCTTATTCTTTTTTTATTTTTCCAGTGCTTCACAATGGATGATCAAAGGTCAAAGGCTGTGACAGAGGCCTTTGTGCAGTTACACAAGAAGGGTCTCATATATAGGTAGGTTTTTCACAAAGCTACTTTTGGTATTTGTATAATTTCAGTCGTTTATGCTGTTGAAAAGATGGTTGCACTGTTCTACGCACATATTGAATAAGGCATTGTTTGCTTTTAACTGACACTTGGTTTCAAATTTTCAATGGCTAAATTGTATTTTGGCTTTTTATATCTTCCATCTGTAATAATGTCTGTATGCTTTTGAAGGTTGAATTTATATATGATTTTTTTATTATTATGATTTTTCTTCTCTTCTTTAATTATGATGTTGCTGATGATAATACTACCATTTTTGTGGGATTGATGTTAGATGATAAAAATTCTAGGTATTTCAAACTACTGTGTTAATGTCAAGCTTTTTTTTTTTTTTTCCTTATAAATAGTTTGGAAATAGCTGGGACAGTGTCTGACTCTCTAATACCTGGAATTAGTTCAAGTTACTGTACAAGAGCTCTTATATTAAATGGACAATGGCGGCTTTAAACTCAACTCTTTTACTTTCGGGTGAATATAATCTGTATTTTAGCTGGCTGTTTATCCTATTGTGTTCAGTTTGACGAGGATTGTTTTGATGTTCTTACTATATCCTTTGCAGGGATGTTCGGCTAGTGAACTGGGATTGTGTCTTACGAACAGCTATATCTGATATTGAGGTAAGCACTTGCTTTAAATGTGTTATTCTAGTTACTAGATTGTCTCCTGCTTAATTTGGAAGTCACTTTGTGTTTATAGGTAGATTACATTGACATCCAAAGGAAGACAATGAGAAATGTTCCTGGTTATGATAAACAAGTGGAATTTGGGGTTTTAACATCATTTGCTTACCCTCTAGAAGGAGGATTAGGTGAGATTGTTGTTGCCACTACTAGGGTGGAAACAATGCTTGGTGACATTGCCATTGCTATACATCCTGAGGACACAAGGTACAGTCATCTGCATGGAAGATTTGCCATTCATCCATTTAATGGAAGAAAACTTCCTATAATTTGCGACGCAATTCTTGTTGATCCAAATTTTGGGACTGGAGCTGTCAAGGTAAGAATTCTCATGTTTAACCAAGACTTTTATTCGTAAATTGTTTTTCTCAATGCACCTCTAGTTATGCCATTATTTTACAGGCTTCCCCTATATGTTTCTGCAGATAACTCCGGCCCATGACCCCAATGATTTGGAAGTTGGCAGGCGGCATAATCTTGGATTTATAAACGTTTTTACTGATGATGGGAAAATAAATAGCAATGGCGGTCCCAACTTTGAGGGGATGCCACGATTTCAGGCTCGTGAGGCTGTGACTGAAGCATTACGCAAAAAGGTACTATTGCTGTACCATGTATGATAATCTGTTAACCTATTTTTTGTTATACAATTTTTTAAGTACTCTTATTTCTTACTTATAGGGGCTGTATAGAGGTGCGAAAGACAATGAGATGCGCCTTGGTGTTTGTTCAAGAAGCAATGATGTTATTGAGCCAATGATGAAGCCCCAGTGGTATGTCAAGTGCAAAAGCATGGCAATGGAGGCTCTTGATGCGGTTATGGATACCGAAAATAGGAAGCTTGAGATCATCCCTAAACAATATACTGCTGAATGGAGAAGGTTCTCTATTGTCATCTTACTTGTCTTCTGCATTAATAATGATGTAGTCAGGCTATTGGGGAAGGATTCTGCTCTTCTGATTTTGCCTTTTGCATTTACTTTCTGCTTGGAGTCTATGGATCAATATGCTTTCCCAAAAATATTTTCAGATTTGTAGTATGTTGACTTCAATAATAGTCCGTCAAAGTTAATGAGTGATAAACTATGGCAGTCTGAAACTTAGGTGAAATTTAGCTGCAATCCATTTGATAGTGGGGCTAATCGATTGTGTTTATCATTTTAATTATGGGAACTTTTTCTTCATGTGTTACCTATTTATATTTATATTACACCATGATGAGTCTTGCTGATTCTGAGTTTTGAATTTCACAGATGGCTTGAGGCCATTCGTGACTGGTGTATCTCGAGGCAGCTCTGGTGGGGTCATCGAATTCCTGCATGGTATGTGACATTGGGAGAGGATGAAATGAAGGAACTAGGGTCATACAATGACCACTGGATTGTTGCTAGAGATGAGAAAGAAGCACTAGCTGAGGCTAATGAAAGATTTGCTGGGAAGAAGTTTGAAATGTCTCAAGATCCTGATGTACTAGACACGTGGTTTTCTTCTGGTCTCTTTCCATTATCAGTGTTGGGATGGCCTGATGATACAGATGATTTCAAGGCATTTTATCCAACTTCTGTTCTTGAAACTGGACATGACATTTTGTTTTTCTGGGTTGCTCGGATGGTGATGTTAGGAACCCAACTGGGAAGAGATGTACCCTTCAAGAAGGTAAGTGAATGCTAATGCTAATTACTATTAAGTTCATCCTTTATTCTTTATGTACTACCTAACAAGAATGAGCCTCTTATTAGAAGGATGTCAAATACTGTAGCTGCTTGGTGACATCTTTTGTAACTTATGCCTGCCATATTTCTGTCCAAGGCTAAGAAGAAAGTGATTGAATTGTGTTTTTAAGTTTTCAATTTTGAATTTACTTTGTTAGAGAAATATGGCAGGTTTTCATTGCTGCCTTGTTAGAGGTAAAATATAAGAAGTTATATTAAATGGCAAGGACTGATTTTTTTTTGCTGTTTTCCTTTTGCTTAAGATAGGAAGCAAACACACTGAGTTTAAATAAAAGTTGGTCCCATAATTTAGTTCTTCAAAGCTATTTGATTGATTATATATGATTTAAAAATTGTTGGGATAGATAATTGTTTTTCTTTTATTATCGTTGTAGCTGTGATATGGATAATTTCTGTTAATCTAGTATTGGTATGATAATTTGACCTTTTCTATTTGTCATTTCAATTAATGTATGGTTGCCATGTGCTTGTACACTTTCGTTGATTGATTAAAATTTCTCCATATTAAGCCTGACTTGTATGCTTATTCATTCATTTATTGTACTTAATAGAGGCATCTTCTTCTTTGTTTTTTTTTCCTGGTATAGAATGTGTATTCAAGATGTAAGGCTCAGTCCATCTCTTATACTAATTTGTTTCAATTAATGAAATTCCTTTGCACCAATTGACATTTGTTTGTCTGGAGACCCGTGGGGCATGATGAATATGGAGCAAATTAATGTCATTTAATATTGTGTCTCACCCAATGTTACTAGACTTTCCACAAAATATCTTTGTGATGTAATAATCAACAAAATAAGTATGCCTTGCACTGTATATTATCCCAATTTGGTATTTATTAGGAACAACGGGCATTCTAAGAGTAGTTGTAGAGCAGCTGCCTTAGTTCCTATGCAATAGCACGAAATATTTGGACCAGTGATAGAAATATCTTCAGAACAATTATACAAAATATGGAATTCTCAAATGCCAAATGGCATATTGTATTTGTAATTCAAGGTGATAAAGCAAGGGAGGCATTAAGTTGTTCCTTCTTAAGAGTCTGTCAAAATTTTCTGTTTTAATTGTCATACATAAGGAAGAAATACTTTATATGCTGCTTGCTGTCTGATTGAAGTATGTGAAGCAGATCTGTTAATTCATTTTATACCATGCAGGTTTATCTGCATCCAATGATCCGCGATGCACATGGGCGTAAAATGTCAAAATCTTTGGGAAATGTCGTGGACCCCCTTGAAGTTATAAATGGGATTACTCTTGAAGGTCTTCACAAGAGGTTGGAGGAGGGTAATCTGGATCCCAAAGAGTTGGACATTGCAAAAAAGGGACAGAAGGCTGACTTCCCTAATGGTATCACTGAATGTGGTGCAGATGCTCTTCGATTTGCACTTGTTTCATACACAGCTCAGGTTCATGTTTTTACCTATTTAATTCATTAGTATTCAAATCTACAACCTAAATCATTATATTCCTTTTTTTGAGGTACTTGAAAACACGAGTCTAAATTAGTATTTTTCTTCAACTCTTTTTTGCAGTCTGATAAAATAAATTTGGATATCCAAAGAGTTGTTGGGTACCGACAATGGTGTAACAAGTTGTGGAATGCTGTTCGATTTGCAATGAGCAAACTTGGGGAGTATTATACCCCTCCATTGAATTTAGATCCGGAAAGCATGCCATTTATCTGCAAATGGATTCTCTCAGTGCTTAACAAGGCTGTATCCAGAACTGTAAAAGCATTAAATTCATATGAGTTCTCAGATGCAACCAGCACAGTGTATTCGTGGTGGCAATATCAGTTCTGTGATGTTTTTATTGAAGCAATTAAGCCTTACTTTGCTGGTGATAATCCTGCATTTGCCTCTGAAAGGAGTTCTGCGCGAGATGCACTTTGGGTATGCTTGGAGACTGGCTTGCTGTTGCTTCATCCATTTATGCCATTTGTCACCGAAGAGTTGTGGCAGCGACTTCCACAACCAAAGGGCTGTACAAGAAAAGACTCAATAATGTTATGTGAATACCCAACAGCTGTAAAGGTAAGTTTTAGTTTTGGTAATTGAAAGAGAATATTTGATGAATTCAATGTAGAATTTTTGACCAGGAATGTTTCCACAGTTCCACTACCGGCTTTCTTTACAATTAGGATACTCCATTACACTTTCAGCGAGAAAAACTTGACAACTAATGATGACAAAGTGTGTTTTTGTACATTCATTGATTTAAGTATCTTAATTTCAGTTTTTAGCTAACCACTGTTTATTCGACTCTGCAGAGCTGGACAAATGAAAGGGCTGAATTTGAAATGGATCTTGTTGAGTCCACTGTGAAATGCCTTAGGTCACTCAGGGCAGAGGTGCTTGGAAAGCCTAAGAATGAAAGGTGAACATTAGAGAGTTTTGGTGTTCTCTTTTTATACTCATCTACAAAATATGCAATTGATTTTGTTCCAAATTCTAAACTCATTTATAATCTTAAACAGCAAATGTAGTGTGGTTGCTTTTCATTGAAAAATTGGTATGTTAACCATAGCTGTGAACTTGCAAACCTATTCCATCCTCTTTCCAATGTTCATAAAAAGGGAACTATTTATGAAAAATGTAATAATTTACAAGTTTGCCTTCGTTATTCCTCTTTAGTTCTCCCACCAAGCACATTCAAGAAAAAATATTGTAGCCAAAAAGGTGTTTTGTTGGAAGAAACGAGATTGATAATTTTTTTTCTGCTTATGCTGTTAACAAATAATTAATTATCCAAACAATTTTGTCAGTCCAATAAACTATAATGAAACTTGTTGAAGAGAAATGGTGATTAATTCTCTCTTTATATTTTTTAGCTCGGATCTGCTTATTTGTATTTTTAGAGAGTTAAAATTTAAGAAATTAGGGGTTTTAATTGGAGGGATCCGTCCTCAAGTTCAAATCAGTTTGTTAAATTTCACTAATTTAAGTGGGAAAATCATTAATATCTAGCTGAAATATTTATATTTTTTCTTATCTTCAGGTTTCCAGCTTTTGCATTTTGCCAAACTGAAGCAGTTGCAGAAATTATCAGAAGTCGTGAATTGGAAATTTCAACTCTTGCCACTTTATCATCTTTAAAGGTATATTGCAGGTCCTTGATGTCTTATTTATCAAGCTGAAATTTTTAAGTCAGGATTATATTGTGGTTCATATTACTCAAAATTCGCAGCAAGCATACAGCAGCCATTTTTCAGTTTTAGCACATAAATTTTCCCATCTTCAAAAATTGAAGCAGCATTTTGTAGGTCCATTTAAGTAACAAACTATGTTGGTTCGAAGTCTTTTTTTCTGACGTAAAACTTCTACAGGTTCTATTGAGCGGAACTGACGAAGCTACAACAGATTGTGCATTTGAGAATGTGAACGAGAACCTTAAAGTTTACCTTAAGGTTCAAGGAAACCTCGACTTAGATGCAGAGCGCGAAAAGATCAGAAATAAGTTGACTGACATACGGAAGTAAGTTTTTACTCTATCAAAGCCAATATTTCCCATTTATTCTGCTGGCATGTTGGGGGTTCATCAATTATATAATTCATCTCTTAACAGGCAACAGGAGAAACTGGAGAAGCAAATTAATATTCCTGGTTATCAAGAAAAGGTTCCAGCTCATATCCAAGAAGAGAATGCTGCAAAGCTGGCTAAAATTCTGCAAGAACTTGACTTTTTTGAAAAGGAAAGCACCCGTCTGGGAGTTGAAACAAAATAGGATCAACAACTGTAGTCATTGTTATTGCTTGGTTCTTGAGTTTGATCACTCTTTATAGTCTCCTGGAGGTTGTGCCACAACTCGCTGATTGAATTTTAACCTTTGGTTCTGCATTGTTTTGTCTAGATACCATTTTGAAATATATGAACACTAATGTTTTATTGCATTATTTGTGTTCGATATTTTGATTAATTGACTTATTTAATACAAAGAATTAATCATCTGAAGTCGCACAAATACCATAAATAATCGAAAGTCTAATATATTATACGTGTAACATGTCTCATTTTCTTTTTCTTTGGAAGGAGGATGTAATATACATGTAACATTATTATTTTTCTTTTGTTTTCTTAAAACTGGAAAAATGGAATATCATTTTACAAGTAGAATCTGAATGTCAGTTATTCGATTCTCTTTTACACAATACAGTAGTATTGATTGGGCATTTGAAATTTTGATTCCGCAGTCTCTTATTTGCAGAATATACACAATATGTAGTTGAGACAAATGTTGTTGACCCTTTAGCCTTCTTCTAGATTGTGTAAACATTGTCCCTTTCACAATTTCATACCCCATTAACACGTAATACACATTCTAGACATAAACTGTGAATGAAATCTAGAGTGATGATGACCTCTGCCCAATAGACAGCGCCATCTTCAGTTCAAAGCTTGTGTGGTCTTTTTCTACCGTTTAAATTTTGTTCCATTTTCGGCTAAGTTAAAAAGTTACTGGGAAATTTTTCTTATTTCTAATTTCTATCTATTGCAATACATGTATCTAGTGCTAGACTTTTTGATGTTGAAGCGCTCTCATTGCGACATGGATATGCTATCACGTCACATCATATTATATATATACAAATATATAACCCCATTTGACTACATCGGCAAAAGAATTACTATAAAATATATGGTGCCATTAACCTATAGCTTTTATAGCCCCACCAAACGAGCCAAGCTACACAATTCACATACTAAAATTTTTCGTTTTCTCGTTATTTAACTAGAGAGAGAAAACTCTTATATAAATTGATGTAGCTTTGTTATATTGCATAATATGTATAACTTGTTTTCGTATACCCATTAAACTGTATAACGATATGGTGACAATAACATTAATTAATTTGCATCCATAATTTTATATAACAATTTTTATACGTACTAGTAATTTTGTTTAATCATTTTAAATGGGTTTTCAAGCTTGCTGGAAAGAATGAAATTGGTTCTCAAATTCTAAGCTTGAATAGTGTATATACAATTAGGTCAACCTATTCCTTGCCTACTCCAAGTTTTGTGGCATACAGAAGGTTGCAAGATAAGACCGACGACGCCGACAAATCTTTCCGAATGATATTATGATTGATCTGAGTTTCAATTTGATTCTGAATATCATCAAGCAAGCAAAACAGTTGAAAATGATTGATTTTATCAACTGTTACCTATGGCTTGAACCCAACAAAGACTTTCTTTCCCTTTTCTTTTTTGTTCTTTTGCTTATTAGCCCTAACCTCTCTTCAAAGGACACATATGTATGAGTTTCAAATTCTCGTGTATAATGTCACTTTTAGAATGTTTCTGTGATGATTGTCAATTTGCATTGAAAAGGACTTCACCGATATTGTTGCCAAATGCAGAAGACGGAAAGGGAAGATATTCAAACAATTTTCAAGTGGAAAAAATGGAACACAATATTCGAGCTGATTATTATTATCAAATCTCAATGTATATTGCCACCCTATCCCCACTCTCAACTTCCAAATTGAAAAGATATGTCTAGATATGCGTAATTATCACTTGCAAATGTGGACTAGAATAACAACAATCTCAGCCTGGAACCAAATCAATTATCGTGTATATTTCAACTTAATGTTAAAAGTATAACAATTAAATTATTTAATGGACATTCCCTTTTATTTGATAGTTAATATATGTCATCTTCAGCACACCTATACTTATCAACTAGTCACAAGTTAATTCAATATCACAATACTTTGATTCTAAACATGTCCTAAAATAACTTCCTTATCGTAATGCAAGTTATATGTATGATTTATACATTTTGAACAATTTTACACTAGAAGAAAGATTTTAGCAATAAAAAAATAGGTACAACTAATCAAATGAGAGACGTAATGAATCTTTTCTCTTCATAATATACATAAAGTAATATATAAAATATAAAAAGTTAGCTATAGGTAAATACACCTTGCATGTATATATGGTTTATATTTCTTCAGTCGAGCAGAGAAAAAATAAGTAGTATTTACAGATCTCTTGACATTTATATGTTTAAAGACAAAAACACTTACCCTACACTGTGCGAATATTTTTCTTTTCTGTTAATGATTCCCTTAACTTATATTTTCATATTCTTCTAAGTATTTTAATGTCTAGCCAGCTCCAATATGCAATGAAAGGAAATTCCCATGTCTCAAGTCATCACTACAAGCAAAAAAGGGTCAGGAATTCAGTGGAAAATCAGACTAGAAATTTCCACAAATGAAAAAACAAATCATGCATCAATTGATCAGTTTCCTTTTGGGTTCTCCTTATTTTGTGCAACGGGTTTGTTAGAAGTCACTTTCAGATAGTGCTTTCTTACGATTGTAAGAATGCTTGCTTGTAGCACCCATTTGTATGCCTTTTCTCCTTATCCTAACTTCTTTATTAGGAGAAAAAATGAAACTAAATTATTTAAAGGCATTAAAAATAAACACTACATCCCATTGCTCTCTCATGTTCATGTTGACCTTGAGCGTAAAACCATCGAAATCTTGACCATTTTTGCAGGAATAATAAATTAAAAAAAGAAGAAGAAAATGTAAATTATTATTAATAATTATTAGTTGATGCTTCTTGTCTTGGCTTGACTTTGGGTGCCGTAGATTGCTCAACTCTACCCTTTGTCAAATTTAGTCAACTCATCGCTATTATGGAAATTTTGTTTGCTTTTCTTTTTTCTTTTTTTTTGGGGGGGTCCATGGATTGAAAATCTTCTGGCAACACTACTGCATTCTTTCAAAGGAACCATCATTATATGCAGATTTTACGGGAAAATTTTGTGAACTCATTTTCAACTTTGATATTCTAAGAAACCCTAGTGTTTTTTGGATTAAGTTGCCAAGAGTTGCAACGAAATACAGCAAAATTTTGAGCTACTATCAAAATGAGTTCAATCTCTCTTACACTAGTCATACGTTTTAGTGGGATTTGATATTTTCACATCTGTGTACACTATGACTATAAATATATATATATATATATATATCATAGATGCATGCATATGAATATAAATTAATCAGATCATGATTATTGCCTTACAGTGAAAGTTAAATTTGAACAGTGTAAATTGATGCCTAGTAATTAAGTCAAAATCTTTAATACTAACAAATTACTACTTCAATGATGAAAATGTGAAACCACTACTAGAATCTTCTGTAATCTAGTTAAACTTAATTACGAATACGGATTAGTTTAATTTAAAAAGACTTCTTGAGATCATAATAAAGATTTGAAATGTGAATTCCTCCCAAACTAAAATGGAGAGGGATGTGGTTTACATTTTTAAAATCTTTTAAAATTAATATACACTGCTGCCCACTTTTTATTTGATACTAAAGCCTGGTAGCTTGCAATACAAAGCTTTATTAAAAAAACAAAGATGCCTTACGAAATTTTAAGGTTAGTCCTGACAAATTAAAGAAGGCATCACATTCGAAGATTTAGACAGAAGACAACCTTTATTTTCCCTCCACTCATCCTTAATTTAGAGACCTCCTTGTACTTAATTGATTATGTATGTAATCATAATTAACTATCAAATTAATTAGCTTGAAGAATGGCCTGTATAGTGGTGATGAGAATCTCTAATCCTTTATAATTATGTTGGGTTTCATTCAACAAAGTGCTTTTACCCTCTCATTCACGGAAATTTGGACAAACTTTCTATTGCCCCATTGTCTGCTTCGTAATTACTTAGAAGCTTCACTATCAAGGGATATATTGTGACCAAAATGTTTGTTCTACTTAAAAAGGCGTCAACAATATTTACTACTGATTAATTAGTGTATACTAAATTTACATTTTAAAAACTACAGACGTTTGCACCAATTAAAAGATTTCTATATATAAATATATTTTGGACCTAGAATGCCTAATTACCAACATAACACACACACACACACACACACACATATATATATAATGGTAACAAAAAGAATAGGAAGCTTATCAGATTAGTACAACTTGTGGAGATAATAAAAAGTAGCTAGGATTATTTTGGTAATGGCAAACAAATTCAATATGCTTAATTATTGCCCAAACGAAGAGACATATTGCGGCTGGTAGATGTACGATATTTATGCAAAAGAACATATATGCAATTGCAATCCAATGAAGAAGAGACCGCAGATTTCAAAAAGCCATTAACTTTTTTTTTAAAATGAATTATCTCTAAGAGCAAACCCTAGAGAGCATCAAAAAGCCATTAACTTATCTGATAGTAAGATTTGATTTGGCTTGTTTGTGCTTAAGATAATAAAGTGATTTGGAATTGAAAAGGCTTGGAAAAAAAACTATGAGACCAGTCAAATATTCCCATTTCCGCATCGAATTCAGTCTTGATCACTCTCGCCATTAATTGTTTCAGCTCCAAGCAATTAATTTCTCTGGAGACTGAAAGTTTGATATATATCAAAAGGAAAGGATATAATAAACATTCGATCGGCATATTTCTTTACGTACGTACAATTTCATTGATTTGTTTTGTTGTTTGTTCACGTGCAGACATTTATATATGCTAGCTACACCGTTTTGGTTCTCTCATTTTAAAGGCAAGAGAGTAGCAAAAGCACTTGTTGGAAAAGCAGTTATCCGTGTGGCTGAGGACGAATTAACTTAGACAGGACGGGACAAGATGAATAAGTGCTTGAATTAAAATCACTTCAGCACTATACTTTCTAATTAATTCTATAATTTACCGTAATTCACTAGTAAAGTCTTTTAGAATTAATGTAATTTATGAATACTGAAGAGGGGTTTAGTTTATAGTTTAAAATATTATTTTCTTCACCATAAGATAAAGCTGCAATAGAGATCCCAAAAACTGTATCTAGAAGCATCGATCCCACTTGCTTTTGCAACATGTATAATTATAGTTTATATGTTATTATTTCCCACACAAAAAGTGATGTAAACATCACCTTAGTTAGTTGATTACTTTAAGGAATATTAATTTGTGCAATCATTTCAAACTAATGATGATTAACAGTTTCAAGCATACCTTATTAGATTTTGTTAAAACTATGGATAATTGATTAATTAATTAACAACCTTAATTATAAGATTCCTTTCATAATTTCATCATTATTTACAACAGCTAATGTTATAAAACTAGTCATTGTGTAAGAAATTAATTAAAAGAGGGGAAAAAAATAAAAACTACAGCATACACATTCAAGATTTGGAGCTCCTACAGGAACTAAAAACTTACAAAGTTACAACTGAATTTAAACAACCCCAAGTTTGAAAGCAGTTGTTATGATAAAGTTACAACTGGTTAGAGAGTAACAATAATATTAATTAATAATTAATCCTACATCAAATAATGTCTTAATAATTCTGGATAATATTATATATAGATTATCCAGCAATATATGGTAAATACATAAGACTTGCCGCAGCTTCTTGCAACCAGTCTTCATCTTGTTTGATCTGAAACATTAATGAGAAATTAATTAACATGAATATTTGTGTATGTTTTAAAGCATAAATTTATATGCATACATAGATTTCAGTGCTTTTTGATTATTTGCTACTGTACCTGAACGGAATCGGCAGTACTACAGTATAATTCCTTGTCTTTTTGAGAATTGTCGTTGTTCTTTATCACCATTTCTTCTTCACACAGTTCATTGTTTCTCGCAAATCTCCCACGAACTCGAACCCTCCTGTCTGCTAGAGTTTTCCGACATGCATACTACGGACAATACACAAATTAAATTAATTAATTGAGTGAACCAAATAATTAATCAAGTTTAACGTTAAAACTAACAAAAAAGAAAAGCAAATTAACCTTGATTGTCTTGTTGAAATTCCTTTGGTTTTTCTTTTTCAGATATCTGAGAATTCTGTCTTTCCTTTCTTCCACTGAATATCGGCCAACTTTAATAATGTTGGCTTCTTCCATTGCTGGCATTATTTGACTATTCTGGATTCCCTGAGTAGAAAATTTTCCCAGAAAATAATTAGTAACACAAGAAAATTTTTCATGATCAGTCACTTTCCTATTCATTAATTTCCATTCTGGAATCACTTGCATTCATTAAGTGAGAAATATGATACTGAATCTACTAAATGTTAAAAATAAATAGTGTTAATTTAAGTACCCAATTTTCTGTAGCAGCTGGATAAATAGGCTTCAACTCATGCATAAATCCGCAGCAATCATCTCCAAACTCACAAACATCTGTAGGCAATTGGAATCTGGAACCGAAATTCTGAACTCCCGGAATGCCACATAATCCGATGTTGTTATACTCCGGCGGCAATGTGGGAAAGACAGAATCATATATCCCGAGTTGATCCGGAAAAGACATCATCGGAGCAGGCGAAACGACGTCGGATTCTGGTGGCAAAACGTTGTCGAAACAGACTGGAAGGTTCTCTTCAGTATTCCATAAAGCATCACAGCTGGTAGAGATTGCACAGCTTGAAACTGCAGCAGCACCACCACCACCACCACAGCCACTGGAAATTGTACCACTGGACACTGCTCCATCCCCGCAGTTGTTATTCTCTGCGACAGCTGCCTCTGCTGCAGCTACCGGGTACGAAAACTGGGAAAAACCAGTACTGGAGAAAGAACAGTCAGAATAAAACTGAGGAATAGAAGCCATTGCAAGTTACAGAGAAATCACACAAAGAGAAAAAGAAAGTTGACGGTTTAATTTCTGTTCTCTGTTTGTTTTGTGTGATACCGAAACTTTCAGCCATTAATGAATATATATATATATATATATATATATAGAGAGAGAGAGAGAGAGAGAGAGGGAGAAAGAGAAAGTGAAGTGTAGCAAGTTGTTCAGCTGCCCGCACTGCCCAGACATGAAATGAAACTGCCGAAATTGATTGTTTAAGACATAATTAGTAATGAAATTAGCCTGGATTAGCAAAACTAATACTTCACTGACACTGTGCTAGCTGTGTTGTCTTAATATTACTTACTTGTTTTGCTGTAAACGCGTGAAATATTATATCTAATTATTGAATTTGTTATACTAATTAACTGTTTGTCAGTTTCATGATTAACTAAAATTATTACAAGTTAATTACTGCTTAATCCTTAATTGATAATAATTTGGTTTATAGATAAGTGTCCGTTAATTTCACATACACCATGCAGCATTATTGGATAATTAATCAGGCATATAAACTAAAATCGTTAAGTCGATTTGATCACCTAGTGAGATTATTCAATTACCCCATTCATGGACAAATACAATATATATATATATATATATATATTTTGAATTAAAATTATATTTATTTTAATGTAAGCGAAATTTGAATATTAAATCTTATGAGACCAACTCCACTACAATATCGTAATTGAATACTAGTATGCACATAAAAGACTAGTTGAACTTATACCTAATATGTTAAGAGTATGCATTATATATATATATATATATATATACAGAGATGTTCATTCAGATTTTTCTCAATTTGCAAAAGGATATATATTCATTTGTACAAGAACGAAAGGATATATATTAATTTGTACAAGAACTTATGCAACTTCAAAAAGAAAAGCAGAAGGAGATCGTATAAAGGTAACAAAAATAAATTGAGGGCCTCATGTGAATACTATTCTTTCACTGTTAAAAAGCTGTAGACCATAAGTACTTCTAAAGATCCAACCTACTTATAGCCAAAGAATCTAACACATGGGGCTGTTAGATTTGCGTTAAAATTCCAAGTACATCATATATCCCCTCAATATATTAATTTCAATATTTTCTTCAAGCAAATTAAATCAACTTTTTTTCACCAATACCCACTAATTTTGATAGGTTGGGCTAGTGTACAGTTGCATGTACCAATATATTTTCCAATTTTCTAAATTTTTGATACAATCTTAAATTTTTTTTTATAATACTCAACCTTTTTTGTTCCAATTCTTAACTTAGAGATTAAGTCATAAATGAAAACTTTAAAAAAAACAACGAAAAAAATAAAATTGTAACAAAAAGTTGGAGCCCTATAATGAGAGAGCAAGGTGTACGGTACATTTGTGTACATGATAATATGACCCATTTTGATTATTGCAATTAAGTGAAATAGCAAATTATATATCCTTTTGTGCAGCTACTACAACAGTATGTTAGACCGGAGTAATGCTTTGAACAAATTCCCTTTTGTGTGATTAGATAAATGATTCCTTAGAAGATTAGTCTTATTTTTCAGTTTATCCTGTGTTTTATTTTTCCTGAGCAGTAATGGAACATGTACTGTTTAATTAAATTCATTTGTAGATTAAAAAAGATCTACTCTAATCCAAATGAATGAACTGTAAATTCGATCGTTTTTGAACAATATCAATAATCATAAATCTAAAATTAACCTACTTAATTAGCCAGTCAGAAAAGATACAAAATAAAGCCTGCAGAATTTATAACTCCTTTGGTCTAATTATTATATATTATATATAAATACAGATACTTTTTTGCTAAAACCTGACAATGTGTTAATACTTTCAGATTAAATTTCTATATAAATAGAAAAGTGCCCCGCATGTTTTATTTGTTGTCAAAAAACACTTTTTGAAAAGCAAGCCCCAGCAAGTTCCTCTCTCAGTTTTGAGTGGGGCATCTGGTTCAAGATTTCTTAGGAAGGGGCAGGTATAAATACAATTTGTTTGATCTTTTTTTTTTTAATCTTAATATTCTTGTAGCTTTTATTTTTTTATTAATTCCCTCTTCTATTCATTATTTATCCCTACACTTGTGAACAAGTATTGGAAGTGGAGAAAACAAAAGTAAATATTTATCATATTTTTTGAAGAAGCTTGTGACTCTTATCGTTGCTGGCAAATTCTCCTGGAAAGTTGTGAAAGTTGTGAAAAACAGACAGAAAAACGCAAGATTTTGTACACAGTATCTGGTGCTCCTGCTGTTAATCATCATCTTTCCTTCCCCATCAACCACCTTACCCAGCAGTCCTATATCCTGTTAAAAATTCTCTAAGCAATTTGTTAATAGTTACCAGCTACTTTTAAAAAGTTTAAGCTATTAAATGAGAACTTTACGAGTCAAATGAGATTAAAATAGATATAAAATTAACAAGAAAGATCAAAATCTTAGTTCTCACATCCAAAGCTAACTAATTATGACTAAATTAATACGTGCAGGTATAATATAATATTTAAAATTTGACCTTAACACAAATTATATGATTATTTTCATATTTAAAGTCATTTTGAGTAGATTTTAACTAATAAAGACAGATTAGAAAAAGAAATCATGCAAAAGGCTAGGATCGGATGTTTTCATACAGCTAACTCCTGCGCACACAAGAGAATCACATCAAAGTTTAACACTTTTCAAGCCCAGTTGTAAAAACAAGTTATTCTATTTCCAAAATATCTGACAAATAATGAATTTATTAAAATAATTAAAACTATTATTTATGTTCTTGTTTATCATTTTAACTTTTTTCAAATGGTAACTTACCGTGGTATTAAATGTCAACTTTAACCTAAAAATGACAATTAAATTAATTTAGAATACTAAACTTTTTGATCAGGCTGCAACTTAATTCTCACGAAAGCTCAATTTGTTTTCTTTTTTTTTTTTTTTAATGATCTGACATAATTCCCGCCTGAAATATCTTTATATCCTGAATATCAAGTGGTTGATGTACGTAAAATATGGCCAACAAACCCATGACACGAGCCTGGTGCCCGGATGGAATTGAATCTTAACCTGATTGATTTTTATTTTTAAAGCATAAGATCACCACAGAACCTTTCCTTTCCTTTCTTTTTCCTTTTCTTTATTTGGCATCCTATTAGTATTCTTGTTCTTCTATATCGTACGCTTCTCCCTTAGTTTTCTCTTAAGCTTAAAACCTGAGATTCTTCAAAGATTTATATGTACAGCTTTTCCTCTACACACCTTCATTTCTCTTTCCCGCTATCAGGCCTTTATGCCTCCCCTGTTCTTAGTACGCGAGAAATTGCTTTTCTTCCTTGACATCTGATCAAAGATTTGTACGTTTAATCCACAAGGGAAAAAAAAAAAACAATAATTAATAATTAATAATTAATAATAACAATAATAATTAATATTATAAGGATTATTTGTATCCTTTTATCCCTCTTTTCAACATCATAGACAAGTTTGCCATCAAAATCCGTAGAATAAGACTTCAATTAAGAAGGATCATAGTGGAAAAACTATGACCAGGAAAGGGAAAAAAATTATCTAAGAAAATATTCAGGTTGTTTGTTCATACCCCGACAAATGTTAATTGTAATACTTTTCATCATGGTAGACAAATATTCTACCAATTTCAAACACTAGAAGACAAAAAAACAGTAAAAAAAAATAAAGTGATTTACAGACACCATTCTTTAAATAGGTAAGTGTATCCATAGTTCGCGCCTCATAAGCACTATGTTTAGCCAACTTGTAAGCAGCATCTGATGCATCCACGACTTAGCCACAAAATGAATGCCAAAACATCATTTTCAACGTACATTTTAAAAGTTATGACCATATAATGTGATGCATTTTGATCTAGCAATAGAGTCCCTACGACAACACACATGCACGGGGTGTGTAAAGAGAGAATTCAATATATAAGCTGAATTGAAGAAAATTTCCTCTTTATATTCTAGTTCAAGAAAACAAAACCTTGCAAGGCTAATGGGAATAAATACCTTTTAAGAAGGTGGCATAAATGCAGATGACAATCAAACTATTTACAGGGCATACCTTCAAGAATGAGGGAAATAAAAGAAATTCTTAAACCTAGTGAGCTGGAACATAAGCTGCTTAAATCTATGTAGAATGCATTTTGAGGGCACAGAGAACAAATTACAAACCATTCACTCAGTAGCTGGGAACCAATTTGATTTGCAATCCGCTGAATCTACCAGTCTAATTGACCTAGACTTCAGATTATTCAGAAAAAGGAAAAAATAATACAATCACTTGAATTGTCCAATGAACAAATATGTCAAGAAATTTTAATACTCTTAAAACATTAAAGGTGGCCTGTCTTCCAGTCAAACACAAAATATGAGTGAAAGATTAAATGAAATTACATGAAAGGCATTCTGCTCTCCCCAATTCCTGTTCCAACCCAATCCAAGGGAAGAGCAGCAGCCTTGACTCACAACTGATTCATGATTCATTAGGGCAATACAAATTGTTAGTCCATTAACATCCCAAATTGTTTAGATATTGAATGAGTGTCCATGCATTATTCTTATTTAAAATGTGCCAGCCAACTCATTATCATCGTGTCCCTGTCTTTGTCAAGTATACCAACAAGATGTATTGACAATACTAGGATATCTCACTTTATCCACCTAGGCATTTATCATTTCTTGAGACAAGAAATTAATATCATTGCAACAGATATTAAATATTACAAAGGAATAATGGCAAACTACTACATTGTTTACCATAGCAGGCCTTTTATCCAGGTATTAAACAGAGTATTTCATCAGCTTTACAATTTCAACAAGTATAACCAATGTCACGAGACTATGTAAGTGTGCATGAAGACACACATACAAGTATAGAAAAACATCACAGATGTTAATTGGGGATACATATACCAATTATGCAATCCTTCTAAAGCAGAGAAACTTCTATGGCCTAGTGTGCATTGCGGTTAAGCAAACTTTGAAAATATAAATAAAGATCTTTGTTATCTGTCCCAAAAATCTCTTCTGCTTTCCTTAAGGTTTCCTGAATGGTGATAGATACAAGTCAATCCCCAGATAAAACTGCAAGATATTGTTTTGCATACACGTAGAAAATAATGGAGCAGTTCAGCAACTCATTACCTCTCGGGTTTGCTTTTGTGCATTTAATTCCTTGATGTTAGCCAGAAATGCACTGAACTGTTCATATGATAGGCGACTCCTGGATTACAAATATATCAGTCAGTAAAGAGTCTGAAAACGCCTTTTATACATCAGCCACCAAATATAATTTTGAAAATGGGACATAGAATTCACCTAGCTTGACGAAAGAACTCCTTTCCATCAATTCGAGGAGTGCGCCCTAAAATTTTTAGCACAAAAAGGAAAAATTATTCAGATGAAAAGATGAAAATGATTTGACATGTGCTAGAAGGTGACTACCTGCACCCAGAACATATACTTTAATTTGCCGGGTGAAAGAGGAAAGTGATCTAGTAAATGACTAGACAAGATTCCCAAGAACTAATTAAAAGAGAATTAAGCATTATAAACCTGGAAACGAACGCCCACGAGGAGGAGAATTTGCTGCAGATGACTGTTGGCTTGATGGATACCATGAAGATAGTGATTGAGCTTTTGTTGGAGATGTTGTACCAGAGGTTCTCTTGGGAGAGCCAGCAAGAGAATAACCTCTAGGGGACACACTTGTGGAAATAACTTTCGGAGTTCCAGTTGGAGTGAGCCGTGGTGTGATGTATGGAGTCAGAGAAAATCTTTGCATGGTATTTCTTGAAGCTGTTGGCCAAATAATTGCTCAAATAAACCTCTTGTTTTCTATTTTTGTTAATTAAGCTTAAAATGCTGAGAATAACAACTAGGCCATATCCTTATAAGCTATTATAATAATCTGACTCCAAAATCTACAAGTACACTTTTAGGAGGTCCAAATATGCATCCAGAAGATACACTATCCAAAGAAACTCAAAAGGCTCATTTCTGCTATTTTCTATACAATGATATATTAATCTTTGTATTTGCCCCCACAAATATATACACTAGCCCATCATGTGGAATTCTATATCAAACTTAATCATTTTTTAAGACTGTAATTAAACAATCAATTTGTGCTTTAAATTTTCAACTTCAAGGTTTTGGTACAGTACATTTGAATTATATGAATTTCCAGATACTAGTTACCAGAAATGATATAAGTAAATATTTATCTTCTTTTTTCTTCTGGCAAACAGGATCTCAACATCTTATAAGCCTCTGAACATTGACCCATCAACAATGCATATGGATTCTGACAATACTTAATATTAATATAAGTATTTTGGCAAGTTTCCATTTTTCATATTTGATTATTACAGGTGGGCAATTGCAAAGAGCAGAAAATAGCTGAAAAAACCTCACAATATGAATGAACTACACTCAATGAGTAGAATAGAGTCTTCCACTTACCTTCGTCAATTGCATTTCCCATATCTGTTGAACCACTGAACGAACGTTGTGTTGCATAGCCATTGCTCCCCTCATCTACAGGGTGAGAGGAATGAAAATTTATTAGATGGTGATCACCAGGAAAACAACATGAAAAACAAAGTTATCTTTCTTTGAATCAAAAACACACAGTTCTTAGACATCCTTCATTCATAATGAAGCCTTTTTCAAGTCAGATTAATAGTACCTTTGTCTGGATAGGCCCTTGGAACCAACTCGTCGCAGGTCCCAATATCAACAGTGTCAGCCCGCTGGTAAACAAAAACAAACAAGGTAACAAATTAGTGTTTTACAATAAAATGTCAAAAGAAGGTAGATACTAAGAATAATTTTCCCCCCCCAAAAAAAATAAAAGACACTGGGCATACAAAAATGTTTGTATGATGTGTATGAATCCTAGCATATGAATTGAAATTGCTATTATGAAAATCTTACAGATGAATTGTCATCACTCAGTGACTGCATCAATTGTCTCTTAAATGTTTCCAACTGCCAGCAAAGAAAAATATCAGTCATTGTGCCAATCAAATTTATAAAGAATATTATAGTAAACATCAGCACTGAATGCGATTTGGCAGCATAAAACCAATAAAACATAGCAAATACCAAACCATGAAGAAGAAGAAGAAGAAATGCGAGACATGAAAACTGTTTGCTTAAATTACATCCAATTATGTCCAAAATACAATATAGCTGGTAACATCTTCAACAAATTCAAGCTACGTTTGGCCAAAATTTCAGTGCAATGATTTTAATTTCCTACAAACGAACAGAAGATAGGACCATTCAAAGATAATCTCTCACCTTTGCTAAATCACGGCTAAGATTCTTCGCGGTCGTCGCCAATGAATCTCGTTCCTTCGATAGCTTCGTCTTCAGTCAAAAAATAATATAGCAATAATTTAATCATCAAATTTTCGAAGTCAAACAAAAGAAATTATAACGTAGCCCCAAAATTTTCTCTCCAGTTTACCGACTTCCTCGTCGATTAAAGAAAATAAATGCCGTGAAATAAAAAATATATATGTACTACCTCATTAAATTTAGTAGCTAAAATCGCCCAAAAACCCTAAAATTTCTTTTTTCTTTTTCCAATTTTTTCAGCAACCGACGAATTGGCTCAAATCCTTCGCTTTTCGGCTAAATTACTGTTAATTCAAAAGGTTAAACGATCTTACATTATCATCAACAAGAATCTTCAATCTGGAGTCAGCCTCCTGGTATGCTTTCTGCATGTGCGACAATCTCTCTTCCAATTCACATATCAAGCGATCCTTCTCGTACAGCTTCTGTCGGATCCTCCCCATCTCCGCTTCCATCTTCGACACGCGCGACGCAATTGCCATAGACGTGATCTTACGCGCCAGATCCAGCTGGTCGTACGGATCCGTAGGCATCACCGCCAGTATCTCGTCCGGTAAATGAAAGTCCGGCCCGCCGCCGACACTCCCTCCGCTGCTATGCGACATAACTGATGAAGTTTAGGTGAGTGAAAAAGAGAGAGAAGAAACGAGCTTACTTCGTACTGAACGAAGGAGCAAATGAATTTTGAATTTGGTTTTGCTTATTAAAATAATAAAGGGGTTTTAACACATACCTCCCCTGACGTTTAAAATTTTAACACTTAAATGAAAGATTTAAAAAAAGGCACACTTACCTCCTCTGAACTATTAATTGACCATTTAATTTTATTTATATAATTATAATACCCTTAATTACTTCAAAGTAAAGTATAAGAAATTTAATTTATATATAATCAAAAATAATTTTAATTTATATTTATTTAAAAATTAAAAATTTAATTAATAATAATTTAATTTACTATTTTAAAATTTAAATAGAAATTTTAAAAAAAGACACACTTACCTCCCTTGAACCATCAATTGACCATGTATTTTCACTTAAAATAATTATAATACCCTTAATTGCTTCAAAATAAAATTTAAGAAACTCAATTTTAATTTATTTGATGTTCAAAAAATTAAAATAATTAAAATTTTGATTAATGACAATTATAATTTATATTTATTTAATATTTATTTAAATTAAAAATTTATTTAATGATATTTAAAATTAGCAATTTAGTCATGTTGATATTTTTTTAATTTTCCGTTATTGGGTAGTTCCATTAAATTTTTTGTGTAAACCCAAAAGTTTACATTTCTTTACGAGTCATAAGATTGATATTAAAGTGTGGATTTAATATGAATGTGTATGACATAAATTTTGTATTAAAGTATTTTTATAAGAAGAGTGAGATTGATAAGGTTATGAAATTGTTTAGTAAAATAAAAAAAATATAATTTATTACTAGAGAATTTGTAAAAGAGGTGAGTAAGAAAGGCGGCGACTTTGCATATTAAGATTTGAGATTTGGATCAATATGACATATGAATAAAAATTAAATTTCTATTTTGAGTAAATATTAAATAAATGTAAACTAAAATTATTAAGTTAAATTATCATTAATTAAATTCTTAATTTCAATAAATATTAAATACATGTAAATTAAAATTGTTAAATTAAATTATCATTAATTAAATTTCTAATTTTTAAATAAATATAAATTAAAATTATTTTTAATTATATATAAATTGAATTTCTTATACTTTACTTTAAAATAATTAAGGGTATTATAGTCATATAAATAAAATTAGATGGTCAATTAATGGTTTAAGGGAGATAAGTATACTGTTATTTAAACCTTTCATCTAAGTGTTAAAATTTAAAACCTCAGGGGAGGTATGTGTTAAAACTCCGAATAATAAATTGCGCGTGTTTTTTTTTCTCTCGTTTTCTCTGTTTGGTAAGTTGCGATTTTGGGCTTGATTTTTGGAGATTTGTCTGGAATTTGAAAATTTAAAGGGGTTTCCCTCCAAACGGAGCACTTTAAGTTACGAACTAAAATTAGATTATATTAGTAGCTTCTTCACTCGTTTTATTTTATTTCTTACATTATATTTTTCCATCTTATAGAGTGATAACAATGGTTAACGAAAAATATATATATATATTTTATTTATTTTCAAACTCTAAACTAATTTTAAAGTAGTATTTGAAACTAAAATAGTTGATAGTAACCATAATTTTAACTTTAAGATCATATCGCTTTAATTTTAGATATATTCTAAAATTAATTTATTAACTTTTTTCGTTAATTTTGTATGATTTTATGGATAAAAAATTATATAATATACAAATTTACGATATATAAATTAGATTTAACATAATAAAAAATACAAAATCATTATATTATTTTTAAAGGATTTTAACACACACCCCCTATGAGGTTTGGCCTTTTTAACACCTCTATAAATTGTTTGGTTTAATTAACATATACTTTCCTTGATGTCATCCAATTTCGTCAATGAACCGTTAGTTACAAGGGTATTATGGTAAAGAAATAAAGGCTTACCATTTCATTTGACAAATAAACCAAAAAAGAAACTCATATCTTTTAAGAGAATTTTGTAGCTCAGAATCATTGTTTGGATTAAAAACAACACACTTTGAATAAGTTTCAGCACGCTTCTTTAAAGTAATAAAGCGATTTTCATTAACGTTATTTCCGTTGTTAACAAGCACAATGACCACTAATTTCACATTATCTGGCTGAATCATAACTTTGATATTATCGAGATCGGAGCAAACAGTTATTGAGCAGGATCTTCAAAGACCTGATTGAATTGAAAAGAGTGGCAACAATAGACGAAATTTTGGTGTGGTGTTTGATTAGCCAATCCCACTTCAATATTTTACCACTTAGATTTTGATCGGATGTGGCAGATGATGAGTCAGATTTCTTGACTAAAAAGAGGAGTAGTTTTAATAAGTCCGGCAACGCTAAGGTGTTGGTAGATGATTGAATGGAAAGTAAATGTGTTGAGATGAGGTGGTGGTGCTTCGTCCATCCCACCAATGATACTAAAATCATCGGCGGTGTTCGCTATTCTTTTGAATATTCTTCCATGTTTTCTTGTTGATGTTCATTTATTTATTTATTTTTCTATAATTTGTAAAGATTTCATTCAATTCTTCTATATTTTATATTTTCTTTTACCCAACAACAAGAATAAGCTGTTGGAGGAATATCACTTTATAATTTCTGATGCATTTGCAGATTCATTCTTTAGTCAAGATGGAATGGGATGGACCTTATTATATATTTTGGGCTAATTTCAAGTGAAGATAGAGATGGAGATGTGTTGGGGCTTTGCCATGCATTATAGAAGTTGAATCGAAGCAATGGCTTATCAAATGGGTTTGGATTTGATGCATACTAAACCTTTGTTTCTTTATCATTGCACCCCTACAATTTACTGTTCATTGACAAATTTGGATGACATGTGTTAATTAAACCAAACAATCTATATACATGTTAAAAGGCCAAGTCTCTGGGAATGTATGTGGTAAAACCCCTCATTTTTAATATATAAACATGAGACTTTTTATTAACTCTTTTAAGTGTTTGTTTAGAATTAATGTACTATGCTATTTAGTTCATAAATTATTAAATATAAATAATTAGACAATTGTGAAATTTCAACAATCATGTATCAATATATATATATATATATATTTTGTTTTGGTATAAAAGTAAGTGGAATTACTAGCTACAAATTTATTTTTTAACTTAAAGATAAAATTTATAATTTTTTAATGAAAAAGCATAAGTAAACTACATGAATTATTATGATAATTTAAGATGTATACGGTACAATGTTTAAAATCGTTAAAAAAATTCAGACTATCATATTGGGTTATGGTTCATTATTGTAAAACATAGAAATAAGGTCTCGTATATGAATTTTTTAAAAAAATAATTTCACATTGTAATGGACCGAAGGAAACAAAGCCCATAGGGCCCAACAGAAGCCGGTTTAATTTAAGTCTTCGCTCCTTATCACAGCCCAACACAGAAGAAGGCAAAAAAAAAAAAAAAAAAAGAAAGAAACTACTGCCGCAGGCGAGAAACACTGTTCCAGTTTTCCTCTTTCTCCACTATTGCCTCTGCGCCCCAAACACCCAGAAAGAAAGGGAGAAGATGTCAGTGCTTATAGTAACGAGTTTAGGCGACTTAGTTGTGGATTTGTTCGTCGAAAAGTGTCCTTTGACCGCAAAGAACTTCTTGAAGCTCTGCAAGTACGCAATCTATAGTGCATTCATTATTTTTTATTGTTTACGCTTGCAATCCAGTTGAACACTAATGATATTCAGGATCGTGACTTTGTATTTTCATTATGTTTGATTTAGGATTAAGTATTATAACGGCTGTCTATTTCACACGGTTCAGAAAGATTTTACAGCCCAAACGGGCGACCCGACCGGCACTGGAACCGGTGGCGATTCGGTCTACAAGTAACAATCGTTTATTCTTTATTCCTCCTTGTAGTTCTTCTGGAAAAATAGTGTGTGTTGTGATTTACTGTGTGTGTATCTGTGTCGTGGTTTTAGGTTTTTGTACGGTGAACAGGCTCGATTTTTCAGCGACGAGATTCGTGTTGACTTTAAGCATACTAAGACTGGCACTGTTGCTATGGCTAGCGCTGGAGAGAATCTGAATGCTTCTCAGGTTTGAGATTGTTTTTGTGATTTATTTATTTACAGAGATTTGTTGTTGATTAGGAATTATGAATAATATGATGTTTTGATAGTTCTGTGTTAGCTTTATTTAGATTTATAGTTGTGCAAGTGCGCTGAGGTTTAATTGGAATATGAATATTAGATGTATTTTGGTGCTTATGGTATTTGATTTTTCGGCAGTTTTATATCACGCTGCGGGATAATTTGGACTATCTTGATGAGAAGCACACTGTGAGTCCCTTGATTCTAAACTTCTTCTATGCGTGTGTTTATAATTTTTGTTATATGAACAACCTGAAGGAACAGTTACTTTTGTGACATCATATGCATTTTCAATTCTACATTTCCTGGAAACAAAAGGTCATAAAATAAGAAGTTCCAGTTTGTTTCTTGACTCCATGGATTTCTGAGATGCTGTCTCCATGTCTGTCCTGAAATTCCTTTCACTTTTGGAGTAGCATTGTTGGCTGCACTAAGTAATTGTGTTGTTTGCAGTATTTATATGTCAAGATATATTGAGAAAGATACTCTGTTCCTCACATTGTGAATCATTTGCTATAGGCAGTAGTCTCTCTGGAGTATTCTGATTATCAGTTTCTTTTTCCCCTGTAATTTACTGAAAAGTATTCTCAAGTGTCTTCGAGGTTCATCCAATTCTTAAAAACTTTTGGGCAGAAAAGGAAATATATAACTTAGAAGTCATTTGGGTGATCTGGAAATTTTGATGTAGAAATGCTGCTTTCTCCATTTTAGGCCATGTTGTTGGTGTAATTTTCTGACTCTTTTTTTAATGGGTTCATTGTTGCAGATTTTTGGGGAGGTTGCTGAAGGGTTTGATACTTTGAGTAGAATTAATGAAGCTTATGTAGATGAGAAGAACAGACCTTACAAAAATATCAGGTTTATTTTTATTTATTTATTTTTTAAACACTGTCTATAAATCATTATGTCGAAGTGATGACTGTAATTTTCACTAGGTTTATTGACGTTAACTGATCTTAATACTTTTGCCCTTTAACTGGTGTAGAATCAAACACACCTATGTATTAGAGGATCCATTTGATGATCCTTCTCAGCTGGCTGAGTTGATTCCTGATGCCTCGCCTGAAGGCAAACCAAAAGATGAGGTATTGACTGATTGCATATTTTCTTTAGTTATTTATGTGAAGGTCTGAAATGAAAAATTTTAATATTAGTAAGAAGAAAAGCTTGTGTGATTTCAAATATTTTGCATCCAACATTTGGACTGATCTTTGATTTATTGAAGTAATTCCACAGCTGAGAACAGGAACTAGAAGTGGAAATTGTTTAATATTTCAATTATTTTCAGTTAGTAAGAGAGGAATTATTTAGACCAGAAAATGCTTGGTACCATGTTTATCATATCAATTTGGCAATTCATGGCTAATGCTGATCACTACTGATATAGGAGTATTATGGACTGTTCTTTGGTCAAAACTAATGGGCCAACCTGGTCAAGTTCTGATCTTGGGCTGATTTTTCAATATTGTTATTAGGTTGATGATGAAGTACGGCTTGAAGATGATTGGGTGCCACTTGATGAGCAATTAGGTGCAGCAGAGCTTGAGGAGGTTCTACGTGTGAAGGATGCACATTCAAGTGCGGTTGTACTTGAGAGTGTAAGCATTCTGTAGATATGTTATGATCCTGGTATTTGGTATCTGGCTGTGAATTTCCATCTGTATAATATGATTAATTTTTCTTCTGTTTTGTGCATTACAGATTGGGGATATTCCTGATGCTGATATAAAGCCTCCTGAGAATGTGCTGTTTGTTTGTAAACTCAATCCAGTCACTGAAGTGAGTGCTTGTTCTTTCACTGAATTGAATTAACATTGTTGTGTGGATCATGAAAGTATTCCTACTTTTCCTTTGATGTCTGAGGGTAAGGAAAGAACATAGGGAACTATGTAGAGAGTTAGGGCAGGATAAACCTTTACTTTGTTTAATCTGAAAACTAGAAGAGAAATGGGAAAAGGGAAAATGGAATGAAGATTTCCTTCTGGGCCCACATTTGCCTAAAAAATATCGGAAAATGAAATGGAGAAAAGTCAGCTGTTGAATAGGAGGTGGGAGGGGATTTATTGATATGATCCATCTCTGTTTAGCTATTGAATTATGGCTATTACTATGTTCTGTATTTCAACATAGAAAGAGAAAGAATGGTGCTTTTCTTTTTATCGTTTCCTTACTCATTTTTTCCTCTCTTTCTAGCAAAGGAAGCACTATAATCAACTGGGAAAGATGAAATTGCATCTGCATGCTCCTTCTAATCTTGCCTCTTTAGATTTTCATTTTATGCATGCTTAATCTCTCATTCTTTAATGCAGGACGAGGACTTGCATACAATCTTTTCACGTTTTGGAACTGTTGTTTCGTAAGTGATAAAACTTTTTTCCTTTTAATAATCAATAATTCTTTAATGTGGGCAAGTTTGAGGATTTAAATAAATCTCTGATTATAAATTAATTATGACAGGGCTGAAATAATCCGTGATTACAAGACTGGAGACAGTTTATGCTATGCTTTTATTGGTGAGTGAATATTGTTCTATTTTCAGTTAAAATACATATAATCTGTTATGCATTATAACAAAAGGTAAATTTTGGTAGCTCCTATTTGTGGTTTCTCTCTAATATGCCCTGACCACTGTATTACTTGCTTTGGTTTTGAACTCTGATTACCTATTAGCACCATTTTTTTTAATCAAATAAAATTTTGAACTTCGTATCAATGAGTTAAAAAGTTTTGTAATTCATCTTGTGGGACTTGCTTTTGTCCCAAAAGTGGTCCTGGTGCAAATCTCTGGAAAAAGGAGGTTTCTTTAAATGGCCAACCATCCCAAGTATAATTTGAACATGAATGCTGAACAGGGACCTAAATGGTGCTTGATGGCACAGAAAATTCACCTTGGCTGATTTAAATAGTTGTTTATGGACCTTGCTTAATGATCCTTAGTTATTGGACTGTTGTTAGTTATTTAGTGAAAATAAGTATCTAATGAAGTTTTGAGGTGTCTTGGCTAGATTTTGTGATTGATGGCTGAGAATTTCAGTGAGCCCTGTAGAAGCGGGTTACTCTATACTTTTGGGAAAAAGTTAGTGCTTATGTATCAAAGTACCCAAGTTTATATCTATGTGCATGTTTTGGATATATGACAAACAGTGTGCTGGTCAGATGTTGTCTCAGTCTATTAATCATGGAATCATAACCCGTCCAAGAACTAAGTTCCCACCTCTGTGTTATATGTATATTTTTCTTTCAGTTTATACACAGCAAAGTGATGTGCATCTGTTCATCAGTGTCCTTAATGATTTCAACCTGATATTAATCATTTACTTTCTTTCCTGCCAGAGTTTGAGAAGCAAGAGGCATGTGAACAAGCATACTTCAAGGTATCTTAAACCAAGGAAATACTTTTTCTTTCTCAAGTCTTGGATTTTCCTGCCTGCATGTAATGATGATTCTGATGTACTAGCTCCACATACCTCATTTAAATAAATGAGCATCATTTCTTTTTAACTTAAATTTACCATGTGTGAAATAGAAAAAGATTTTCATTGTAATATATTTACTTTGGAACACACTATTTGGGTGCATTTATGCCCTTAATTCTTTATCACTGTTCTTCTAGAAAAGATTGCTTCAGACATTGCACATTGTTGAAATTACAGTTTCTTTTATTTCAATAATCATAAAAAACTTTACGCAAGTTCTTTATTTCCTGGGGCTTTGCATGGGGTGGCACCTCAAAAAGTTGGTGACTTCTACTGACCTTGTAATTTTGCAAAGCGTATACAGTGCTTAAGAGTTACAAATGCATGCGCATTGTGAGATGCAGGAGTGAACTCGTGTTTCATTCATGCTTAGTTTCTTGAGAATATTGTTGCAAATATGGATAGCATACATGCATTTTTCCCATAAATTTCTTAATTATTTTCATTTTAATGCTTTTGCTAAACTTGGTTAATCTTCCTTTTCATGATAGATGGATAATGCGTTGATTGATGATAGAAGGATACATGTGGATTTTAGTCAAAGTGTCTCAAAGCTTTGGAACCAATACAGGCGCAAAGCAAACCAAACTAGTAAAGGTAAAAGTTAAACACCATTTTAGTAGGACATGGATTATTGTTGTTTGAAAATGTTTATAATTTGTGTGTTTGTTTCAATATCCAGCAGTATTAAGTTCCCTTGGCTGTATGCAGTATTAGTTTCAGACTACCCATTTGTCTTACTATGCTTGTACTTTTTTTTTTCTGGGTTAAAATTTTTTCTCCAGATGCTTTCTTTGTTAACTTGATATCACCCTATCTTAACAAATGGTGATATATTAGAAAAATAAAAAGAGATGAAACTGTTAAACTCCAGCTTCTTGAAATATGTTCCCTTTACCTGCTTCATGTCTTTTACAATTTCATTGATGGCTGGGAACGACACAAATGATAAGCACATATGGCTTTGTGGAATTAAATAGAATATGTTGCTGTATCATTCATTCTATCATGATGTTAATTCTCTTGTTAGGGCTTAAGTTTGTGTGGAAGAGAAGACTCTCACTTCTCTGGAATATCTGAATTCACAACTTCTCTGGAATATCTGAATTAATAACTTATTTATTTTGCAGGAAACGGTTGCTTCAAATGTGGGGCACCTGATCACATTGCCAAGGATTGCACTGGGCAACAAGCTCCAAAATACATATTAAAGGATGATAACCGACAGCGTGGTGGATACAGTGACTCCAGGTTGGTAAAAATTATAGCATGTGGTTTTCTGGATCTCTCTTTCTCTCACTCACTGTGAAATAATTGTGGTAGGTATGAAATGGTATTTGATGAAGATGCACCTGAAAATCCAAGGCATGAAAAAAAGCATCGAGGCCTTAATGCAGATGATGGAGTTGAGAGAACAAAAATGAGTAGACAGAGTTCTGACGTGAGAGATAGGGATCAAGAAAAGAGAGACCTACATAACAGGCACAGGGAAAGTGGCAGAATGAGAGAAAGCAGACGAGAAAATCGAGATAGACATGGTGGAAGCAGAATAGACTGGGAAAGGCCTGTGCAGAGACAAGAAGTGAGAGATGATAATGGTCGACATAAGTCGGATTATAGAAAGAGTTTAGAGCCTGTTCGATGCAGAGAAAGGAGGGAGGATGGAGATTATAGGAACAGAAGTGCAGAAATTGATAACTGTGCAGAGGGGAAAGATAACGGAGATCATAGAAAGAGGAGTTTAGATAATGAGAGTCGTCGAGATAGGAGGGATGACAGGGATCATAGAAAAAGAAGTTCGGATGGCGATATCCATGGGGACAGAAGAGATGAAAGAGATTACTGGAAGAACTCAGCTCACAGTGACAGAAGAGACAGAAGGAAGGAGATAAGTTATAGAAAAGGCAGTGAAGATGATGATAGCCATGGAAGACGGGGAGAAGAGCGAGAAAAAAGATGGTGCGGTGCAGAAAGTGACGAGGATCATGATCGTGATAGAAGGCACCACCGTGGCGACAAAAGAAGATGAAGCCTTTCAAAGGCCCGGTCACGGCCAAAATTCACGACCTTAATTGCAGCTTAGCAAATGACACTCAAGTCTGTCAAATATTGGAGTAATTAGCCGTACGTAATGCAGTCCAAGATTTGAATGGGGATTTTCACACGGGAATTACTTTCTTTGTACAATTTTAGATTGTTGTAGTATCCAATCGTGGGTGTGACTATTAGAATGCATTATACCGTTCAATTTTTTACAGCAGAAAAGAGGGGGATGGGGGGGCGTGGTGGGGGTGAAAATGCAATAAAAGAGTTGCGAATGCAGTTAAATCTTTAAAGTTGAAAATTACAATCGAAAAAATTGGGGTAAAAACACAATAAAAGAATGATGAATGCGTTTCGTGGTCTAATTAATGTATTTGCATCACGACCGTAGACCAATCAGAATAAATAAAAAAGAATGAGAATAAAACAGCACATTGAACTTCAATTTCATAATTTCATAATTCCACCATTTATTGAGGATATATATTAGAATATTTTAGTATCAATGCAGAGCCTACGACGATACACTGTTACCTACATAATCATGAGCATCTTTATACAGAGAATTTACGTTCCAATTACTTGAAGAAAGCAGGAAAAGGAAAACCTTTATATAACCTTAACGTTCTAACAAATTTCCCCAGAAAATAAGGAGAAAAGACCTTAAATAGTTCACATCTCAAAGGATAATCCTGTACCACGTTATATGAACTGAATTATTAGTTGATGTTTACTTATTCTGGTTGGCCAGCAGTATCACCTGTAAAAGAGCCCTCTGCAATCCTTGATAAAGCGCCATAACAGCATGTGGAGAAATATCTCCAGACAGGAATAAGCTCTAGACATGATTTTCTGGTACATGCCTTTTGTGATCTCTCTCCATGTAACCAAGCCGGCTCATCTGGTTTCGATCTTCTACATAATCATAATTATGATGGTGAGATCCAGGCCCATAATTGTGCCGTGACCTCCCTTCCAGTGCTCTCTCAGGTGTGCTCCCAACTTTCTGCTTGCGGTTACTTGATTTGGGAGAATGAGAACCCTGACCAAGACCATCAGCCACCGACACCTCCCCTTCTTCCACATTCTCTAAATCTGATGCATACGACTGTCCCCTCATTTCTTGGGGGCCTTCGCCAGGATCCTCTTGATGCCTCTCATAATATGAGTTTTCATATTCTTGTTCAATACCATTTTCTACTTCCCTCTCGATGAGATCATCCTCGTCCATGAAATCAGTTTTTCGGGTTCTGTCCACGCGGGATTTCCTTCGTTTCTCCACAGCTGCCTTTAACTTATCTGTGTCAAGCTTCTTGATTGCTTCCTGGGTTGTCTGCCTAACTGTACCTCCTTTGTATTCCAGATTTTTGCCAAAACGCTTTTCCTTCAGATTTTCTAGTTCTCTGGTTCCACTTCTCACCATATTCCTTTCTTGATCCTCTTCGCCTGGTGCATCTTTCCCAAATCTTGATGCTCGTTGAGATTTTCCCTTGTTTTGGTAACGAAACATCTCTGATTCATGGTGTCTATCGTCTTGAGTTTCAGTGTATGCATCATCATCTATAGCATTTTCCATCTCTGCACTTTGGCTGTCATGCTGACTTTGGGTAGTTCTTGAGGTCCAGAATGATTGTCTGCTACTGGCTGATCCGACACTGGCTTAATTGATGCAGGCTTTAAGGGTCCAGGTCTTGAAGTAGTAATACTAGCCTGAGAATAACCACTCATTGCTGGATATTCTTCAGTGATAGATAGAGCTTTCGATGATCCCCGATGAGTACCTCCTGATGCAGTACTTCCTTCAACATCACCCTGGGAAGGCGGCAATCGGTTTTGTTCATAGAGTTCCAACATCTGATTGCTAACCTCTGAAAGAGATAAAACCTCGGCATTAGAGCTGAATCTAACATACTTGCAAAAAGGAAAATAATTAAAAAAAAACTGTAATGTAATAATATAACTAATCCTACTTACATGAGTGTAACTTTCCAACTGATTTGTTAAAAATAATATTATAATTAACCTTATCTACCTTTCTTAATTATATTTAAAACAAAGAGAATGTGTTAAATACACCATAAGCACAAAAGAAGAAAAATATATCTCTTGTTATCAGTAAATGACATTGATAACTGCAAGAAAAGTGGGAAACCAACGGAATTGGGAGACAAAGAGAAGGAGAAAACCAACCTTCCAATTGACGTGGCGTGACCTCAAATTCTTGCCACCACACCCTGTCGCCATCTGATGGAAGCTTTACTTTCAGGAACTTGGCGGCAAGAAAAATGGCCCCCGCAGCAATGTGGTGGGGCTTAAACTGCAAGCAGAGTGAGGTCCGCAGTCTGCATGCATCCCCCCAATCAAAGGAGAAACCATGGGAAAAGGCCATGAATGCACAACATATAAGTAAAAATTGAGCATACCCATCATTGACAAAGTTCCATGCAACTTGAGCAAGGGCATTCTGAGCAACCTTAAATTTCTTTATTGCCTCAACAAGGGGTTTGTATGGATGCTGTACATTTAGGTCATAACCAAGAGTTGAAAGTACAACTCTTTCTCCAAGTAAAATTAACTCTTTCTGCTGTTCATATGTCTCCTGCATGATGCATGCAAATAAATAAATTACTTGTGCAGGAAAAAATTAAAAAAAGAAAGAGGATTGGGATGGAACAGAACAGACAACGAATGTCACAATCTGGGACCCATAAATTAATGCTTATGCTAGAAAAAATATGCTGAACACTGGCATAGAAACACATCCATAGACCATAATTTAGTGCTTATGCCACGAAAATATAGCGAGCAGGGACATAGAAACACATCCATAGACCATAATTTAATGCTTATACCAGGAAAATATGCTGAACATGGTCATAGAGACACTTTCCTAGACCATAATTTAATGCTTATGCCGGAAAATATGCCAAACATGGACATAGAAACACAGCCATAGACCATAAATTAATGCTTATGCCAGCAAAATATGCTGAGCAAGGACACAGAAACACTTCCTTAAACCTTAATTTCATGCTTATGACTAGAAAATATGCCAAACACTGGCATAGAAATGCATCCATAGACCACAATTTAATGCTTACGCCAAAAAAGTATACCAAACTGTCATAGAAACAAATAATCTGAATAACAAAGCAAGATGACTCACAATCTTTAGGATTTAACAGTAAGGCTATGGCAAAACGGATTTCATCACCCTTACAAATAAGTCATTGTTCCTATTTCATAACCACAACTGGAAAACAGGTTGGCAAACTTAAGATTACTGGGAATGCATATATAATATTTATGATGTTTTCTTTTTCAGGAAAAGAAAAACGAGACACAATAATTCCTAACCTCAAATTAAGCACATCCCAGCTAACTGTTAAATCCCGATATAGAGATAGAAATTACATTCTAAACCAAAGGACATGCAATTTAAAGCATTAAATTATTTCCTGGTAGACTATAGCAACATAAATAAAAGTATAAAATCTTATCAAGTAATATCCAACCTAAGTTCTAGATTAGTTAATGCGACAATTGCGCAATTGGTTCAGCTTTTTTCTAGATGATCTACCAGCTGACATCGAACTATGGATGTGTTATTGGCATTTAATAATAATAAGAAGCGAATGATGAGATTAACAGATGCATATCACGACAAATCAACAATTTTAGATAAGGTGAGATAGAAACAAATTATAAATAGAGAAATGCTACAGTAAACATGAATTGTAAGCATGATACCTTTTGCTTGATCCTATGAACTGCATCAGGATCCTTATCCTTTTTATGAATGATTTCATATGAAACAAGGATAACGTCTTTCAGCGGACGAGGAGTCTCTTCAACCTTCCCAGCAAGAAACATACACACTGTGCCTATGGTCTGCAAAATATTTTGATTGAAACCAGACACTATAATTGATCCTTGTCAAATTTAAAACCATTTGATCCATTTGATAAGAAATTAAAACTATTTTTCAAATTTAATATTCAATTAAAATGCTTTTGCTATTCTCCCTCACCACTTCACTTCTACTACTAGATTTCACCCATGCCGCATGGGTTACCCGGCAATGAAGCATGTGTATCATTATGGAACTAAAACACCTCTCTCAATCGTGCAGCTTACAAAGTCGCTGAAGACCAACATCTCTCTTCCCCTTGGATATACCAGAAGTCAGAGTGAAACAAAAAGGTATCTTTCTTTTCTTTCTCCTCTTTTCTCTTGGAAGGGTGGTTATGAGAGCAAAATCAATAATATTCGCTTCATATTATAGGAAATTTAAATGCATAGCTGCACATTAACATTGATTTCAAGGGGCATGTCTGTCCACTAACGTTCACTTAGTAGTACACTGCCCAGTAACTCCTTGGAAAAACGATTTCCAATTCAGTATTTGTGAAAAAATGGGATAACTCAATATTTATGGTGGTGTACCTCAATCTTCGGATAGCTAGAGGTGCTTTTAATCATGAATTATAGGATTCTTGATAGAAAGGGACACATGGACACATAACATAAGCATTAAAATACTCTCATGTATGTCTTTCCATCTTAAAATACTACCTTATATCCACTCCATTTACGGTAATTGTTCTGTATCCCAAAGCCACAACTAAAATTTGTACTTTGCTATTAAAAAAACTTCATATTTTTTGAATACTCAGGTGGATACACCGAACCACCCATCCAAAAGACCCAACATTCATGGTGAAATACCATCTGGTCGCTCATCAACAGTAACAAAATAAGAAACATGGCAGTTATAGGCAGTTTCCCCCCTTTTGTGAAACAACAATGGTTAAGTTATTCAGTTTCAGTATAAAGCCATTTAAAAAAAGGTATACAAAGTGTGTCCAGAGTAATAAATCAAAAAATAACAGAAATTTCGGTGAACTTCCACATAATAGCCCCCAAAAGTCAAAATCAGCATTGATGTCTTTGTCCTCCACTATATTGCAAACAATGATTACATTATATTATGCTACTAATATCAACAAACATGTGATCCGAATCTTTGTCGAAGATTACATTAAAGAGGATTTAGTATTAATCCATAGATAAAAGTGGAACTAGCTACAACCTGCTAGATCGATACTCTAGTAATTTTCTCCAGGAGTATAATTAAAGATACAATATTTTGTAGATGAACATAACTCACCCTCCTATCATTCTTTGCATGTGATTGACGAAGGAAAAAACGGTGGCAGAATATTATTGCTGTAGCAATTGTTATCTGGGGCCTACATATCAAGAAACCAAATTAAATATCATGGTAACCAAAAACTGTAAATTCACAAGTCAAATTTGAAGCACAACTACACATAACTTGAAGTACAGTACAAGTAGAAGAGCAGCAATAAGTTCACCATGCAGTAGGAGAGCAACCCATCCTCAGTGCTACATAATTATTTCACAACTATACTACTTTACCTTAACAATATCATTCTGAGAAACTAACTTAATATTTTTCTTTATCGGAAAAAAACAATTTAACTTGAGAGCAGATTAAGTAAGCAAATCAACAATGTGAAAATTGAGTTTGAGAAAAAATTTAAGGGGCAAACCTTCCCTGATGTTTCAAACCAAATCCTCTCAAATTGTCTCTCTTTGTATCACATCAAAGACGTAAATATTATTTTATCAGATTAGGGGTAGAAGAAGTTAAACACATCCAACTCAAATGCATAGACTCACACTTTAAGTCTCATGCCCAAGTCTTGCAGAAATGTACAGTATGACTTGCGTAGATAAGTCTCTTTTTTCAAGTCGATGCCATCTCGTTTAGATGGGGAATTATCTTCAAGTTCTTTCCTAGAAAAGTACCAACAGCCACCACCCTGTGGTTCACCTTCATAAATTCCATGATGTGAGTAATCAACAGGCAGCAGATTAGCCATTTTTATCATTGCTAACCAGCTGGGTCCAATTCTAGTATAAATGGTCTATTTGGTTGCCAGCACAACTTCCTGTCAATGCATGCCAAGATGCATCAGAGACAAAAGTCTAAAATATAATGTTTTAAAAGAAAATAATGGTAACAATAATTTCAAAGAATCAAAATCAAGCAAGATTTGAACTCACAGCTTTGTAGCATTTGAACCTAAGACATTGGACTAGGAGACCAATGTTCCACGAAACTGAACAAGAGAGCTCAGTTATCACATTAGATAAGCTTGAAAAGAAGATAATTCGTTACATATATAACTCCATTGCTGTTGCTTGCACATACTATCATATCATATGTTGTAGCTAAAAAATAAAGATGACCAATTGCATTAACATCAATCTATTAGAAATGGAAGCAATAAATAAGCCTTAGAAGATTCCAAAGCATAACATTTTTGAATCCAAACAAACATTCTATCAGATTCCAACTCCACTCAAGCATGAACAAAAAACTACATTCAGGGAAAATGTAAGGCATCATCAACTCTTCTCTAGACTTTACAAAAAATCAATTTCTAACGAAAATCAACATGTTGTCAAAAATGCTTATAATGTTAGAGGGAAAGTTCATAATTCCCCATAAATGTATGTATAGACTTGAAAACAGCAGAGGATAATATACTTATCAAAAAATAAAATTTCACAATTTGCATAAATTTGGCAAAATATTTTTTTAAAAATGTTTGCTTCCATTACCAACGATTATAATACAGTTAGTTAGAGGTGCTACAATTCTAAATTTTCCAGGAAAATGAGTCCCTTTTTCACAAAAAACAACCATAGAAAATAAAAATTCCAACTTTATTCGAATATCGCCAATCATATAAAGCAAAAGTCTTCCAGCAAAATAAATTCCATAGAAACGAACACGATCAAATATTGAATTTCGCTTACGCCAATTTTTTTTTTTTTTGAGAAAAACGAAATTTACCTCTAAAATTTTGTAGGCAAAGAGCGCTTCCCAAAATTTATAACACAATTGAACCTCTGCTAGAGAGAAAGGGAGAGTGTGAAGAACTGGAAAGAGAATGATGATTATTATTATTATATTATTATAATTTTAGTAATTTAGGGCTTATAGTTCGTACCACTGAAGAGGAAACTTCACCGTTTTAACAATTGAGGCTCTGAAGAAGAAGGCCTATGATTTCCGTCTACCTGGGTCTCTGAGAAATGCCTTTTATATTTTGGGTTTTATTTTATAGTTTTTGTTTATTATATACCAAATAAATTATTTGTAATTAAAATATAACTAACTATATATGAAAATTAAAATTAAAAAGTTTCCATTTATTAATTATGCTGATTCAGCCACTCAAACCAAATGTATTATACATATTTTGTTATCTTTTATTTATTTATTTTTAAAAAAATTTCAATTTATTTAAATTTATTGATTAAACGGATCATATTTTAGTTTTTATATATTTTAATATTTTTATTTTATATTTTTAGATGTTTTATTGGTACAATCAGGAAAATGTCAGAATTTTTAAGACAGTAGGCTTAACGTTGAGTGAAAATAATTATGATTTAAAATGTAAAATTATACAATCGTTGTATTTTCAAATTTTCTGATACAGTCCTCAAGTTTTTTAATTTTATGTTTCTTACGAAAACAACATATAACACATAATGAGAAAATTTGATAAAAACTGAATCAGAAAAGGTATATCACATTCTTACAAGTTCAAATAAAACTTCTAAACCAACAACAAATGAAAAGAGAAGACAGGAAAATCAACCCATTTAAACAAAATAAAAAAAAAAAAGAAAAGACTCTGCAGTATGTAATATCTGCTTTATGAGGTTCCAATGAATTAATAAATAAAACAATACAAGAACTTCGAAAATAATAGGTCATCTTCAAAGCTTGGAATTGCCATTCCAATGCTTACCAATCTTTCAATCAAAATTTTCCAAAATTTTCCACTCCTTGCCATTATTCTCGGCATCAAACTACATCTTTAAAGGCAGTAATCACAGACTTCGGCTTGATATCTTTTGGACAGTATGAACTGTGAAGAAAAGAACTGCAGAGCGAAAGGCAGGATGTAGGAAAACCGCATTTCTTGCTTGAAATGCAGAGGCCGGATGCAATCTTCTTTCTTCAGATAGGTAGCTCGCCTACATGTAAAAAGATGCAATATGATGTAGCCAAGAGGGGCATTTTTCCAGTTCTAACCACCATTTCTGGTACTGTGACCAAACTGATTCCATCCTGTGATATAGATGCACAGGATCATAACTGCTATTTACAATGATGTACTGTGTGCAATTTCCTGTTTTACTTCGTTTTGATGCATAGCGTGCATATTCCCATTTCATTTCACTGGTCTTACACCAACAGTTCTCACACGGAATCGATATTGAGGCTGAGAATCTTCATCATCATCATCCTCATCATCATCTTCACTAGAGTCATCTTCGACTCTGTCCCATCTTGCATAGTCTAGAGCCGAATGTCCCTTTGGTTTTGGGATTGCTTGCCATCCTTTGGAATCTGGTACAGTTGATTTCTTGGTGCTGTATTCTAGAGGAATTGATTCATTTGTATTAATTCTTTTAGGCTCGGTTTCCTGTTCTATTCCTTGTTCAGAAGACTCCTTCATGCCTGGTGTTTTGGGTATTTTAACTACTGGGTCACTTTTGTTATCATTTCGTACAACTGAAACAACTGCATCTTCTTTTTCCTCTTCTTCCTTGATTGTACATGACTTGGCTTCGTTTATCTCTTCTTCTTCTTCTTCTTCTTCTTCCTCTTCGAACTCAGCTTCAGATTCTGGTATTGGAGCAAGTGACTTTCCTTGAGCAAAAAAAAGGTATCAAATAGTCACCAACAAGCAGAAGCTTATAAAATGGGGAAAGAGAAGTTCCCAATTTCCACTTCTATTTGCAGTTTCCGTATTGCTTTTCTATGATATGTGTTGAAGTGTGAGTAAAACATAAAGGAAATACAAGGCTCTACCAATTGAGTCTTCAAACGGGCTTGAAGGTTTTGATAAACTTCTGAAGACGGATTCAACTCAATAAGCCTATTGACATCAAAGAGTGCTGACTGATACTCCTTTAAAGTGACTAATGTCTGTGCCCGCAACATCAATGCTCCTGTGTGCTGGTGATCAAGCTCAAGCACTGAGGTACACTCTGCTGCTGCCTGAGATGAGAGCAAAGATGTCAATTTAACAGTTTCCAGAAAGGGATGAAAAAAAACCACCTGGTAATGTTTAAACTGCATTTACATTGATGATAAGCAGCCACACATTTCCTAACTCTGCAAATACAACCACAAATAAGAATGCACTCAACCAGCTTCAGGTGTAGAAAAACCATACTTATCCTTCTTATTAGTGAAATACTAAAATCATAATATACGAAGCTACTGTTCGACCAATATTACAATGGGCGTTTTGCATTTTCTTGCTAAACTGCAACGAGGCAAAGTGTTCACTAGATAAACCCACATGGTACAAATTGGTGTACTCTTTGCTTATCGCATTTACTTCTTCCTCTGTATAAACAACTTTATCAAATTCTATATTAATTCATACATTTGTCAATATTCAGTACCAATCTTTTTTTGAATTTATCTTCAAGTTTTCAAGATAATTATTTCATTAATTGAATTTCTAGCTCAAGTTAAAAGCTTTTCCCTTCTAAATTTTTCAAAAAAGTGACAGCTGAAAATCCAAACTAAAAGATAAATAAATGATTTATACATCTTCAAATTCAGCATCTAAAAAGCCGCATATAATTATTAAAAAAAGAAAAAGAAAAAAGACAAGAAGTTGAAAAGGAACCTTCTTGAAGTCGTGGAGTTTCAGATAACAAGCAGCTCTGTTACTATGCAAAGCGATCTTCTGCGGTTTGGTTTTGGCCACCGAAAGCGCCTCCGTGTAAAACCCTAACGCCTCCTCGTAACTTCCATCTCTGTACATCTGGTGGGCCCTCTCTATCTTGTTCGCCGGCGACGCCATCCCAATAAACGACTGTGACTATTATTATGGAGCACCGATCAATCTGGACCGTCCGTCCAAATTCAAAATCTGAATCCTAATATATGCATTATTTAGAGAGAGAAAAGAGAGTGACGATTAGGACAAGAAGAAGAAGTTTCCTTTTCCCATCTGGGTGTTATGCTACGTTTGCTTCGGTAATTTATAGTGTCATTATTACGTAATTATTTTTTAAGTCTGAAAATCTGGAGAGTTGTGCATGCCAGGTGGCATCATATGGTTCGATCCCTCCACTTAATTTTTATCTTTTAAGTCTCAAAATCTAAAGAATTGGCATGCCAGCTGGCATCATATGGTTCGATCCCACCACCTAATTTTTATTTGATTTCGTGAACCCGGTCACACCATATGCAACGCTAGTCTATACACGAGAAGAATGCCTGTCTATTTATTTATTTATTTTTATCAATATTCAGTTATCCTTTATAATTTTTTTAATATTTCGTCACTTTTTAACTCTTAATTTTTTTTATTTAATTAATTTATATTTTAATTATAAAATAATAAAATAAAAATATTTAAATTATTAAAAAATAAAATTAAAACTTAAAAAAGATAAAATATTAAAAATCTAAAGAGTTGTGTATGTCAAATAGCATCATATGATTCGATCCCGCCATCTAATTTTTCCTTAATTTCGTGATTCTGTCCACACTATATGCGACGCTAGTCTATACGAGGAGAGAATGCCCATTGCTCTATAATTTTTTTTATCTCTTATATTTTTATCTAATATTTCATTATTTTTTAACTCTTTTTTTTTAATTTTCTTTTTTAATTCAATTAAATCATATTTCAATTATAAAATAACAAAATTAAAAATATCTAAATTTTTAAAAAATAAAATCTAAATTTAGGAAATGATAAAATATTAAAAAAAAAAAATATAAAAAATAATATAATATTAATTTAAAAATTAAAAAAAATCAGACATTTTCTCATATATATATATATATATTTTTTCTGTTATATAAGTTATTGTACTAATTGTTTTTTGTTATTCATTACAGAGAATTTTTTCTTTAATTAGAAGTAGTTAAAAATCAATCGTTATAATTTTTAACTTCTGGTTTTAATTTTTAAATTTGAGATATAAATTAAAAGAATATAACATAAGATTTAAAAAAATTTGACACGAAATTTAAAATTTACGACAAAAAAACTTGAAAATAAAACTGGAAAACTGTAATCCACCCAACAAGTAAATATTTTCTTATAAACATATAGACACGAGCAAATACTTCGTTATTATTAGTTAATAAAATAAAAAAAATATACACGTGCTAGAAATTCTACAAAAATTAAATAATTTTCAAATTTAGAAAAATCAATTTTCTAATTATGCCGATGAAATTAGAATGCAAGTAAGATGGGCTGATGGGAGCCCAAACTAGTGTTTGAACCCAATAATTTTATCTAAATAAATGGTTTATTAATCAATAAATGAAATGACAATCACAATTTAGCTTTAGCAGGCAGACTTAATTATACCGGGGTTAATATAATAAAATAAACCGTAATTTTTAGGATTAAGTTTAAATCCTTAAACTATATCTATCCTTGTTGGAAATTAGCTTTACTCCTAATTTGAATTGGCATCGAGTATCGGTAAAGCTTTGCATAGAATTTCAGCTGCATGATCAAGCTCCGGTTCTGTTATGATCAATGGAGGTACTAGTCTCACCACGTTACCTTTTCCGGCAGTGAGGATAAGGAGGCCAGATTCCCGGCATGCGTCAACCAGAGGCGAGGCAGGTACGTCCAGTTCAATTCCTACAATGAGCCCGAGTCCCCGGATTTCTTTCACATGTGAATTTCCACCCAGTTTCTGCTTTAGAGTTTCTTTGAAGTTCTGACCTTTCTTGGAGACACTGGCCAAGAAACTGGGTTTTGAGATTTTGTCCAGAACTGCAAGAGCAGCATTGCAGACAAGGGGGCTGCCAGCAAAAGTGCTTCCATGTTCGCCGTAGTTCATGGCAGAAGCAACTGTTTCAGTTACTAGTACAGCACCAATAGGTAGGCCTCCGGCAAGAGGTTTGGCAAGAGTCATTATATCTGGGAAGATACCGTAGTACTCATGTGCCCAAAGGTATCCAGTTCGGCCTAGGCCACACTGAACCTGAACCAGGAGAAAAGAATGCTCATTGGAAGTGCAACTTGAATCAATTATGCAGATAATTAGTTAATGGGAGAACGTCAGTTTCTAAATCTTCCAGATTTAGAGACAGCACCTCAAAATCAATAGCTGGCTAGCAGCATTATTAAAAGTTATGCCAAAAGATGGGCAGATAAAATTTCTTCTAGATTCTGTCTATAACATAGTAGAATAAGGAAAAAGAAGATGAAATCAGTGATCTAAAAGTATATCTCCTAATACTGGTTATCGTGTCAATCATGTTCAACCTTACATATTTCTAATTTCAGAAGAATAGGGCAGAAGGAAAACGTCCTGAACTTGTTCAACCAGTGGAAAATAATGGTAACTCACTAGCCTGGTCCAAAGAAGCAGTGGAACACTATGCAAATATAAGCTGAGTCTAATAGGAGAAAGTGTAGTGATTCAAGTTCATAAAACGGTTTAGTTTATACTTCAGATTATAAGTCGCCAATGTGGTCATGGAATCTAATTTTTGTCTTGGAAAGGAATGCAAAAGTGGGAGCAACATAAGAAATTGATCCTCAATTGCACAGTGTTGCCAAAGCAGCAGCCTACACATCTAGACATAAATAAAATACAAATCCATGGATACATATAAGTGAGTATTCATTTCAAATCCAAATGCTCCAGAAAAGGAAGAACAAATATCGCTAAGCATATTTCCAGCTGAAGGAATGATGATGAAATTTTAGGCATATCGAATAATATTTTATATGGATTGCTTTGCCTAAACGCAGAGTTTCCAAGTTAAAATGGTGAAAATTAAGGGTATAGCAGATAAAGAGATTAGAGGAACTAAAACTAGCCATGGTTTACAAAGTAAAAGTCCAAAGTCTTATCATATTTTTCCCATTAAGATTTTATTCCGAAAACTGCTGATCCTAAAACTGGTGACAGCTTGTATGTAAGTGAATAATCAATCAGCCACTTAACATAGATTTTGGAAAAAAACAAAGTACAATATTATGCTCTGAAAAAAAGGCATTGACCTCAAAATTTGCATACAGACAGCACAATTAAATATAACTATAAAGAGGCAAAGAAAGTTGATTACCTCATCAAAGACCAGGAGTGCCCCAGCTTCATCACAGGCACTACGTAAAAATTGTAAAAATTCTTTTGTTGAGCCATGGATGCCCCCTTCACCCTGGATGGGTTCCACAAAAACTGCTGCAGTTTTACCATGCTGAATTAGTTTTCTGGTAGCTTCTATATTTCCGTACTCCACAAAAGTGACTCCAGGCATAACAGGTTCAAAAGGTGATCTGTACTGTTCTTTGCTTGTCAGAGCAACAGCACCCATGGTCCTCCCATGAAAGCTATTGGTGAAAGCTATGAACTCTGTGGCCGGCTCTTTTGCCTCTGGATTTGAATGTCTCTGATACTTTCTGGCGAATTTGATTGCTGCTTCATTGGCTTCCGTTCCGGAATTGGAGAAAAACACACGGTCAGCAAAAGAAGAAGCCACCAAACACTTCGCCAGCTCTATCTACAAACAGAACAAAACCAATTTTCAGCTGTCAACTTACCAACAAACCAACCTTAAAAAAAAAAAAAAAAAATCCCGTCAACTCAAGATACAACATCAGCAGTGATACAATAAAACGTGTAGATCTCATTTCTGCAGTTCGTACAATCACCAATTCTCATCAATATAATAATCTTTTCTAACCATGAACTATGCATTATTTCTAAGTTTCCATTTTCACATTTCTACATGTTTGCAATGACATGAAAAATGCATGTTTTCCTTGAAGACTTCCATTATGAATTAAAAACCACAAAAAAAAAAAAAAAATATCATTCAATCTTTTTATGAAATCCTCACAACGCCGGCACATTTGAAACAACCCAAAACACATAAAACATAATAAAAGGAATCAAGAATAGCTATAAACCTGGGGAACATTGTAATACACATTGCTAGTGTGAGTCAAAACATTCGCTTGATCAACAACAGCTTTAATCCAGTCAGGATCACCATGACCTAGCGCATTCACCGCAATCCCCGAACTCATATCCAAATACTCTTTCCCTTCAACATCATACAATTTACAACCTTTGCCACTGGCCAGCACAACCGGCGCCCTTGCATAAACCCCCACCAGAAGCTTCTTCTCCGCCTCCATCAACTCCTCGCTCGTTCCTAAACCCGCGCTGCTAACATGCGCCTCCTTCGCTTCCGCCCTAAGACACGTCACTATCGTCGACTTCTTTCCGCCGTTGATTTTGACTAATTTTCCTTGACTCTCTAGATTAAACTGACGCCGGACATTGCTGGATTGAGATAGAGAAATCTGAAATTGACTTTGAAGAGAGCTCATTGTGTTTGGAATGTTTTCGCGTTTTTCTATAATTCAAGAATTAATTGCTCAGAGATATTCGCCTCATAAGAAAATGCAGGAAAAGAAAAGAAAATGACAATTTTTCTAAAATCGGTTAACCAGAACAAGGAAAAGTTCATGCTTTTCAGCTTGATTGAATTAAAATTTAAAATGAGAAATTGGAATGTAAAGAGTTACTTACCTTAAAAGTTTGTCTTTGCTGAAAGACTGGCTCCTATGCAGCTGTAGCAAAAGGAAAAGAAATATCCCAATTTTTCTATAATAAATCAATCAAAACAGCGAAGAGTTCTAGTTTTTCAGCTCGGGTTGAACTAAAAATTTGTAAATTCAAAAAAAAAAAAGGAAAAGATGGGGAGTTTAACGATTTGTTTACCCGAAAAAATTGTGATTGAAGAATTTGATTGTGCCTTCCGCGTAGCGTTAAGTGGCGGCTGGCGATTCTGAAATGGACTAAAACTTTAACAAGTGGAAACACGTGTAAGAAAAAATACACAGAATAACGGGGTATTAACAATTTAGTCATTATATTTTCTGAAACAACAAATCAGGACAATGTTTGATCAATTTTTACAAGTTAGTCTTCGGTGTATTATTATAAATTAAAACACAAAACTTTAATTTTTACAATTTAGCCTGAAAATGTTTTGCATTAAGCAATGTTATTGCCATTTTGGAAATTACATCATAACACCCAAAACCCAATGATATAAATCAAAGAGAGACTCAAATTTGCAAAACCCCATAGAGCAAACATTTTTTTTAGTTATTTAATATTATTGATTCCTTCGATAAGAGTAAGAGGTTTGTGTTTGAATCCGGCTTATATATTGTAATTTAGATGAATTTAATATTCTAGATTGTTCTTTTAACTTTAATCTTGTAGCAACTAATTTACATTAATTGGCTTATACAACAAATTAATTAATATTCAAGTTAGTAATTAGAATATGTTCTATAATTTGATAAAAATTATAAACTAATATAATTAAAAAAAAGGATGTAATTAGTATCAGTGTTTGATAATATACATTAAAAAAATCCCACTTAAAAATTGAACAAAAAGGTAAAAATATAATAAACAATCATATTATCATCTACAAAATATGAATGCGAGACAGTCAAATGTAACGTGTATATATATATATATATATATATATATATGCATTTTTCATGCATAAGAACAACTCGATAGCACAAAGCATACATAGGTTGATGCAAACAAAAACTGAAGCTGACAAATGTATATTACCTTTTAAATTGGATTCTCTGGGATAAGAAATTGCTTAAACTTAATGCAAATGGACAATAGTATACACGCCAATGTGGGTGTGTTTGCCAAATTTTTTTGTTCGTACCGGACTTGATAAATATTGAAAGTATAGGACCATACTTGACACAATTACCATCTGTAGTTTTTTTTTTTTTTTAAATAATTTTTTAAAATCTCTTGCACTTAACTCCTATTTTTGATTGGAAGTCTAGTCTGTACTTTCTTTTAAAAAAATTTTTAACCCCTATTGTTGATTTTATCACAAACCACCGTTTTGAATCACACCATTCGTTAAAATTATTAATAAAAAAATAATAATATATAATTAAATATAAAGAATAATTTTATATAATTGATATTTTACATTATCATAAAGACATTAAACATAGTATTGTATTAAAATTTTATTCAATGTGATTTATTACGTTTCAATCCAATCTAATACAGTCTAATATAAGATCTCAAATGCACTCTATACAGATAAAAATTCATTAGAAAAGAAGTAAGAATAAATTAAAGATATTAATATTAGATATAAGTTTAACAATATGAATATTAAAAGTAAGTCTTTAGTGGTATGAGATAAAATCTTTTTGTAGAAAAAAATTCACAGATTTGTTTCTCTGAATCAAGCAATATACATAACAAAGAAGATATATGAACAATAATAAAAGATTTAATTCATATATATAAGTAAGATAATTCTTAATTTTATTTCTCTCTTCAATTTATATAATTTGTTCCATAAAATATGAAATTACACATTATACATTCATTAATTATTTAATATATCATGGTTGTTTATAAGCCAACAACCGATCAATTATTGTCATCGCAATCCCAGAAAGGTCTTCATAAGCCCTAATTTGGTAAAAAACTCCAGGTGGAACAATACCCAATTCATAAGGTTTTAAACCTGGTTCACAACTTCGAACATAATCATCGTCCAAAGCAACGATCACATAATGATTTGCATTATCATAATCACCCTTCTTCAGATTAGCAGTTGCTGAAGACAAACGCTTCCTTGCTCGCGTATAACCTTTACGACAGTCTTCACAAACAGCAACAAATTTCTTGTCAGAAGAATACGCAGCAGCCAAATCCGAGACATTTTTTATCAGGATTCCGGCGTGGTTGCTGGTGCAGTTTATGACGATGCTTGCAATATCTGTAGTTGCGTTGGCTTTTTCTCCTTCGGGGTCGGATTTTATGCACTGAATGCATAATGTTGGTGTTTCCGTGTCTCGACATTTTTGCTCGATCAGTTTTTCATCTGCTTGGACGAGATTGTGAGTGGGGAGGAGGAAGAAGAAGAGGAGAAGGCAATGGAAGAGATAAGCAAGAGAAATGTTAGCCATGAATGGAATTTTGCATTGATTATTAAGATTATTGAATATTAATTAATTGTTTCTATTGGTCTCTCTCTAATGTATATAAATAGCATGTAACTAATGTGAAGTAATTGATTGAGTAACGCTTCAAAATCTAGTGTAAAATTGGACAAAAAGACAAAAAAAAAAAATTAAAAATAATCGTAGAGGGATTGAATTACAGCTAGGATTCAGTTAAGTGCTAACATCGCTATGCATTAATTTAATTTTTGTAAAATAATTGTTGAAATGTCAATGAAAAATTACAAAGAAAAGAAGTGCTTTTAAAGATCATTAATAAAGATGACACAATAATATTAGGTTTGCCAAATTGTATTGTAAGTAATAATATAATTTTCATGGATTGATAGTGAAATGGATAACCGGTCATTTTATAATTAAATTGTAAAATTTATTATCTCATTGATAAAAGACATGTCACCATTTGAGATAAAACTTAGAATAATTATTTAAAATACCTCGTATCCCGTCTTTTGATAATTAATTATGCTAGACTTGTGGCATATCTATGGCTGTCTTAAAAGGAAAATAATAAAATAACTTGTATTGATCATATACGAACTATACTAGTAATGTGCTATAAGTTCTTTAAATTTAGAGTACGCAATCATGCTTTATATATATATATATATATATAGATATATATAATGCCTAGTTATATAGACATAGCACTAAGAAAATCATGTTATTGTCAACCAACCAAATTAATTAGTTTCTCAAGCATGTAAATTAAAGGTAAACTAATTTCATTCTTATTAGCTATTGTATAATTAAATTCCGAAAAGAGATTGAATAATTACATAAGATTGAAATTATTTTTACAAACTGCTAATAAAAGTAACAGATTTGAAGGAAAATTAATGTTGAATATCAATATATATATATATTGAATTAATTAAATTTAAATATTAATTATGTATAACATTTATAAAGAAACATGTTTTTTATTTTAAATTATAAACGAAACCCCTAAGTGCCAATTAGCACCTAGACGAGAGTGTTATATAATTATTGTCGAAGAAAAAAATCATAGTTGTATTAAACTTACATATATACTAACAAATTAAAATCAATAGTGGAAATTAATTAGTTAGTTAATAACAGTAATTAAACCTAACAACAATGTCAACGTACAGTTCTTGAAAATTTAGGTCTTTTAACAATGACATCTTGCAATTCATCTTGTGTTATCCCAACATTATAGTCCAAATTTTCTACTGTCGAATCTGAAAGAATTTTCTCTAAATCTTTTGAGGTATTCCAATCACGTGTAGTATTCGACTGAACGTCCACAATGTTTACAGGCCTTTCAACTTGAACAACTGGCAATTGAAGTTCATTAACCTTATAATAATCATCTTCTAGGTCCTTTAAACTCAAGCAGAGATTGGAATGATCAAGCTCTTCAGAATACAACAATCCTTCACCATTAATTCCAATATTCACTTCCTCTGCAGACACCACAATTTGAAACATCTCAGCAGTATTCAACACACTATCCGATAAATCAACTATAGACATAATATTTTCTTGAAACCTTCTCATTACATCATTGGAAGATCTAGAAGCCATTACTTTCTCTTCATCATCTTCCTTGATCTTCCCTTTCCTTTTTATTCGACAGAGAACGTAATCATCCCAACAATTATTATTCGTTTCCTTATTCTCTAATAAGCAACCATCCAAGCGGTATTCGTGCATAATCCATCGAACCCCCTTGTCTTCATCACAACCTTTCTTCCACACAAACGTAAAATTTCTTCGGGAACCTATGTGCTTCCTTTGATGATCACAACCGAAGGAATAGATTTTGGTATCTTTCTGCGATCTCCATGTTCCACATTCTGTTACACGATCAAATCTTGAACCTTTCTCACTCTTCTTCTTCAGCTTTGTAAAGAAGTAGAGTGTACTTTCCCTTCTCTCTTCAAAATACTTTTTCCAAATTTTACTTTCACTATAAATATTACAATCAATCACCCAGTCAGATGGAGGAAGATTACCAAAAACTTTTTTCAACAAATAATCAAGTATTATTTGTTGATCAGTAGGATCGAATATTATTTTGCAACCTAAAGGTAATATAGCTTGCATGGGGCTCTGTTGACAATGAGCTTGAGATTGATACATGATCTCTTGAAGTTGAATTTGAAATAGTACTATTGAATTGTTGAACAATATAGGTAGCTAGGACATGTATTTATAGCCAGCTAATTAATGACAACAATAAACTAATTAATTAAACTCAATGGGGTTTCCACAACAAACCTGGAAACCCTATTATTATAGGAATATCTTTGATTTCTAGCTCCATATTAATCTGTATATTGTAATTAAAAAATCATTTTATTAAAGAAAAATTAATACTCCTGTTAGTATGAAAGTTGTAAAAGAATATCAACTCTATTTTTTCAAAAGAAAGATTAAAAACATAAACAAGGATATTGCTCTTGGCATTGGGTATAACACCATTGTTTACAAATTTCATTATCCTTTTACAAAACGTTGTCTAAATTCTTATGAATGAGGGGTCCTTAACAGCCAATGAAATGTAATATTAAATGCGTCAAATTGTTTTAATAGAATTAATGTTAATCATTATTTAATTTTAGAATAACTATATGTATATTATAAATTATATAATAGAGAAAAAAAAATAGAGGGCATGTATATATATATATATATATATATATAGAGAGAGAGAGAGAGAGAGAGAGAGAGAGAGAGTGAGAGAGAGAGCAACAAATATTGAAATCATATTATTATAGGAATAGGGAACTTCATTCAGAATTTTAATTTATTTTCGTAGAGTTGTAAAAATATTTTTGTTGTAATAAAAAATATATGTTTTATTAAAAACTAAGATTCCTATTGGCTTGGAGAGTTGCAAAAAAATCATAACTCTGTTAAAAGTGTGAGAGTTGCAAAAGAATAATAACTCTGTTGAAACTTGAGTTGTAAAAAAATAATAACTTTGTTTAAAAGAAAGTTATTTTAATCAAGAATTGAGAGAAATTTTTTTTCAAAGGTTATTTTACTCAATTTAAAAACATACAAAATGAATTTCCTATTAGTAATGGGTAATAATATCTTCTACAAATTTCAAAATCCTTATAAAAATGTTGTTTAAATTCTGATATATGAGCGAGGCCGATAAACCATAGTTTCAAATGTGTATAACAGTTTTAAGATACTTATAATTAATTAATTTCAAATAATTTTATATATTGTTAATACCTAAATTTCGTTTTCAGATATTAACAGTAAATTTGTTTGTGAATGAAAAAAATCTCTCCTTTTCTCTGTTTTCTTTTGTTTATACACTTTTCATTTTCCTACCGCAACTGGGTCTCTCCTTGTATAATATTAGCGAAACTGAGATTATGTAGAGTTGGTTATCCGGTCCTCCATCTGCCTCCATTTGAATTCTTCGCTGAATAGAAAGAGAACCCTATTGGCCCCATTGTGCCAGAATTCTATTTCGGCCCTTCTAGCTTCTTGGGCTGGAGATCGGTCATTAGACCAAAAAATGATTGGAGTCCTAAACACACACAGGCGTAATGCCCATGCATGCATGCATACAAACATGCATACATACGTATACATAAAAAAATTATATGTATATATATATATATAATAAATTAAAAATTAAAAATACATGAATTTCAAGCATTACATTTAAGTTAATAGTTATGAGTTTAAAAATAAAAAAATGATTAGATAAAAAAAATAGAATTATAATTTCATTAACATGTATTGATGAAATTATTTCAGTTTTTTAACATTCTTTTAATAATAGAGGAGGTTGTATAAATTTTTACAAATCTCTCAACTATTTGTGATTTTTAAAAACTTCAGGAAGAGGTATATAAAATTATCCCATATGTATATTGATCTAATCATGCCGCACTCTTAAAGCTACAGGTATTTTATTTGGAGTCGAGAAGGATAAGGTTTTTTTTTTTTTTTTTAATATTTGTTAAGTTTTGTTAAATTTCTCAAATTTTTAAATTTTTATTGTATTATTTTAAGTTTTCAAATTTATTATAAAACTTATTTTTTTTACACAATTTTTTATAACAATTATAAATCATTCAATATAAGAACATGCAGCCGTTGAGATTATATTTGATATATTGTATTAATTATACATTAATTATATAATAAGATGTAATATTAAATCATTGAATTTAGACACATCTAATAGATTATATTTAACATATATATTAATTATAAATGTATTAATTATACATTAATTACATGATCAGATACAATTTAACATATATATATAGTGTTTTTTTATTATTATTATTTTCTTTTTAAAAAAAATATAAGATCTTATTTTCTGAATTCAAATTTTTTTAATAAAATAAATATTATTAGTGCATTTTTTCAATTCAAAAATCGCATAATTTATTATTAGTATATTTAATATATAATCAAGTAATATATATATTTTACTAATGAATAGATTTAATTTTTTTTATAAATAAAAAATACATTAAATAAAAAAAATATATACAGTTTAAACTCGTATTAGTATAACTTTATAAAATAAAGATCCTTTCACCCAACGATTTCTTTTTCTCTATAAATTGGCACATTCACCTCCCATTACTCCCCACATTGTCGCCAGAAAAACTTTCAAAGTTAGAAAATGTTGGGATTTTGCAGTATAAATACACAACTCAACTATAGATTTGCATTGACATCTCTTATGGAGAGATAATCAGTATCTACGATTTTAAATTTAAATAATGTGTATTTAATAAAATTAAAAAAAAATATATATATATATATTATTTACCTTTTTTCCTTCCCAGGGAAGATAGATTAAGTTCAATAAGGTTCTTCAGACAAAAATTTAGTTGTAATGTTTTCAATTCAATTGTAGTGTTTTCAATAGGTATCCGTGCCAATGAAGATATTTCAATTTATCAGAAAGATATTTAAAGTCTTTATAAAATTACAATTTAGAGATTATATCCAAATCCTCAAAACATTTAGGTATACAAAAATTTAAGCAAACTTGGCATATGTACAAAGGCTTTTGAATTTACACGTATTTTTCTTAATTTTGACATATCAAGGAATATGCCTTCAATTGAATTAGATCCGTAAAAAATATGAAAGCAAAAAATAAGCAAACATAAAATGTAAAAGAACTTTGCAACATTTATATAAATCTATTTTAAGTGAAAATAAATTTATAAGGGTTGATTACATATTTAGAGTCTATAATAAGAAAAAGAAATAAGACTTTCGAATTCTTCTAATATTTTGAGATTTTCTTTTCATTTTTGGAAAAGAAATTGTTCTTATAGATATACTAATTCACTCCTTTGTAATTCTTCTCTTACATCTGAAGCAAAACACTTGCCTTCGGACTCATTATACATTTAATTAAAAATAACTTCAAACTCATTATACATTTGACTAAAAATAGCTTCAATGATGGTTGTTTGACCTGTACCACTCATTCCCCAAATTCCTATAATTTGAATATTTAATAATTAATATTCATAATAATGATTTAATTTGCTCAACATGTGAACGTTGTCCAGCTACATCTTCAGAATTTCTTGCAAGTGACGTATCTTTCAGTTTTTTCAAAATATCTTTAACAATTTCGTCTACAAGTTCTGCCTCAGACCTTCAAATGAAAAGATAAATAATATTAGTAAGTAAAAAAAATATAAGAATTGAAAGTACATAGAATTATAATTAAGAGTTTAATTTTGTTTATATAAATAATTTCTTATACTATTTATAATTTATTGGATTAATCTTTTTTAAATAGTTAATATTGTAGCTTGTACATGTGTTGATTATAATATATTATTAATTAAAACTAATTACACATAATAAAATTAATATTAACTATTGAGAATATATCAATTTAATGGTTAAAAATTTATGTAACACCGTAGTATAAAAAATGTACGTAGTTCCATAAAATCTACCAATATATATGCGTGTACGTACATGCATGGATTTTTTTCATCATTTACGAAAGAGCGGGAATGTTACAAATGATAGATGGTCTCTTCCTTTTATGGACAAGTATATTGTTTATGGGAAAGATTTTTGGACATATGCATACATACAAAAATATATATATATATATACACACATATATATACATATATATATATATATATATCTCTAGGCTCTTAATAAGTCTAAATACCCTTAAATTTTATAAAATTTTTAAGATATCTTTTGATACTAATAGTCTTACGTTAAATTTACTAATTTATTTTTCAACTATTAAAAATATATAAAATAACCATATTATCCTTTATTTTATAATAATCAATATAATTTTATTCTAACATTTAAATTTAAAAGTATACAAATATTTTGACCTTTAATTATTTAAATTTAGAAGTATACAAATTTGTTATCGAAATTTTTTGAATATATTAATTACATGTAATTTTTAAAATAAAACATTTATTTTAAATAGTTTAATTTTAAAAAAAATTATATATATATTTTATAATATTAAAATAAGAATAATTAATATTTTTAAAATAAAATAAAAATATTATTATTACCATAAATTTTAGTTATTATTTGAATACTTATGAAAATAATTAATTATATATTGTTTTAAAAATAAGATTATTTTAAATAACTAAGCTATTTTAAAATTTATATATAATTAATATTATTAAAAAATTTAGAGCAAATTTGAAAAGAGAAAAATAATGAAGAATCAAAATATTATTATTACTTTTAAATTTAAATATTAGAATAAAGTAATATTATTTTTTAAAAAATAAAAATAAGGATAGTATAGTTATTTTATATATTTTTTATTAGTTAAAAGATAAAATAGTTAATTTAAAAAAAAAAATAATAGCCTCAAAAAAGTATCTTAATATTTCCTTAAAAGTAAAGGAAGTATTTTGACTTAATAAAAATCTAGGAGGAAAATCTTTTCCCTCCAAAACCTAAGGGTTAAAGTATAATATCCCCCTATATATAAAGATATATATACCTAGCTCATATATTTCTTGTTACATACATATGTGTGCGCGTGTATATATATATATATATATATATTACGTGGATCTTGACTTTTGAACGAGTAATTCCAAAGAAACCATTCACGTGCATTTCTTCTTCTAGCTACGTAAAAGAATTTCCTAGCAAACTAGAACTTGTAATTATGTCTAAATGGATACATGAAGAGTAGAGAGAATATTAGAGATATATATATACCTAAATTTCATGGAATTCCATCCCGATAAATTACATGCCTCTATCAATGCAGCCCTCCACTTCGAAGTCTTTTCAGGCATGATCTTCTGAAAATGCATTTCATAATTTGCAAAAGCATTTCCGAACATTCCAGTCTGCTTCCACACATCATACGGATCTATATTGTAGAAAATAGGTATAACCAATTGCCCATTGAGTTTCCTGCATTCAAGAATCTTAACGAGTTCATCCAAGCACCATTTGGAACAAGCATAGTGTTTCGAAAAAATAATTAGAGAAATTTTTGATCTTTCTATTGCATTGGAAAGAGCAGGCGAAATCTCATCTCCTCTCTCAAGTGCTTCATCAATGAAAGTTTTTATATTTTTTCGACATAAAGCAGCAAAGAGATGACTCATAAAATTATCACGGGTATCCTCCCCTCTAAAACTTAGAAAGACGTCATATTTTTTAGGGGAGGAAGAAGCTAAAGAGGAAGAGGAAGAGGAAGAGGAAGAGGAAGAAGCCATGAAATGAAACAATTAAAATTACACAAGATTTGGTAAATGAAACAGATATTCTTTGCCTGCTGCAGCAGCGAAGTGTAAATATATAGATATCCATATATATAGGAAGAACGTGGATGTGGTTTTTGTCTTTTGTTACGAAAAGTAAAGAAAAAGTTATCTGATTGCAGCTTTCCCCAGTGGGAAATCCGAAACCTGCTGAAAGAACAAAAAATATACAAATATAAAATTAAAGTCAAAGTTCTCCAATTAATTGATTAATTTCTGATCATATTACGTGATATGCTTTGCCTATAGAGGAATTTCCCAGACTCCTTCGGCCGGGAACGAGCAGCTCCAGGTGAACGTTCAATTGCAGATAGATTGGAGCTTTGTTATCGCCAGAATTGACAAGTCTCATGTTTACATTCAAGTCACAACTTAATTAGAAAATAACAATTTATTTTGTTTTTATTTACAGAAAGACAGCGAAATTCTGGCGGTGAAAAGGATGTTCATGGCCAAAGTGGAAAAAACGTTGCAACCCTACCGGCACGCATAGAAAAATTAATTGCATAGCTTATTATACCGTGTCATGCTCATAGAATTGGTACCCTGAAACCTCCATGGGATGTGATAGCGTGTCTCTCAACCAGGAAACAAAATGACCATGCTTTCAATACCAAATTAATCAAATAGAACAAGATTCCTTAAATTCCAAGAAGAATATTACGTGCAATGGAAAAAGTCAAAGAAGCTTTATTCCAATTCCATCCAGGCATAGTTTAAAAAGATTAAAGAAGAATTTGATCTTTTCATAATATTATGTATTATATATATATACATATAGAGAGAGAGAGAGGCATATATGAAAAATAATTTACAATTAAATTATTTTACACGTACCTTTATATTACTTATAATTTATAAAATTTAAACATATTTAATAATTAAAATTAAATTTAATATATGTATTAATTACAGGATTAAAATTAATTTTAATAATTAAATATATTTAAATTTGATAATATATAAATAATATAAGAATATGTGTAAAATAATAATACTATTAATCCTATATATATATATATATATATATTTATACCAAAGCACGATTTGTTTGGGAAAAACGTGGGTTGTTTAAAACCGTTTTCACATGTGTTGCAAGCTCGATTGCTTGCAGGCTGGAGCAGGCAGTCAAATCCTGTATAACCATTTCTGTGGGCGATTAATTGATGAAGAAATAACTTTAATCAGCTGTTTTACGCCCATTAATGCATTAATTATTCTAAATAAAGCGGTCGACTTTAGAGCTTTACGATGACATTAATTGTATGTAATATAGGTGGGTCATTTTTTTTTGGAAAATGGGACAAATTAATAAAAATATATCGTAGAGTGGGTATTGACCTACTGTACGTAGAATTTATTTATTAGAGGAATATTGAAATATACTCATAAGGTTTAGTCAATTAGTCAGATAGGTTTCACAAAAATTAATATGTTTTGAAGTTTAAATAAATAGAGAAATATTTTCTCGAAGTTAATTCTTTGTTTATATAATCTATTATTTTTTATAACATATTATTTTATTCTTATATATTTAAAACTCTTTGTAAAATACTATTTTATCTATCTTTATTTAAAAAATATATAAAATAACTATTTTAATCATATTACTAATATAATAGTCAAAATTAACTTGTAATTTTTTTTTTTGAGTATTACAATTTTATATTATTTACAAGTCACTCATATATAATCAATTAAAACTTTATTGGAAAGTTCAAGATACCTTTTATAGTACAGTCAATACCTAAATAATCTACTCTCATTAGAGAGAAAAATCTATTTAAAAATTTTTAGAAAATACCCACACTAAGTGGGAAATCCATACCTTTACTGGGGTAGGAATCGAATTATCTTAAAATTTGAAAATAATAAAATGACAAATACATTCCTAATATTTATAAATTACTTTTCTTTTTTTTTTCATAATTATGTATTAAAATTTTTTATAATTTTATCCCAAATTATTAATTAAAATAATTTTATTCTCATTATATCAGTAGTACACTTTACAAATATAAATAAATTTAAAATGACCATTATAAGTATATTAACTAAAGCAAACATGAAATGACCGCATTTGTTTTCGAGTTGAATTAATCATATTCAAATACATTGATCAGATGACTCTGGCATTCTAAATTTCAGTAGTCCCATTCAAATTGAAAACTATTAATTGAGAGATTATTCTATTAGCTACCTGTATTGGTTTGAACTTTGTAAAGTATAACATTATTGAAAATAAAATAAATAAAAATAACATACAAAATTAATCTAATTGAGCTAACTGAAAAAAAAGATGACAATCGTATCAATATGAAAGGCTTTATTTAATCATAGATTCAGAAAATTAAATTAATAATTATAGACAGTTACTTGAAAAAAGATTTCCCAATAGTTTTTGTCTTGAGCAGAAAATTATTTTTATTGAACCAAAACTTACTAAGTATATATAAGTTCGTAAGTAATTATTTATTTATAAATATGATATAACAAAAAGAAAAACTCAGCCTAACCTGATAGCAAAATAAATTATATTGACTACAAAAATTCCCGACAATAAACTGAACAACAAAATCTAACAAACCATCGAGAATTCTAACTCCAAACCTAACAATACAGTTGTCATCCAATTCCAAACCTAATAATAAAACAATCATCCAAATAAAATAAAAATACCTTACTAAGCTTTCATCATCCAAGCACAATAATATATGCATTTAAGCATTTTCATCATCTAAGCACAATAATACACACATTTAAGTATAACTTCTAAGCATCTAGCAATGTCATTATCCAAACAAAATAATAGTATAAACACAAAAGGATCTAGGTAAGCATGTTTATAGTATAGGTTGTTAGTTATAAAACAACTTTGCGGAAACATATTTTTGTTTTCCAAAAACCTAAAAAAGGGTAATAAAAACATAAGCTTGTTTCTGCCAAAAAATAAAGTTTGTTTCTACAAAAAAATAAAGTTTGTTTCTGTCAAAAAATAAAGTTTGTTTCTTCCTAAAAAAATCATCCATCAAAATATACCTTCATGATTGTAAAAAAAGCCTCGAGTTAGTCATCCAAAGGTAACTCGAATGTAGATCGCAGGAAATCGAGGCTGAGATGAATACTGTGCATGCTTCTGATCATGTTCATCTGATATGTAACCCTGAATGTGTTGCAACTGAGCAGAACGGACAGTGTTTGATGCATCAGGTTGAACTGAACTTCTATCTCCATGCCCAGGACCCTGGTTTGTGTTGAAAGTTACATGTCCATTTTCAATTCTCTGCAAAAACAATTAAAAAGGAATAAGTGAATTCATCAAGAATTGATACAATTTTTATTACATATCAATAGTAATAAGTATGAAATAAATACATATGAAAAAAATAGCATATAAAATACCACCCAAACCTTTCTTTTTGCATTATTACTCGGCTGGTTAAACTTTTATTTGCATGACTTTTTATTATGTCCTATAGGTCTGCAATGACTACACCTTTGTATAAAACCCTTTTTTTTTGTTCCAACAACAAGCTTACCAGGTTCCCTTCACCTTAGTTTCTTAAGTCTGCCAACAGAGATTCTTTTGGTTTGTGGAAGAAGATGTTGACAGTTAACATCAAGCCACATAACATTTTCAAGTATAGGGTTGATGATGCCTAAATATGTTTTCATAAAAGTTTTTTTCTTAAAATAATTGTGCACAAAATCTTCCAGATCTCTTCACAAGTACAATACGTTGCATCATGTTTACAAAGAATTCCACTAATTTGCCAATTCCTATAATTGCACTTTCTTGTCTCAATGTTAACCACATTGTTTGTGGTATAATTCTCGAGAGTTTCATAAGTTGCCTCACCTCTCTAAAACACCATTAGTTTCTTTCCTCGCTCAACAGCTTTTGCAAGCTTCTTGTGCACAATAAGTGGAAGTTTATAAGGCCATACTTGAGCATCTGTGTATTGGGATATAAACCTATTCATAATTTTCCTTCTCAGGTACTTCGTCAAACTGAGCACAAATTTTTCCCTATATGTATATATCTATGCATTGAAACATTCTGTGCAATTGTTGGTGGCGTGAACAGCCTTTGAGGTTATGTCAAAAGTCGACCTCAACCACTAGCTTGAAGGGATTTCAACCAAACATGCATGAGCAACAATGCCTATTATCTTCACATTCTTAATTTTCTCATTGGAAGCTTTTAAAGCCTACTAAAAGAGTTTTTTCAAGCCTAATCCAGACCATTGTTGCTTAAAGTTGGCATATATATGCCTGACACAATATCTTGTAGTGGCTCGAGACCATTATTGTTCCAAGGCAGACAACAACTTTTTTTGTCTGTCACTCATATATAGAAATTAATTTGAATAACATTAATTATGATGATATATAAAATATCATGTTAGTACATATAAAATTTTCTTATAATGCTTTTATGAAAAATTTTACTTGCATGTATTGTGAGTGAAGCATAGCTAATTAATTAATTAATTGGGTTTTGCTATAACTTTTGAAGTCATAAGGAAAGGAATGTCTTTATTAAGTACTTCATCCAAAAGCACACTTAATTTGGTGCATTGATATTTAGTTTGCTTTAGAGATATGCAAAATGATTGGAAAGTAAAAGGAGAAAAGTGGGGATAGAAAACTTTTATTGTGAGCTAGTGATATATAATCTAAAAAATACTCTTTGAAAGTGATAGAAAAGGGAAACTAATAACAATATCTGATAAATTATTATAGCAATATTATAATTTATAGTTCATCTAACATACATAGAATAATCTAAATTAATAAAAATATATAAATTTAAATTATAAAAATATACAAATTTAAATATGAATAATCAATACTATTGTATCATGTTTCACTACCATAAGAAATTTGTAAAATAAAATTTTCTTTCGAAATGAACAAACACAATTGTGTTAAATTTTTAATATGAAATTATGTGACACATTGAAAGAGTTTAATACATAACTTGAAATGTATAATATTATTTTGGGGATAAATATAATTGCCTATTGAAAGTGCCATAATTTTAAGCACATTTGGCATACCTTAATGACCCTAGATGACTCCACACTATAATAGGTTAGCTTTGGTGAAATGTTCTAATCCAATATAGTTATAATATGAAGTTTAACTAATTAATGATATAAATTTTTGGCAGGGGTTTAGAGGTAGACAATATGAATAAGTGGTCGTGGTCCCAAATTAACTAAATACAAATATTAGAGATTTTTTAATTTTGACTTTTAAACAATTGATATGGTTTTTTAATTTGATTTTTTTAGTTATGTTTATGAAATTAGCCCTCTAAACATAATAGTGTATGAACCAAGAGTTAACTTCAAAAAGTATTAGTCAATTTATCCAAAGTTCAAAAAAGTATCTGCCTTTTAAAAAATTTCAAAAAACAGGTCTATCCAATGACCTAAGTCTGAGAGATATCTGTCAACATTCCTTTATTAAATTATGAACCAAATTAAAATAGTTTTTTTTTTTTTTTATTCTAAAGATTAAATATTTGATATCTCTTATCTCTTACACTTAAGCACACGTGTATAATTGCCCGCCACAATTGACAAGTCTAATTAATGTTTACATTTGAAGTCAATAAAATATCAATTTGTTTTCCTTCACGGGAAGAAAGGAAAATTTGGCTGCGAAGATTTTTAGGAAAAGAATTTCAATTGCACTGGCAATTTTGTGTCTCTAAATACAAATCCAATCAGAGCAAAACGAAACAGATGATAGATATTCCATCAACATTCAGCGCTTTCACTTCCGAAATATATGTAAGTCTGCCCCATTTATTTGATTCGATGCATGTAGCGACATTGACTGACTGATAATTAATAGAGAAAAAATTAAGTAGCTTAACTGTAGAAATTACTGCTTGAGCTTCGCCCATATAATGCAATAAACAGCTGGGGTCCACTGGATGCAATCTTAAATAATTAATGCTATCAGACATAGGTAAGCAGAGCATGAAAACAAAAACGTTTGAAAAACATCTAAAGTTGAAAGCAGAAGCTACGTACACCTAGCTAGCTAGCACTTGCAAAATACTTCACGCATCGGAGATCAGATATGCAGTTGGTAATAAGTACCCTCGATCACGTACGGAAATTAATTAAGATTGGAGAATTAATCACCGATCGAGAGCTGCAATCGTATATGGTACATATATAATAAATTTTCAGCATTAATCATTACCGTGAAATCTTACAGCAATGTAGCTTTACTTGTAACAATTTGTTGGAACCGACGTGTACCTGTAATACGAAGAACAATCCCCCAGTGGAACTCCTCCCATCTTTCCCTGCTTTTCTGAAGAAGTTATAGATATGGTATGGTGACCGAGCACAGAAAACGCGAGCGAGGATTCCAGTGGAATACGTTGTAAATGCCAACTCCGGTAATGCATAGCAGCAGCCAAGATATCAAGACTGGAGCGAAGAGACCCAACTCTGCGTGTACCTTAATGCTCAAGAGCTAGCAAAAAGCCCCACCACAATAATGCAGGCAACAAGCACATTAGAAATTCGTGAAACTAATGTGATATATGTATATATAACAAGTAAAAGAATAGCCAAAAACCACTTGAATTTACTTAAAACAGCGAAGAAACAAGCTCAACAATTTACGGCAGCCACTTCAGCTGAGCTGCTTGAGCTCAAAATTTGAACAAGTCATAGCGGTCAATAAGTTTCAGAGGAACAAGGTGGTACATGAATTAAGTAATGTCAATCACAAGAACCAGAATGAGAATGTTTTGAAATGGAATTCATACTAAACATCGTTGGAATCAGGATTCCATCGCCAATAACCATACTAGTTCCAACAAGTTCAACGATCGAGCAGCAACACCACGCGAGAACTGCGATGCTTCTCAAAGAAGTCTTTAATGAGTAAACAAGTGACTTGTCTCCTGCTTGGTGATATACGCTCATGTGCAGCGTAATAGGTCCGCATCTTTGAGTGTCGAAAGAGTAACGAATACAAAGCAAATTTTCCACCCACACAAATGAAAATAACTTTTCTTATGCCCAACAAAGAACAAGAAGAGTTTTAGTAGCTTGTATGTGAGCAACACGGATTAAGATTAGCAACTTCGCCGTTGTCAACAGCTGCAAATACAAATATAATGTACTTGAAAAGTCCAGAAAATCAAAGAAAGTACACCAAAGATCTCGTGATCTTCTTCATATGGCGTAAGCTTGGAGAAAAAGTGCTTTAATTTAATTTGTGAACATAAATTGATCAGCAAGTGCTTAGATCCCCGTAAACAACCCTAAAACTCTGATATAGTGTCGCTCTGTACAACTTCTGTCAATAAGATAATTAACCAAATTGGGATTTACAAACTATGCCAATTGAACAAAAGTTGACTAAAATGTACATAAACTATTGGTAGCAAGAATCTAAAGCAGACCACTTAAGGGAAATTAATGAGAATTGCAGGAAGTAAATATGAGCAAGTAGGACATGCTATAGCTAACACAAGCTGAGAAACGAGTTACCAAATTGTCTTCTATTTCTATTTGTTCAATGAAAAGACATGCATTCATAAAACAGAAAATATAAAACTCAGAGCTTCATGTTCATTTATGGTACTCTTCCATTTCTCGGGGTTAAGAGAACCACATTTCATCAAGTAATAAAATGGAACAGAAGAGAAAAAGAATTAGGCGCACTACTACTAATTAACCAGTCGAGATTCTCGGGTGGCAGAACCAGAGTCCGAATCCATTAACTGTAATTAAGAGAAGGGAAGTCGGAAATAAAGGGAAACATTTTTAGAAGGCAGCTAAGTAGAGAGTGGTGTCAATGTGACAGAAAGGATATAAGCCTAAAAAGAAAAATATTCCTTTTCTTTAAACGCTTTTTATTTGTGTTTGCACTTGCATGCTGTTACGATGGTTTTTTCAAGTGAAAATAATTTTATTGAAATGCTTGAGAAAAGAGTGTACAAAGACAACTGAAGACTTAGAGAACAAACAACAGTCAAAGGTCTAAAAACAAATAAGCAGCAGCAAAATAAATAAATTTCTTTACTGTGAGCAGACTGCAGAAGCAGAAATTGCAGTTTTCTTTGCTGCAAAACAGAAAAGCGCTGTTAATGATATTTGATCTTGATTTTATTAGAATAATGTCATATTTTTTCTATTGTATTATAATTTCATTTTATGATTTACTTTCTTATTTAATATAATATTTAGTGTAATATTTAGTTTACATTTGCTTTATGTTTGTAAACCTATATGAAGATCTGTAATGTATCTTAATATGTATATTCAAGAAATATAAATTATATTATTATTTTGACAACAAAAAAAATTAAGGGTGAAACGAGCGACAAGCTGCGGCACCTGGCGTATCCAAAAGGATACCAAAATCAATTATGGCGATGAAAATCTTCATATAAGGTGTAGAAGAAAGTTTATGTTTGTGCCGAAGAAAGGGAAGATGGGTGATGCATGAATACCGTCTTGATGGTATCTTCCACAGCACAAAATGATATTGCTAATAGTGTATATATATATATATATATATATATATGAATTAATATAAATTTAATTATATTTGTTTATAAACAAAACGTGATTTTTGATTATACAAGACACCCTAAGTGCCAATGTAGCACCTAGTGTGTTATTTTATTATTAACAAACTGGAAAAATAAATAATTAAAATCTGATTGAAAATTAAAAAAAAAAAAATGCTCTCTCCCATCCGTCATTATGGGAAACCTTCTCTCTTTCCTTTCTTGATATTTTCTTGCCTTTCTGTTGATTTCTTTCCTTTCACAGCAGATTCTTGCCTCTTTCAATTCTTTCCCTTCTTTTTTGAATGTAATTCTCCTCCGGCAGCCATCTCTGACAGTTTGGCGGAGATTGCATCGGTTCTGGCTCGTCACAAGATCGACAACAGCCTTCCTCCCCAGAAACGGGGAAAACCTCAAAAAAGATAACAACTTTTGCGTTCCTACTATCCAAACCTGATGACCTTACCCGACACACCCACAAATTGCCTCTGCCTCTCCAGCGAACTGATATGAAGATAGTTCAGATCGAGCTTGATCTCTACCAAAAACAAATTTGAGTCTTGCAGAACTTATCTCATTGGTCGTAATACATGATCCAAACCGATGAAAGTCGAGCAAGTTAAAACTCTCCTGCAGAAAATTTGGCTCTCCGAGTGATGATTGGATTTTAACCCCATTAGCATGGGGTTTTTTTGACATTTCATTTTCACGAGGAAAATGATATGCGTAAGGCCTGGAGCGGGGGTACATGATCGATTCCGCAGGGGGTTTTTAGTCTTTACGAGTGGCAGCCGAATTTTGATCCGTATAATCCTAAAATCCAATCCCATATATGCACAAATATGAATTAGGTTTTTTGGACTAAGCATGGAATATTGGCATCCTTGAATTCTCATGACAGTGGCCGTGGGGGTTGGGATTCCTCTCCAAATTGACCAGGCAACGAAGGACCAAAAAAAAAGATGGATATTACGCGTGTATCCTAATAGAAGTGGATTTATCTGGTCCTCTCCCGATTTTGTTACAGTGGAGCTTCCAGACCACTGTTTTCCGGTTGAAATTCACTATGAAAACCTCCCAGCCAGCTGCGATGGATGTCATAGTTTCGATCATTCCGTTTCTAACTGTCGACGAACCAAAGCCAAACAAAAGATGAAGGTGGAACATGTGAATATTGAAAATAAAAAGAAGCAGGTTTTTCGACCTGTTGATAATCATAATCCCTCCATATCTCAGTAGTACGCTCCAACCACAAATGGGGTGTCCGACTCTCAAGACTTGCCGAATATTGTAAATTTTTTTTTTTAATACTCAAAAACCATGCTTCCTTTATTCCAAATCTAAGTTACAGGGAAAGAAAACAGTAAGCCCTATATTTACCCGAATGCATGAGCACTTTCTGGAGAAACGGAAAAACGAATCCATCTAATTGAACTTAATTAAACTGACACTAGCAGTACGTAAATTAACAACTGGAAATACTTTAGTACTCAAACATTTTCTTTTCAGTCAAAATTTAATTAGTAATATTATATTCTCCTCCAGTTCTTCCTCTAAGATTACGTTTATCATCTTCTAGCTTCAGATCTCAAAAGGTGTTCTCCAAGTTATATATTCAAGGCACTGCAGGCAGTAAACTAGTATTCTAAGGCTGAACGTCTACAATAATTAATAGCAGCAGCATCACTGACTTCTCTTCTTCCTTCATTGTCTTCTTCTTCACTCGCAAAGTACATAATCGTCAGCATCATTCTTTGTGCTGTGGAAGATACCATCAAGCCGGTATTCGAAGGCTGAACCTCTACAACAATATCAGTAGTTTACCTAGACTGTTATATTATTGTTAACAAACTGGAAAAATAAATAACTACAATCTCATTAAACTTACTTATTAACTAGCTAACAAAATTAACAGCGACTATTAATTAATAGCATAACGCTAACAGTATTCTCCTGTAGTTCAAGATTTGGGCTGTCTAGGCCTACAATATATGATGACTTCAACTTCAGTGTTACAGATTTTATTAAAGAGATAATGGAGAATTATTTCTTCATTTATCCGGGCAAATCTATAGCCAAGTTGTTTATTCATTCTGCAAAATCTAAAAACTTTCCTTGAATGAAAGGGATTCCTATTTTGTAAAGGTATACTAATATGAGTTTAAAATGATTGTATATATATTTTTTTATTTAATGTATTTTTTATTTAAAGCAATTAATCTATATATTCATCACAAAACAGGATGTATTACTTAATATATTATACATTAATTATACTAATAATATTTTATAAGATTTTTTAATTTAGAAAATGCACTACTGATAGGTCTTTCATTAAAAGAAAAAAATTTAGAAAATGAGATCTTACATTATTTTTTAAAGAAAATAATAATAATAATAATAATAATAATAATAATAATAATAATAATAAAAAAGAAAGACGGTATACGTAATAAAAGTTTTGAGTAGCTTAAAGGTTGTTATTTTTGGGTAAGTTCGCCTAGAATTGAAGTATGGAAGCTAAAGATTAAAAAACAAATTGCATTGTAAAATTTTTGGGGATTTTGTCTTTTACGATCATTTGCCAGTAAAAATTCAAATTGTCAACAAAAGTAAACTTTTGTTAGTAAACATCGTAACAGCATATGCAAGGACGCACAAACATAATGCGTTTAAAAGAAAAGGAATTTTTTTCTTCTGTTTTTAGGCTCAAAGCCCTTTTTGTCATATTCACAGTACTCTCTACTTAGCTGCCTAGCTTCTAAAAGTGCTTCCCTTTTACTCATTTATTTCCTGCTTCCCCTCTCTTATGCACTACAAGAAAATTTATATAGGCTAGCATCTAAGAATACTACCATATGTTAGTAGTAGCATTTTGGCCTATGCTATGTTAGCTAACGCAATTAAAACTTTTTGTTTTTTGTAGCATTAATTTGATGCTATAATGATGATTTAATAGCATGTAAGAAAAACTATATAATCACCTCTAATTGCATTATATAAATGTTATCATTGGATTACATGTAACATTTTCAAAATGCTACTAAATTCAAGGTTTAGCATGAAGAAAATGTTACTAATAAAACTTGAGTAGCATTACAAATTGCTACTATCCTAACTTTTGTTACATTTGAAAAATGTAACTATTATAATAATATATGGTAACATTTTAGAAATGCTAACATTCTTATAAAATTTACTAGCATATACATTAGTAGTTATTCCAAATGCTAAAAAATTATTGTCTTCCTATTGTAGCATATTTTAAAAGTTATCAATGTTCATATGTTTTTCTTTTAATTTATAATTGTCTTCAAAGATAATCTATTTATATATAAATAATATAATCCAAAATTCAAATCATTCCATTTTGAAATTAACAACAAACACTACACACATCTATTGTATCACAATTAATAAATTTTCAAGTATACAAAAAAAATTACACAAAAAGATGAGTATGTATACAAATATACATCAAGACATACACAAAAACTAAGTATAAACCCAATCCAAGTATACAAAAAATATATATATAAAGCTGAATATGATTTTTTCATACCTACATATACAAATGTGTTTTTTCCAAACTTGAATATATTCTAATCAAACAAGAAAACTAATATTGTGGCCTCAATTTATCTTCACTTTTTAACCAAGTATTTGCATCTCCAAATCCTGTAATATCATTGCAAAAGCAATATGATTATAATATAAATTAGTAAAATTAACAAATGAAGATAGCAACATGAAATATAATGTAAACTTACTAATACTTTTTTTAACTATCTAACACTTGTTGCAGGTCCTTATTTAAATTTAAAATTGTAATTTAACTTCAACTTTGCACTTACCTTTAAATAGGATATCCAAACCATGGGAAGCCACACTCTATGTCCTTTTCTTTGTGTAAGAAATTATATGCATCTATTAGTCAGCCCTTGAAGCATAATCCAACAAATTACTTTTAAGTTATTTTAGATTAGCGTTTTAACTGGGAAATAGAAGCATGAAAAATTTATAACTTAAAAAATTATATAAATCCATGACCATTGTAAATATTTCTCCATGAGATAAAAGGTGAGATTGTGATGGTAAATAATTATCTTGCATCAGCAATAAATCTAGTGAAAAATTATTGTTAACATATTTTTTAAAAAATATATAATCTCCAAGCCGAAGCTTAGAGAGATATTATTAAAAATAAAAGTGAAGAGTACAAAAGCAAAAAGAATAATATAGCCAAAAAAATCTAATAAAACATGTAGAAACATGTAGGGAATTAGAAAGTAGGAAAATACTTGAAATACTGCAAAAATTTTATTGCAAATAACATTATCTTAAGATCATATACTATGGAATGTCTAAGAATAAACTAATATTTGTCATTCCATTTTCTTGACTTGACCAATGATATCATACAATTTTTTAGGACACCATTACCAAGTTGCAAAAATTATTCTTGAATTCTCTAATGCTTTTGCTAGTATTTTGGGAACTCTAAAATAGGGGAATTGATACAAGGAACAAAAGTAAGGCCAAGAACTAAGCAAGGAACAAAAAAGAAAACGATTTAAAGAGTGAAGTTTCTGTAGGAACAGTTTACTGTAGGAACAACTACCAAAAAAGGCAACGCGCTGCATTTTTTGTTACAAAATAACAAAACAATAGAGCAGAATAGCTGCAAACAACATAGGCAAAACAACATAGCAGTAAATCACTAAGCCAAAATAGGACATTAACAGCAAACAGCAGCAACAAAACAGATGCATAAGACAACATCAGAGCCAAAACAGCACAACATCAAGTACAAACAGCAAAGTTAGCCATATCAAACAACATCAAACAAAACAACACAGTAGCTACAAATTAACAAAAAAAGCTATTCAAACGTAAAAGCATCTATCAAGGTTCCAACCTGAAAATTTAGAGCATAATATAAAGCTATTCGAACATGTTAATGAAATAGCAACAAAAAAGGATGCACCCCATCATAACTTGCACTGGCCTTGGTTCATCACCAAGGAGATGACATATGCCCCATTCTTGGAACCACCAAGATTGCCAACTTGAATGAAAATATTAAGGTTTTGTTAGATCAACTAACTCCAAAAAAAATGGCTGAACTTTAATCGATTACTTCAGCAAATGCTACAAAATGGTGATAGATATTTGAGTGGCATGTCTTTATACAAAAATCAGATATCCACTTTTGTCTTCATAGAAACCATTTTAAAAGGTATTGCCTTTAACCATAGATATTCTGCCTCTTTGATACCTTAATGCAACGGGACAACCAAAACAGTAAGAAATAATAGCTCAGGCAAGGCATTAACAGAGGGAAAATAGTAGCTAAATACATGGTTTCAATAAACATAGGCAAGGAAGCAAAATTAAAGAGAATTGAAGGATGTTAAAGTTTTTTAAAAGTAAGCAGTGGCAAAGAAGGGAACGTAGTTTCTAACTGTTGATTTGATGAAAATTTAGATTTTCTATACAGAAAAATATTGCAACATTATGAAAAATGCTAAAGCACTAGAGTTTATTAAATTGTATTGAATGGAATTTAAAGAGGAAAAATCAGATTACAGGTTAATAAGCAAACGAGGAGAAAGCGTAGCAAGAGGCTATTAATCGTTAATTCATAGTTCTTCATCTTTGTGATATTGTTATTCTTCAGAGAAATTAAGGATTTGGGACATGGTTAATCTATGATATTAACAAGACAAAACAATACAAAGTTAAGCAATTATGGAAACAAATAAAATAATGATAGAAATTATACTTACCCGCGCCAGAGGTGAAGATTAATTTACCAAAAGGAAGAGCCATGGCTGATGAATCGAAGAAACTAAAAAATGTTATGTTGAAGTGTATTCAGGGTTGTTAAACCCTCTATAAAACGACATTGTTTAGGATAGGAAAATTTTAATTTTTTTTATTTGTTAACTTGTAATGAATTTTTTCTCCAACCCAAAAAAATATAAAAATGTTATTAACCCTTTTTAATATTTAATATTATAAAATATTTTAGAATTTTTAATTTTGACGGTCTACATGTTTTCCCCTCAAAAATTTACAAAAAATTTGTAGCACTTATTCAATATCACTAAAACAGATAGTTTTTTAGTAGTATTCTCATAATGCTACTTTAGTTAGTAATAAATATAACATTAATAAAATGTTACAAATTAAATATGAAATGCAATGAAATAAAAAATGTTACCACTTTAACCCTTAATTATAGCACTTTTTGAGAAATGTTATAATAAATCATCTTTTAATAGTATTATGAAAAAAATGTTACTATAAAATGCTACCAAAAGTCATTTTTGTTGTACTGTAATTGCAGTTAATGGATTCAGACTCTAGTTCCACCACATGAGAACCTCGAACAACTGGTTAATTAGTAGTATTCTACCTAATTCCTTTTGTATTCTATTCCTTTTTATTACTTGATGAAATATGGTTATTTTAACCCTGAGAAAATGGAAGAAAATTATAAATGAAGTTCTAAGTTTTATATTTTCTATTTTATGAATGCATGTCTTTTCATTGAACAAATAGAAATAGAAGACAATTTTCTTACTCTTTTCTCAGCTTGTGGTAGCTAGCATGTCCTACTTGCTCATATTTACTCCTTGCAATTCTCATCAATTTTCCTTAATTGTTCGTCCTTAAATTCTTTCTACCAATAGTTTATGTACATTTTTACTCAATTTTGTTCAATTGGCATAGTTTGTAAATCCCAATTTGCATGTTTATCTTATTGACAGAAGTTGTACAGGAAAACACTATAACAGAGTTTTAGAGTTGTTTACGGGGATCTAAGGACTTGCTGATCAATTCATTTTCACAAAATTAAAGCACTTTTTCGCCAAGCTTACGCCCATATGAAGAAGATCACGAGATTTTTGGTGTACTTTCTTTGATTTTCTGGACTTTTGACTCTCATTCCTCTTTGCAACTGTATTACATTTGTATTTGCAGCTGTTTACAATTGCAAAGGTGCCAATCTTAATCCGTGCTGCTCACATACAAGCAACTAACTCTCTTCTTGTTCTTTGTTGGACATAAGAAAAGTTATTTCATTTTGTGTAGGCGGATAATTTGCTTTGTATTCGTTACGCTGTCAACACTCAAAGATGCAGACCGATTATGCTGCACATGAGCGTATATCAAACAAGGAGACAACAACTAGTTTACTTATTAAAGACTTCCTTGAGAAGCATTACAGTTCTCGCGTCGTACGTGTTGCTGCTCGTTGTGCTTCTCGGGACTAGTACGGTTATGGGTGATGGAATCCTGACTCCAATTTGAAAACATTCTAGTTATTGTAATTGACATTACTTGATTCATTTTGCTGCGCTCTTCGGCAACTTATTGACTGCTATGATTTGCAGTTTGTACTGCAGTCCCTTCTGCAGTCTACGGAATCCAAATTTAGGTTCCTGGTTTTCATGAAAGTAAGTCCCTTAATTTGTTCAAATTTATTCTTTCACTTGAGACTTCTTGGTAACAATTTCACGGACGAGGATTTTGATACTAATGATTAGTTCTAATTTTTTTCATGATTTGTGCAAATTTTGAACTCGATCAGCTCAGCTGTAGTGGGTGCCGTAAATTGTTGACCTTGTTTCTTAGCTCTTTTAAGTAAATTCGAGTGCTTTTTGGCTATTCTTTTTACTTGTCATATATATCAGATTAGTTTCACGAATTTCAGACTATAGGTACTGCATGCATGTGCTTGTTGCCTGCATTATCGCGGTGGGGCTTTTTGCTAGCTCTTATGCCGTAAGGGACACACAGAGGTGGTTTCTCTTTGCTGCACTCTTGATAGCTTGGCTGCTGCTAGGCATTGGCGGAGTTGGCATTTACAACACATTTCATTGGAACCCTCGCTCCCGTTATCTGTGCTCAGTCACCACATCATATTTATAACTTGTTTAGAAAAGTAGGGAAAGATGGGGGGAGTTGCGTTGGAGGCATTGTTCTTCGAATTGCAGGTGCAGGTCGGTTCCAACAAATTGTTACAAGTAAAGCTATATCGCTGCAAGATTTGACAGTAATGATTAATGCTGAAAATTTATTGTATGTGTAACATATGCGATTGCAGATCTCGATCGGTGATTAATACTCCAAGCTTAATTAATTTCCGTACGTGAGCGTAACTGCATCTGATCTCTGATGCACGGAGTATTTTCTAAGTGCTAGCCAGCTGCTAGGTAGCTTCTGCTTTCAGGTTTAGATGTTTTTCAAACGGTTTTGTTTTCATGCTCTACTTACCCGCCAGCTGATAGCATTAATTTCAGATTGCATTCAGTGGATCGGAGCTGGTTGCCCTTGCCCTTGTTCTTGTAGTAATTAATAATACTGCGGCTAGCTACTTAATTATCAGTCAGTCAATGTCGGTGCATGCATCGAATCAAATACATGCGGCAGATTTACATCTATTCCAGGATGTTGAAGTTGATGGATATTCTATCTCACAATGTGTCTTCTTGTTGTAATATTGGATTTGGATTTAGAGTCACAAAATTGCCAATGCGTAGGGATTCTTTTCCTAAAATTCTTTTCTGGCAAATTTTCCTTTCTTGCGGCAAAGCAAAATAAATTAATATTTTATTGTGACTTCAAATGAAAACATTAGATTTGTCAATTGTGGCGGGCAATTTTTTCCACTTTGATTTGATCAGATAACAAATGACCCATCTATCTTTTATAAAATTACTGTGACCGTAAGCCTCTACATACGACCACTCTATTTAGAATAATGTAGTCATGGGGTTGGAAAAACAACTGACTAGCGTTATTTCTTCAATCGCCCACAGAAATGCTTAAACAGGATTTGACTGACTCCTCCAGCTACCAATGGACATTGCAACACGTGTCATACATTTTTTAAATTCCAAACATCCCACGTTTTTTCCAAACAAATCGTGCTTTTATATATATATATATATATATATATATATTTCAGAAAAATATAATATTATGAAAATATCAAACTCTTCTTTAATCCTTTTAAACTAAAGCTGAGTGCTATTTGAATCCAAAACTCTAATTTCTTATTGACATGTGAAACGTTTTAAGTGATGTATTAATTGTAGCCATATTCAAGTCGTGAAAAAATAAAGCTTCTTTGACTTATCCTAGTATTCCGCATGACATACGGAATATTCTCCATTTTATTGGAATATAATCTAGAATTAATTAATAACGTATAAGCCTCTAAATTTTAACTTATTAGTTTGATTAGTTTAAATAATTTTAAAAATATTTATAAAAATTTGAATTTATTATAAAATAACGATTATATCTTTATTTAATAGTAATTAATTGAAAAAATTATTTTTAACTTTTAATTGAAATGATAATAAACACATTAATAATTAAATATTTATTAATATATTATAATTAAAATATAAATTTATTTATTTATTTTATACTATACTTATAATTTAATATTAATTAGGTATTAAAAAAAATAAATAAAATAAATCATAAATAAATGTAATTTATAAATAAAATATATATTATAGCATTACATTATAATATTTATATTTTAGTTATAATTCATTAATAAATATTTAATTATCAACGAATTACAAAATAATACTTATTATTTCCATAATATTTATTTTTAGTTGAGAGTTGAAAATAATTATTTTAATTAACTATTATTAAATAAAAATTTATTTATTTATTCTATAATAAATTAAAAATTTTATAAATATTTGTAAAATTATTAAAATTAATCATATTAATAAATCAAACTTCAAAAACTGACGCGTTATTAACCTTTATAACGTATCTTTTTCTTATATGACTAATTTGTTGGCAAAACCTGACAAAAGCCTTATCTTCTAATTTGGTAATGAGAGGCTGATCATTTTGTTTCCTGGTTGACGACATCGTATCGTAAGCAATCCTATCCTATGGAGGTTTTAGGGTACTAATCCTATGCGCATGTCAGAGCATCGTAAGCTCTAGAATTAATTACTTTTATTCGTGACGGCAGCGGCAACGTTTTTCAACTTCTGTCGTCGACCTTTCCACCGCCAAATTTTCTTTTCTTGCTGTAAAGAAAAATAAAATAAATAAATAAAAATAAAAATTGTTATTTTATTATGACTTGCATACTTTTATTGTGACTTGAATGAAAACATAAGGCTTGTCGATACCGGCCGATAGCAAAATTCCAAATTGCAATTGAAAATCCTCCTGGAGCTGTCAGCTTCCGAAGGAGGCGAGGAAATTCTTTGGTGGGCAAAACGTATGTCATGTAATATATATTATATATACCATTAATTGGATGGAGGACTTGACTTCACTTTCATATGCTTTTATTGTTTCTGTAGGATTCGTGTTGACCCAATTGGAGAAAGCTGCAATCACTTCTTCTTTATTTTTGGTAAACCTAAGACAAAAACCAGAAAATGCTCCAACTCTTCCTTATCTCCCTTATGTATTTACACTTCGCTACTGCTGCTGCTGCTGCTGCGGGCATACAATATCTGCAGTTTCATTCATAAATCTTTTATATTTTTCATGGCTTCTTCTTCTTCCTCTCCCTCTTTGGCTTCTTCTTCCCTTTCCTCTCCTAAAAAATATGATGTTTTCTTAAGTTTTAAAGGGGAGGGTACCCGTGATACTTTTATTAGTCAATTTTTTGCTGCATTATGTCGAAAAAAAATAAAAACCTTTATTGATGAAACACTTGAGAGAGGAAATGAGGTTTCACCAGCTCTTTTGGATGCTATCCAAATATCAAAAATCTCTGTAGTTATTTTTTCAAAATACTATGCTTCTTCTATTTGGTGTTTAGATGAATTCATCTAAATTCTTGAATGCAAGAAACTCAACGGCCAAATAGTTATACCTGTCTTTTATAATGTAGATCCATCTGATGTGCGAAAACAAACTGGAAATTTTGGGAATGCTTTTGCAAATCATGAAAAAAATTTTCAGAAGACCATGAATGAAAAGATTTAGAAGTGGAGGGCTGTACTAACGAAAGTGTCCAATTTACCAGGACGGAATTCCATGCAAATTATATATATATATATATATATATATATATATACATCTCTAATATTCTCTCTTGCGTGTCTATAATTTAGACATAGGGTCCATTTAAGAGTACTAAAAAGAAAAATGCTAATGTGCTTAGTGCTTATATTTTATAGCATATTTTCAAAAAAATTGCTACTATCTACACTACTACAATATTACACGTTAAAACAATTAAAAAGTAATTTAAATAATTTTATAACACGGTTTTTAATGTAATGCAAACAGTCATCTTTTAACGTGTTTTAAATGTCATTAATTTAAAAAAATAGTTTTTATTCATATTTAAAAGTATATGAAAACATAATCTTAAATCAGACAGAAATATTCGAACCCTTACACTCAACCAACAGTGTAAGAATTTTAACCAATAGGCCAAATTTAACAATACAACTATGTTTTGCAGTATTAATATATATAGTATATGCAAATATTAAATTTATGTTAAATGCAACCAACCCTATATTTAAATAAATATTATATATTTGTAGTTTCTTTTTATAATTTTTTTAAAAAATTATAGAGAAATTAGTATTTGTTAATTTTGTATTAAACTAATATTTTTTTGTAAAAAATTGAATAAAAATAAAACCAATAATAAAAAATAATTTTCTATTGAAAATTAATTAGGTCATTTAATAAAACTTCTACTTCTTTTTTAGAGAAAAAAAGACAATTTAAAAATCGTTTTCTATTTCTTAAAATCAAAATCAGTTTTACTAAAATTGTCACATAAATATTAAAAAAAGAGAACAGTTGAAAAATTATTTTCTATTTCTTAAAATCAAAATTAGTGTTACTAAAATTGTCATATAAATATTAAAAAAAGAAGACAGTTTAAAAATTATTTTCTATTTTTAAAAAACAAAGACAGTTTCAATAAAACTATCATTTAAAAATTATAAAAAGAAAGGGGTTTAAAAACCATCTTCTATTTTTTAAAATTAAAGTTGGTTTTATTAAAATTATCCTCTAAATGTATAATTTAGAAGATACTTATATATAATAATCTTATTTTGTTTATAATCAAAGACATTTTGTTCATAAACCGTTTTAAAGAGAAAACTGTTTTCTATTTAGTGTACTCTTTTAATTGTTTTGTAATAGTACTAGCTAACAATTATCAAAAGTATTTATATTATATTTTAAATTAGAGGTTTAGATTTGTAATTAAAACAACACTTTGGTATTGACATGTATATTATTAAAATAGACATTATAATATTTTTCAAATTAAGTAATATACAAAATTATCAATATTTTTCAAACTAAATAATATATAAAATTAATACCTATGTATTAATATTTTTTATAAAAATAAATATTTTTAAAATAAAATAAAAATTATAAAATAAATTAACATTCTATAGTTTCCAAAATTGACTTTTAGATAAAATTTAATAGAGATTTAATAAATATCTATGTATTATGTCATCTTTTATATTTAATATATTTAATAATAATAAATTATACTACAAAATAATTATTTAGTAATAATAATTTTTTTTATTTTATAAATATCTCTAAAATAATTACCATTTATTATCATGGTTACTATTAAAAAAATCAATTTAATAAAGTTGTTATGAAGAATCGTTAATTTAACAATTTCAAATAATCAATCACAAAAGAAAAATAATAAAATAGGATAAAAATTAGAATTTTAAAATTAGTTAGAGGTAATGTTGGGAATCACAAAATTTTCATTAAATTTGGTTGGAATTTAAAGTAGTAATTAGTATTGCCAAACATACCTCAAATATTACAAGTTCTAGTTTGCTAGGAAATTATTAACCGTATGTGCCTGGAGGAAGAAATGCATGTAAAAGGTTTCTTTGGAATTACTTTTTCGAAAGTTAAGATTCCTAATTCAAAACTTCAGATCCCCGTATATGCATTTCTCTCTTTCTCAACACACGTGTAAGCTACAATATTAACTATTTACGATAGATTAAGCCAAAAAAGTATAAATGGTATAAGAAATTGTTTGTGTAAAAAATTAGTCATTAATTGTAACCCTATATATATTTAGCTCTTGTATTTTTTATTCACTAATATTATTCTTGTTTTTCATTTGAAGGTCCGAAACAGAACTTGTAGATGAAATTGTTAAAGATATTTTGAAGAAATTGCAAGATATGTCACTCACAAGAGACATTGAAGATGTAGTTGGACTATATTCACGTGTTGAGCAAGTTAAATCATTATTATGCATTGGATTGCCAGATATTCAAATTATAAGAATTTGGGGAATGGGTGGTATAGGTAAAACAACCATCGCTGGAGCTATTTTTAATCAAATTTATAATGAGTTTGAAGGTAAGTGTTTCATGGCAAATATAAGAGAAGAATCAGAAAGGAGCAGGTTAGTATATTTAAGAGAGCAACTTCTTTCTCAAATATTAGAAGAAAATCTTAAAGTGGGAACTCTCAACCTACCTCGATATATTAAAGAAAGGGTCCTACAGATGAAAGTTATTATAGTACTAGATGATGTAAATAAATTAAGAGAATTAGAATACATAGTTAGAGGGATTAATTTATTTGGTCCTGGAAGTAGGATCATTATAACCACTAGAGATAAACAACTACTTGATAAATATGGAGTAAATAAAATATATAAAGTTGAGTGTTTCAACTACCACGAAGCTCTTGAAATCTTTTATAGTTATGCCTTTAAGCAAAACCATCCTCCTAAAGACCTTTTTGTCCTTTCAAAGAATATAATAAATCATGCCAATGGCAATCCATTAGCCCTCAAGGTATTAGGTTCCTCTCTTTTTCGGAAAAGCAAACAAGATTGGGAAAATACGTTGCTGAACTTAAAACGAATTTTTGATCGTGATATTTATGAGGTGCTAAAAATTAGTTATGATGAACTGGATTGGGAAGAGAAGAATATATTTTTAGACATTGCATGTTTTTTCAAAGGAGAGGATAAAGACCATGTGAAAATGATCCTAGATGGCTATTATTCTGTGCATTATAGACTCGGTGTCCTAATTGATAAGTCACTGATAATAATATCAAATAATAAGCTACAAATGCATGATCTATTGCAAGAACTGGGTCGAAGGATTGTTTGCCATGAATCTTACAAACAGCTAGACAAGCATAGCAGATTGTGGTTTCACGAAGATGTCTATCAAGTATTAAAGAAGAATAAGGTAATTGAGTCTTCTAATTTGATTTCCCTTTCTTATATAGACTTTGAATATATAATCAAACCTTGCAACTTTATTTTCATTTAAAGTAGATTTATATAAATGTCATTAAGCTTTTCTACATTTTATACTTACTCATTCTTTGTTTTCATCTTTAAGGGATCTGATTCGATTGAAAGTATATTTCTTGATGTGTCAAAAATAAGAGAAATTCGTATAAATTCAAAAGCCTTTGCAAAAATGCCAAACCTTAGGTTGCTTAAATTTTATATGCCTAAGCATCTTGAAGATTTGGATATCATCTCTAAAGTGCATCTTCCTGAAGGCCTTGAATATCTTTCTGATGAATTAAGATATCTTCATTGGCACGGATATCCATTAAAAACACTGCCACTAAATTTTTGTCCAGAAAATCTTGTTGAGCTCAATCTACCTTACCGTAAGGTGGAACAAATTTGGGAAGGAAAAAAGGTAAATTATACATATGCATGTGTATATTTATGTATGTATTATTTCATTGAATACAAATTATGAAAATTATTGATACTAATTTATTTTAGTACTATCTTTTTGTTACAGGAAGCTTTCAAGTTAAAATGGATAGATCTTCATCATTCTCGAAACCTAGCTAGAATCCCAAAACCTTTAGAGATCCCAAATCTTGAGAGAATAAATCTTTTGAGTTGCACAAAATTGCCTTACATTCCCTCATCCATCCAGAATTTTGACAACCTTAGTCTCTTATGTCTCAAAGGTTGTGAAAGTCTCAGGTGTTTCCCAAGCAACATTCATTTTAGATCCCCTATAATAGTTAATTTCTCCTTATGTGTTAATCTCACAGAGTTTCCACGTATTTCAGGAAATATAAAAGAGTTATATTTTTGTGGGACTCCAAAAGAAGAAATTTCCCCATCAATCGAGTGCCTAACCAGGCTCCAAAATTTAAATCTTGAGGATTGCACAAGGCTTAAGAGTATTTCCACTAGCATTTGTAAATTGAAATCTCTTTGTGGGCTTTATCTTTCTAACTGCTCAAAACTAGAGATTTTCCCAGAAATTTTGGAGAAAATGGAATGTTTAAAATATGTTACTTTGGATTTGACAGCAACTAGAAAGCTGCCATCTTCAATTGAACATCTAGAGGGGCTTACAAATTTGAGTTTGAGGGATTGTTTTAAACTTCATAGTTTGCCAGAGAACATAGGAAATGTAAAATCTTTGGAGAATATCTGGGCGGAGGGCTCTACCATTAGTCAACTACCATCCTCTATCGCAGATTTAAACAAACTTAAAGATGTTTCGTTTTCTGGATGTAAAAGTTTGGCATTGCCTCCTTTATCAGGTTTATCTTCTTTAACAAAGCTGGATTTAAGCAACTGTAATATCACAGAAATTCCTCAATATATTGGCCATATATCCTCATTGCAGTCTTTAGACCTAAGGGGAAACCATTTTGAAACTTTACCTGCAAGTATCAAGCAACTTTCTCAGCTGAGATCGCTGGACTTGAGCAACTGCATTATGCTTCAGTCATTACCGGAGCTTCCGCTTCGGCTGAATTATTTGATAGCAAACAATTGCAACCAGCTGCAATATTTGCCACAGCTTCCATCATGTTTAGAAGAGTTAGATGCATCTGAATTAGAAATACTATCTGAATGCTGTTCCCGCGGTTTTTCACTTCATGGAGTAGATTTCGTATTCACTAATTGCCTGAAACTGAATCAACAAGCAGACAATAAGGCTTTGGCAGATTCAAATTTCAGAATTCAGGATATGGCAACTGCATCACTGAGACTATTCTATAAGGAGGTTATAACTTTGTATCTCAACTTCTCTTCTCTCTTCATAATCTGCACCTCTCTCTCTCTACACACACACTCATATATATAGATGTATGTATGTATGTATGTATACATGTCACTGATGATTTTCATATTGCAGAAATCTGATACAAAACCTATAATCAGCATTTGCATACCAGGGAGTACAATTCTTGACTGGTTCACCTATCAAAATTCAGGATCTTTGGTATCTATTCAACTGCCCCCGGACTAGTGTAATAGAAGGTTCATTGGATTTGCTCTTTGTGTTGTTATTGCATTGGAGGAAGCTTTTGATGCTGGTTGTGACTATTTTGGAGTCAAATGTAGCTACCATTTTGAGACCAAGAGTTCTCAGTGTGATGAAAAAACTAAAAATATTGGACGGATTTGCTATTTGACGGCTGCCACTGACTACAGGGTTGAGAGTATGATTATTGACTCGGATCATGTGTTGCTTGGATTTGACCCTTGTTTGCATATTAGGGTGCTGCCTGATGGTGCACTTGATACAAATGCCTCTTTTCAGTTCTCTATTTATCATCCTTATCCAATAAAGCAATCAGTTTGCCAGGTGAAATGTTGTGGGGTTTATCCATTATATGCAAATCCCACTATTTGTAGGGACCAGGAGACAGTGGAAACAAACCCTAAGAGAACTTGCCGCAGATAGCAAATCCACAACTTAATTAGGTCCTGCTTTTCCTCTCTCTCTCTCTCTATATATATATAAGTGCAAATTTATTCATTAATTATAAATTTATTTGTTTCTAATAATTTTGATGTGCTCAATAAAGTTAGGTTGGTCCGTGGTTTCCTGATTCTGCATTGCTAGTACACATGCATATATAACTCACGACCAAAAGAAAACAGTATCCTCCATAATATGATTATAAGTGTTTAATTAATTTTATTTGCATAAATTAACATTCTTACTATATACCTTTATATATATATATATATAGCCGGTTGCAATTGCTTTGCGTAATTTAGAAATTGGTAATGACTAAAGCGTATTTGAAATTGCAGTTGCTCAACTCATCATGAAGGGATATCACTCGAGAAAATTGCTTGATACTTGCAGGTAAACTATTCTCAAAGTTATTTCCCTTTAGATTTAGATATATAATAATTTCATTGTATCTCTTTATCAGTCGTTGCCAATCTATGTATAGTTTCCATGCTGGCAAGTCTACTTTCTTACTCTGGGAAGTAGTATAGCTGCAGGCAAGGAAGAAATGTACTAATTTATAGAGAAAATCTATAGTTGGATCACCCCAAATGAACGCGAAAAAACTATGAGATCTTACTAATTTCTGGTAGGGATACTGTGAGTAATGGGGAGAAATCTACTAATGTATAGACAATATAGTTGGATTTCCCTATTGATTTAATAATAAGTAGAAAAATATGAAATTTAGAAAAAGAGATCTTACTATTTTCTTTTAAGAAATATAAAAGGTAAACAAATTTATCCCCAGCTAGTTACTAAAATCATCAATGTAGTTTAAGTGGTATGTAGTGCGTTCGATATTACACCAAGTACAAAAAATTCATGAATAATATATATACGATATGTATATGTAGCTTTTCAACTAATTTAGTAATCCATCTAGTGATATGCTCTAAAATTTAAAAGTAAATTTTTGATCAGTCGGTCCATATTAATTCCAGCAGGATCATACAATTTCTCTACCATAATTTGCATCATCAAAACCTAAGCAAGTAATTAACTTCTGGGTAAAATCATTGAATTAACAGAATCTTAGACAAATTCACCATCCTTTGTTTGTACCTATTAACGTACGGACACTGAAAATGAAGAAGAAGTTATTTTATAAAATTTTTGGTTATTATGTCTTTCATGAATTGCCTATAAGAATTCAAATTGTCTTGTAACAATCAGAAAAATGTAGAATTTGGTACACTTTTAGGAACCATCGTAACAGCATGTACATCCACAAAAAGCGATTAAAAAAAGACTTATACAAATGCTTCCCTCCTTTTAATTACTAGCCACTAATCGTCACTGTTTTAGTGCTAATTAATAGAAAATGGAATCAGATTCTGGTTCTGTCACCTGGGAATCTCGACTTGTAAGTAGTTGTGTACCTTTTTTCATCTTCTATTCCATTTTATTAGTTGATGAAAAATATGATTCTTCTATCCCCTGTTTGTTTCCGCAGAGAATGGAAGAATATAAATTAATACGAAGTTCTGAGTTTTACATTTTCTGTTCTATTGTTCGTGTGTTTTTTCTTTTAATAGTATAAAATAATCTTTCACCCTTGTCTCGGCCTGTGATACCTAGCATGTCATACTTGCCCATGTATACTTCCTCCAGTTCCATTTCCTTTGAATTTTTTTCTTTAAATTCTTAGTATTTAAGCATTTTTCCCGATTGCACTTTGCTTTTTACCGACGGTTTCTATACATTCTAGTCAATTTTGTTTCAATTGGTAAAGTTTGTAAATCCCAATTTGGTTATCTTATTGACAGAAATTTCACACTATGGCTTGCTTACCAGAGTTTGGGGGTTGTTTATTGGGATTTAAGCACTTCCCCAATTTACGTATACAAAAGCACTTTTTCAGGAAGCTTACGCCCATATCAAGAAGATCCCGAGATCTTTGGTGTGCTTTCTTTGATTTTCTGGACTTTGACTCTCATACCTCTATGAAAGTACATTCTATTTGTATTAGCAGCAGATGACAATGGCGAAGGTGCTAATCTTAATCCGTATTGCTCACGAACAATCAAATCTCATCTTGTTCTTTGCTGGACATAAGAAAAGTTAATTCATCTTGTGCAGGTGGGACATTTGCTTTGTATTCGTTACTCTGTCGACACTCGAAGATGGGATTTTTGCAGACCTATTACGCTGCACCCGAGCGTATTTCATCTTACAACTCGGAGTTATCTACCAAAGAGACAAGAACTAGTTTACTTATTAAAGACTTCTTTGAGAAGCATCACAGTTCTCGTGTCCTGTTGCTGCTCGTCGTGCTTCTTGGGACTAGTATGGTTATTGGTGATGGAATCCTGACTCCAACGATGTCTAGTATGAGTACCGTTTGAAAACATTCTAGTTCTTGTAATTGAGATTACTTAATTCATTTACCTCTGCTCTTCTGCAAGTTGTTGACTGCTATGATTTGCTGGTTGTGTTGCAGTCCTTTCTGCGGTCCACGGAATCCAAATCAAGGTTCCTGGTTTGCATGAGAGTAAGTGCATTTGCTCAAATTTATTCTTTCATTTATGAATTCTTTGCTACAATTACAAAGACTGAGGATTTTTTATACTAACAATTAGCTCTAATTCTCTTCTTGATTTGTTCAAATTTATCAAATTTTGAGCTCACCTGAAGTGGGCTCTGTAGATTGTTGACCTTGTTTCTACTTTCTCAGCTCTTTTGAGTAAATATCAAGTTCTTTGGGGGTATTCTTTTACTTTTTAATTTTTATTTCTTCTTTTTTCATGAATTTCAGACTACACTCTGTTTATTGCTGCGTTATTATGGTGGGACCTTTCGCTCTTCAGCACTACGGTACACACAGAGTTGGGTTTCTTTTTGCTCCGATCTCGATAGCTTGGCTGCTATGCATTAGCGGAGTTGGCATTTACAACATATTTCACTGGAACCCCCGTATTATCCATGCTTTGTCACCGTACTGTATATATAACTTCTTCAAGAAAGCCGGAAAAGATGGATGGAGTTCCTTTGGAGGCGTTCTTCTTTGTATTACAGGTCGGAGTCTACTTGTTACATAATTATTGCTGCAAGTTTTTGACACTGATTATGCTGAAAAAATTTTTATGCATCATCAGGTGCAGAAGCTATGTTTGCTGATCTCGGCCATTTCTCCAAGCTTTCTCTGAGGGTAGTACCCAATTACAACTTCCTCTGATCTCCGATGCATTTATGTACATTGAGAACTTAATTTGATAATAATTATTTTCCAAGTGCTTCTGCTTTCAAGTTTAGCTTTTCCAATGGTTCTGTTTTTATGCTTTACTTACCTATATCTAGTAGCATTTCAGATTGCATTCAGTGCAGCTGTTTACCCTAGCCTAGTTCTTGCATATATGGGCGAAGCTGCTTATCTTTCCAAGCATAAAATGGACCTTCAGAATAGTTTTTACTTGGCCATCCCAGGTAGTTGAGGTTTGAAAATTACATCTGAATAAACTACAAGACAGTGTTTCTCCTTACATCATCTTTTCCTTGCATTACAGAGCTTGTGTTTTGGCCAGTTTTTGTGGTCGCAACTCTTGCAACGGTAATAGCAAGCCAAGCAATAATTTCAGCAACTTTCTCTATTATCAGTCAATGTCGCGCTCTGAGTTGTTTTCCTCGTGTGAAGATAATACACACATCGAATCAAATATGTGGGCAGATTTACATACCAGAAGTGTACTGGATGTTGATGGTACTGTGTCTTTCTGTTGTAATTGGATTTAGAGACACAAATATGATTGCCAATGCATATGGTTTGTGTCCTCAGAACTTATTCTTTATGCCTTCTCTTCTTAAAATTCTTACGTCAAATGGTATGGACTCTGCTACCAGTTTACCTTCTTGACTTTATGCCTATACGGGCCTTGCTGCGATCACAGTGATGTTTGTAACGAGCTGCTTGATGTTTCTAATCATTTGCACTGTCTGGAAGCGAAATGTTTTGGTGGCATTTCTCTTCGTATTGATTTTTGGATCCCTGGAACTTCTCTATGTCTCTGCTTCCCTTGCGAAAGTACACGAAGGAGGCTGGCTTCCCCTTGTTATCTCTCTTACAATTTTGACGCTGATGTCTATTTGGCATTATGGAACTTCAAAAAAACTTGAATTCGAGCTGGATAACAGAGTAGGCATGGATAGCAGCCTTCTGAGACTTGGTACAAGTCTAGGAATTGTAAGGGTTCCAGGAATTGGCTTGATTTACTCTCCTATTCCCTACAGCGTCCCACCAATATTCGCTCATTTTATCACAAAATTTCCTGCATTTCATAAGATCGTCATCTTTGTGACACTCAAGCATGTGATGGTCCCAAAAGTTCCGGTTTCTGAGCATTACCTTATTAGCAGGATTGGTGCTCCAGAGTACCGTCTATTTCAATGTATTGTGAGGTACAATTCCTGATTTTGACATTTCAATCAGTACTCATTTCCTTCCGGTTTCTTGAATCTGTAATTTGCTTGTATGATTAGATATGGTTACAAAGACTTGATGGACAGTCACAAAATTGAAACTAAGCTGATTGAGGAGGTTGCAGAATTCTTGAAAACCGAGTGCAATTGTAAAGAACCTACACACTTGGGATCACGGGAGGAGGAACTGCAAGAGTTTACGGAAGTTAGGGAAACGGGCGTTGCTTACATGATCAGCAATACGTATGTGGTGGCGTGTGGGGAATCATCTTTTGTGAAGAAGTTTGCTGTCAACATTGTATATGGTTTTCTGAGGAGAAACAGCCGGCGTCCGGCAACCACACTGGGGATTCCACGTACCTCACTGGTTGAAGTGGGCATGGTGTATCATGTCTAGCTACAGAAACAGGGCAAAATAGTCTTTGGGTTTCAGCTTAAAGTTAAAAGTAGATTGGCTAAGTAATAAAACTTGTATGGTTGTATATAGATGGAAAAGACAAGAAGAAATTAATCAATTTGCATGCATTGTAGTCTTCTGTCTCCAATCATGCCATCATTCATTTTTTTCTTTTTTTAATCCCCCTCCTTTACATTGGTCTAAGCAAAATTTAAACTTTAAATATTTTTGTACCACAGCTAAAATTTTTATCAGCTAAACCGGTCCTAACAAATAGGCGATCTAATGTGAGGTGACAAAATGTTTGTTAATAAAAAATTGATAATAAAAGATGTGGCATATTTGCAACCATGAGATAATTGTGATCTTATTCCAGCTCCCAACTAACAACTTGCATTCCTTACAGTAATAAATTAATGAAAACAAATTGGTCCTTCAACATTTATGTGTTTCTTTCAGAACCGACAAAACATTTACTCCATTCCCATCGCTCAGGTAATTGAAATAATTCATTTTCTTATAGTTATGAGTTTAAATCATATTTAAGGGGAAAAAAGCTACAAATATTAAATGGCTTTAATAATTGTCTCTTATAAGTTGGAAAATTACCATGAAAATGTTAAAAAATAAAAAAATAAAACAAAGAATGCACCATGTATTAATTATGTTGATGATATTAAAATATGGTAACAGTTAAATATCATGTCACAATCATTTTCAACCACCAGTATACAAATATTATTTCGTTTGGATGTTGGGCCATTTTCGTGCGCCCCACCTCAATTAATATAAAGCCTTTTACGTGAGAAATTCAATGACAAATTGTTGAATTTCCTGAGCTCCAACTCTTACTGGACTGGAGTAGAAAACAATTAAATTGAATTGTTAGATCAAATCCTCGCAGTGCAGCAGCTCCCATTCAGAAATTAAGCCGACACTAGTCTGCTCTATTATTATATTTTTATTTTTCCTTATCAGATAAGCATATACAGAACTACCATTAAGTTTTGTACCTGTATGTATATATATTTCAGTTGCAGGCTTTTAAATGCAATATAACCCCATCAGGAAAACCTTTATTTATAACCCATGTTTTTGTTGCCTGATCAGTACATAGTTAGAAATCTTCGATCTTCAGGTTTTCTTTTCTGATTAAAAAGCTGATGTATTACTTGTCTATGGTGGCGTATTATGTTTTCTTTAACGCATTTAAAGTTGCTTATTTCCTTTCTCTTCTAGTTATGGCTTCGTTTTACATGTTTCTGCCTTCGAAAAGCACGGAGAATTGGCAAGGATTTGGAGCTTTTGTTTGCGAGGAAAAAGCCAGAAGAAGAAACAATTTGGTTATGTGCCTGCTTCAGTTTCAACATCATCATCATTTCTCGAATGCTTCATTAATCGTATGAAGTATACATCACTGCTTTCATGGCTTCTCCGCTGATTTCTTCTTTCATTTTCATGCCATGTATATACGCATGCATGGATCAGTTGCATCTATATATATATATATATATATGTATGTATGTATGTATGCATGTATACCTTCTTTTGTGTAATTAATGAAAAATATATGATCAAATAAATATTCGACTTTCTAGATATTTACCCTAAACCATCAGCATAATTTTACTTTGATGTTTAAAGTTTTAAAGACTATTACCTAATTGCATTGTTTCACCTATTAATTACAACCAATTTTAATATTTTTCATATTTATAGTTTTAAATTATTATTTTTTCAAAAAGTAAATACAATGATAGATTAAAACAATTATATCAGATCAACAGCGGTGTTCAGAAAATCCCGATGCTAAAATTTGTGAATATTTTTATGTAGCATTTTCAATAATATTCTTTATTACTTTCTTCTACTATTTGAAGTGTTTGCCAAAAAAAGGGTAAAAGATTTTTAGGGTTTACCTTCAATTTAAACTAATTACAGATTAATTATGATCAAAGTTTTAATATTAGTTTCTTCAGATATCTTAAAATGATTTTTTCATTCTTTTATTAAAATTAACTAACTTTTATATATATATATATATATATGAAGGATACAATTTTCTCTGTTTTTTTTATTTTTCAAAACATCTTTTACATGTTTAATAATAAGTTGATAGACGTGCTTAAGATGTTTCCGACTCTGACTCATGCTGTGTGCGGTTTTCGTAGTGATTTTTGAAACAAATTAACACTTTTTGGGTCAGCAAATTATTTATCAAATAACTTATTTTTGTAGCTAAGGATTTATTTTAAAATTAATTAATAATAATTACATATTTTTTTAGCTCAATAATGATAAACTTAAAATAGTAAGACAAACAAAAATGTAAAACATGTGATATAATTTACTAAATTATATATTGATACATTCAATAAATTACGTATTTATACTGTTGCACTTAAAATTTTTAAGCAGTAGCACTAAAATTGATTTGGTAAATTAGTACAAATTAATTTTTAAGTATTATGTGGATGTTAATTGGTTGAACTAGTACGACGTTTTGGGATTAAAACTGAGTTGCGGGAGAGTCTGAGTTTTTTTTTTTTAATATTTAAAAAATGTTTTAAAAAATAATTATAAATTTTTATGCAATTTGAATTAAAGGGGCTTGTTATGGGCTTTCTGGAAACAGATCTTTTATATTGGGCCTTTGGGCCAAGAAAATATTAGACGATAAATCTGTCGTTCAACACTGCAGAATTTGAATCTCATAGCCGTTACAAATCCTTTCCACGCTCCCGTTATAATAACCACCGTCTACGGGTATTTTCGTCAAACCATAATAATTTACATTTTTCCCGATTCGACCGTTAGATCCAATGAGCCGTTTAAAAAACAGAGCCCGCACTGTTTCTGCAATTTTCTCTCGCAATTTCACATTCATTCGTTGATCAATGGCCGACGATCAGAACACGAAATCATCAATAATGGAAGCAAAACAGCCGCACCCACTTCACCAAATCGCGGAAACGCCAACGCACAAGCTTCTCCTGAAGCAATGGCTGAAAGAAGAAGAGCTAATCCTCAACAGAATCTCTCTGAAAGAAACCCAAATCGATTCAGTCCGCAAGGAATTGACCCAGCTTTACATCTTCTTCTTCCTCTTTCACTCCATCTCTCTGCTTCTCCTCTTCAACGCTTCTTCCAACGACGACCCAGTTGAGAAATCATGCCACAGATCCTGGATACCTTCTGTGTGTTCACTGCTCTGCTCTCTGGGGATGATCTGGGCCGTCAGATACAAATCGGACGTGGAAAGTCACTTGGAGAAGTTGCTGGAAAGAGAGAAAGAAGATGGGAAATTGTTGGCCAAATGTGTCGAGGAATTAAAGAAGAAAGGCGTCGAGTTTGATCTGTTGAAAGAAGTTGATGCGCTGAGGAGAGCTAAGAGTTTGAGAGTTGAAAGAAAGGATGTTAGAAAATGGTCTGCTAGAGATTTTGTTACATTGTTCTTCTTTACTGTGTCCTGTATGGTTCTTGCTTTGACAAGAATTATTTTGTGTAATTAGGGTTTTTAAGCAGATTGGTTTTTATTTTTATTTTTGTGGGATTGTAGTTAATTGGCAGAAGATTTCTTGATTCTGTCATTAGATTTGGTGGGATATTGGTTCTGGATGTGAAGCTTAAGTGCAGAATATTGTGTTCTGCTTTTGTAGTATGGTTAAATTGATAATCATGAAATAATATTCTGATTTTTTTTGGGTTCAAGTCTGTTGCACATGTTCAATGAATTCCTAATTATTTTGTTTATTTTACAAATTTTACGACAAAAATCACCTTCTCTTTGTGTTCTATAATTATTATATACACAATCTGAAACTTTCCAAGAAAAAGACCTTGAGCTAAAAAACATGAAGATTTCTCACCCCGTCCAATGAGGTTATTTTCCATACAAAAACTCAGCTTCTGCCAACATACTCGTACTCGTTGCTGTGTAATAGCTAGCACCAGTTCCTTTTGTCGCCTCATCACTTATAAAACTGGTTATGTCATCAAATTTGCATTCAGTCAAGTATGCTGGCTTTAAGGTTACTCTGCTGCCTTCCACATCTCCAGAAAGCATAGCAACCACGCGAGACATTGGTGGCCGCAAATTTGTCAATGACTGAGTGCACAGAAGAGCTACTCCTAGCAGACGTTTTACTTCGTCCTCACAAAATTCTGATAGTTTGGAGTCCACCAGTTCAATTCCTCGGTTGTTCTCATACAGGTGCCAAGCCTAGGAAACAGGAAATAGTAAAAATTATTACAAGCAATTTAGACCTGCAAAGTAATGGGTTCATAGCTTCGGTATAGAGGATGAATATAGTCAAATTTGATGCAATGGAAATTCATACCCGTTCAAGAATATTCTCTTCCTCCAAGTTGGGATCCGAGTTTGCCCGTCCACCAACTATCTCCAGAGCCAGAACTCCAAAGGCAAATATGTCAGTCTTCTCTGTAAGGTGTCCACGCATGGCATACTCCGGTGCGAGATAACCACTATATCAAAAGAGAAGATTTATCAAAATAGTGTAAAATCATGGACAAATTTTGGAAAGAAATTGAGGATGGGAACTCATGAGATTCTTACATTGTCCCTGCAACACCGGTGATGAGATGGTTCTTTTTATCATCATAAACTTCTACCAAGCCAAAATCTGAAATTTTGGGGATGAGACCAGCATCAAGCAGGATATTACTGGCCTTGATATCTCCGTGTATGATTCGAGGTGTTGACTCATGAAGATAAGCAAGACCTCTTGCTACTCCCATGCAAATATTGTAACGGGTTGGCCATTCAAGCTTGAGACTTTGTTCTCCTGATTCATCAAAGCCATAAGCAGTGTCAATTGTGTTTTCAATATCATAAATACCAAATAATGCTATTCTTGTCCTAGCTTCTCCTAATGAAAACATTATCACAGCATAAATGTTGTTATCATACCAAATAATGCTTGATCAAGACTCCTGTTTTCAAAGTACTCGTAAACAAGGAGTCCTTCTACTCCCTCAATGCAGCATCCGTGCAGTTTCACTAGGTTATGGTGCTGCACAGCAGACATAGTAGCAATTTCTGCAAAGAACTGGCTCGTTCGTTGCCGGGATGCTACAGAATATCGTTTCACGGCTATTACTCTTCCGTCACCAAGTTTTCCCTATTAAGTGTAAAGTTGAAACTGGAACTTGTGAGCTAAATCATGGCAAGAATACAGTCTGTGTTTAGCTATGCCTATGGTTATAAATTTGTTAGAACTAGGCTCTTGCATCAGACAATCAATTAAAGGCACTGGGATGTGTTCAATACTTATTAGTGATAGAACTGTGACTTACCCTATAAACTGGTCCAAATCCTCGCCCTCCAAGCTTATTTGCTGGACCAAAGTTTTCAGTAGCAGTCTTCAGTTCAGCATAATTGAAAGTGTAAGGTCTAGCATCCACCTGTAGAAGCTCTGCAAATTCAACACCAAACATAGATTACCATCACAAACCCGTTTGTCTAATCAAACTTTTTGGTGATAATTTGTTAAGTTAAAGATGATGAAATGTGATGGAAAGAACATTGTCAATTGTCTAAATCTTGCCATATTAACAATTTTTATGACCAGAAGGACTAGAAGCAACCTGCTAAAAGAACACATTAAGCAAAACTGAGTCAACCAATAATTCGACTTTTACCTCATGTAGATCAAAACTAGCAAAAGAATAAGAGTAATAGAGACGCAGAAGCTTTGCTAAAATTTTCCCTCAGCTTTTTCGCTGAAGACTGTCACTAAAATTTAGATTATACGTGTTCTGATAATTTGTCATTTACATACTCTAAGTTTCTCTGCTCTATCAGAATGAATATGCGTCAGTGAAATCTATTGTTTCCTTTAGCATATATTAACATTCTTGTACAACAGACACGGTTAGTTTACTAATTGAACTATGTATCTCACTCTACAACTTAAAATTGTGAATGATTTCAATATGCAGTGCAATGCTAATCTTGACAAAGGCCTAGAACCAAATGCAAGCAAACAACAGCATGAATATTGGGCACAATGTTTTGTTGTACCTTCATCTTCATTTGTGTGTGACCTTTTACTTCTTCGAATAATGCAGAAAATTGCAAGAACTGACAGAAAGCTTACAACCCCAACACCAACAACTATCCCAACATTCAGCTCTGTCATATTCTTCTTCTTCTTATTGTTGGGAGAACCTATGGTAGGTACGAAATCTGTATGAAAGTTCAGTAATCATAACTCTATACCCCAAACCAAGGAACCTTTCATTCAGAAAAAAAGAAGGAAAAAAAATTACTGTTGGTTTTACCTGGGGTAACGCTGATGGCCGAAATGGAAGGTCTATAGGTACCCAGAACTGGAAAACTGAAAGTCCCTTTTCCGGCCCAAAACAAGTGGATTTCCAAGTAGTTTTCTGATATGTGAGCCTTAAATTCTCTCTGAACAGCTTTATTAGAACCACCCGCTGCCCTTTTTATATCAAAATCCTTTAAAACAAGATTTCCCTGGACCCAACAGGAACGAAAGGGATTAATTATCAATAGGAGAAACATACAAAGAAACAGAATATATTGAAGGCTCTTCATCATAATTTAACCTGAGTTAAGTCAACATGAGATTTCAATATTTTTTTGATACGGAGAATTGACTGTGACTTGAGAAATTGTTGTGACAATAATTGAGGCAGTTCCATGGAGATATTGAACTAGAATTAAGCACATAATTCATAACTGTTAAACAAATTAAGGGTCTTACATTTTAGCTTGAGCCTTAATCTCGGTCTTATATTCCAACCCTCCGAATAGCAAAAATTAACTTATACATGATTAGATTCACGTCATAAACTCATTAAATAAAATTGGGCTTGCACGTGAAATGGAATGAAAAGCAACTTAAAACACTATTGTCTAGACCCTTACCTAATTCAACACTAACAATTTTAGTTACATAGATGAACATTTATAACTTTGCTTTAAGAAAGAGAAAAAGGAAAAAAAAAATCTTTCTTCAATAACCACTTCAGAAAAAAGATATATATAAAAAACTTGGGAATAACTGTCAATACCCGCTGTAGTTAAAAGCAATATTTAAGTTATGCCAGTACAGAAAAATATATTATGTAATACATACCTGAACATAGATATCAAAAACACGCCTCCCAAGACTTTCCCATTCAATAGTATCTAAGATAGCTGTTTCGAAAAACTGGAGGATCACAGTGTAGTTTCCATTTTCAAGCCCTAAACCATAGTATCTTAGAGATGAAGCAGAGATTCTTGACGTCTGGAAAAGCTCTGTGTCTGAAGTATTCGAGATTTTATATGGAAAATTACTCGTGTACTGGGTATTAGTGCTCCCATCAAAATATCCAACATTGCTAACTCCCCATCTTTTCGTGTCAGTCACATAATATGTTGCTGGTCCAAGAGTCTCATTATCCCTCTCATACACAATATTGTCCGTAGATGTAATATGAGGACTGCCGCAGTTAATAGCAAAGCTAGCATCTGCATAGCAATATAAAAACTTCTCAATTACAGAGTTAAAACATGTATATTCCAGGTCCTCCTATTCACCGAGTTTGCATTGCATGGTTTACTTTGCTTGGCATATAACAGGTCAACTGATTTAAAATCCATTCATTTTAGCTATTTATGAAACTAGAACTTCATAAACTACACAGTGAATATCTCAATGACATTGGTAATTCAACTTAAAGGAAAAACATCTCCTTTCCAAATAATTTACTCGACAATATAGAAGGTACGGGCAAGAAAAGGAGAAAGAGGCTTCGTAAGCAATACAGGAAGGCATTTTACATGCTAAGAGCATATATATGTGTGTGTGTGTGTGTGTGTGTGTGTGTGTGTGTGTGTGTGTGTGTGGTGTAGCCACAATTCCTAGAAACAAAATATGAAAGGCTTCAACCTGAAATACATCTACGAAGCTGTAAGTCAATGACCGATTATTTCTGGCTACATGACATGTGCACATTCAATGGGCTACGTGAAATTTGCCAATCTTTATTTGATTTTGAAGACATGAAAATAATGGTAGCCAAAGACATAAAGCACTTTTGATCATCCTACAGACTAGATCCTTCCCTTATGTAAGAGTTAATTACTATTAAAGCATTCAACTCTAAAAACATAAAACAGAGAAGTTGCACTTACAGATCGGAGGCCCTCGATTGCATTGAAAGTTTCGTTGGAGACAGTTCAGCCCATTTGGCAAAACACTGAGGGAAGAAGAGGAACTTTAGATGACTTATCATTAGTTTCAGACTTTCAGTTATCGAGTGCCAAAAAAAGTACAATTACAATGTAGCTAATAATAAATGAAGGCAGATAAGTAATTGTTTCAGTTGTCAATTGAAAGGTCCAAGCATTAGAAGAAGACATGGAAACCAGAGAATCTCACCTGCTGTCAGAATTTTCTAGTGTTAAGTTGTTGGCAACTAAGTTGCTGCATATTGCACATAAATCTGAATGTTACTAACAATCAGAAAATGTAAATAGAATTCAATTCCTTGTTAGAACTTAGAAATGGAAAGTTTTGAATGATTGTTCAAGAGATGTTACACAAAATCTGGAAGAAGATATTATTTGAGTAAATAGAACATATTAGAAAATTTTAATTGAAAAATATGACCATGTAATAAAAATAAAATAGTTACATCTGTAAATTTTGCCCGTTATTGATCCAAGAAGGAAGGCCGCCTAGCAAATTATTGCATGACAATCTCTGTAAGCATAACACAAAAGAATGTAAGCCACACAATGCTGCTACTTGACATAAATAACATTTCAACTAATAAATTAACTTTACACAATTCCATTTTCTGTGAGATGTAATCATTTTGAAGCAAATATATCAGTATTACTTACATGTTGTGAAGAGACGAACTCATTTCTGCAGGCAGGGTACCCGTTAACTTGTTATTTCCAAGAAACCTGTGTACAAAAGCAGCATTTTTGCCTCAGTAAAATACAAGCAGAGATGGAACATTACAGGTGAGTCAAGGAACTCAAGCTGAAAAGTGAGTCAGGAATATTTCCACCAATATTGTTGAAAGTCAAATCCCTACAGCAAAATTATTACAATTACACAATTATGAGATATTAAGATAACTAGCTACCATAAGCGAATAACTTACAGATACTGCAAATTTTGGTATTCTCTAATATTGGATGGAATTGAATCAGAAATGTTGTTGTTCCTTAGTTCTCTGCAGTACACAACCAAAAGTCCACGTTAATGAGAGAAGAAAAATTATGAAAATAGAATGTATACATGGGATACTACAACATATCAAATTGGAATTTGCAAAAGTTTTGCCTTACAAGATCTTCAAGGATTTCATATCCCTTATAAACGCCAGTGATGAGCTCCCATTGGATAAATCACTTATTCTCCTAAATTTTAATTTTTCATGATAATGTTAGCTTTTAATATTTCAAAATAAAAACAAAGCATTGAGAAGATGCAGCAGAAGCTCACAATTCCGTCAGAGAAGTAAGACGGGAAAAGGATGATGGTATTGGACCTTCAAAGGAGTTTCCTTGAAACCTCCTGCAATACACAGAAATAGAAAATGATGAAATGAGTGCTTAGTATTTAACATAGTACATACAAATGATTATTAGAATTTCCTCAGTTTCAAGCCCTATAATAAGAGTGTTTGAAAGTTAATATATAATGAAGAAAGCTTGAACCACTGGTTACTCCAGGATGATTGAAGAAGAAATAAAGAAACTATTAATCTCTTTTCCTCACAAGACAGTGAACTTTGACCAATTCCCGATGAAGTCAGGGATCCTTCCTGTGAGTTCTGTGTCTGAAGCCCACCTGCAACAAAAGAAGTGTTTGTTTCAGATTTGATCCAAGACATCTATCATCAGCAGAGTATTATCTCTATATTAGAAAATTCAAATTAACAGATTAACATAGCCAAAAACTTTATACCATATTTCTAGGTTTCGTAGATTAGCAAAGCTTGAAGGAATCTCGCCACTAACTCCAGAACTATCAACATACCTGCCAAGGTAAACCAATTTGCATGAATTCTGTACCATCTGGTATCCTTTCTTGGACACTTGTTATCTTTAAATAACAGAAATAACAGGCACATAGTGATAGAATAGTACGTGAATTAACTGAGAACTTATTCTTATAATTGGTTGTTCGTAGTATGCCCCAGAATGTATGTACAGGCTTCCCAGCCATACAAGCGTATCTGGAGAGACCCCACCATTTAATTGCTACCATTAATTAAACAATATAATTAACATACTAGATGATGTAATGGTAAACAATATTGAGAAGCTTATTAAATTTGACTATGCATGGTTTATAGCTGGTAGTGCACCTATCATAATATCTGTGTGCTGGTAAATGCTATTGCTTTGGCTATTGGTAAACAATGAAGATTGAAGATAGTTTAGGGACATCATGTTGTCATAAATCTTCAAACAATTATACTATCCTTATAATTAAAGGATATAGTAAAAAAAAAAAAAAAAAAACCTTGCATCACTAAACAAGCAATTCCCTGGAGGAAGAAATTTATGGCTCCAAATTAGTATTCCATAATCCCTAAAAAATCTGAAATTTGGTGCGTACACATCACGCTAAGGTTAAGCCTGCTAGGCATTTCGTTTTTTTGCATCCTTGTGTTAGAGGATATGGGACAGGATGAATGTTAAATATATGCAGAATTTTGCACTAAAAATGAACATAAATTTATGCATGCAGAATTTTGCACTAAAATGAAAGAGAATGTTTATGAGAACTTACAACTTTTGTAATTTTGGCAAAAAACCAAGCTCGGACGGCAGGGAACCAGAAAAATTGTTTTCCCAATACCACTGCAATTAGAAAGGGAATAAAGTAAATGGATAATACCGCAAGAATTTTTAATCTTCCATTTAAATCGTCAAAATTCACATGTATGTGAAAGTAACAAATATGTCCTTCTACACAACAAAATTCATTTACATATATCTCACAAGCAATATGTCCAAGACTACAATTGAGGATAATGGTTCAAATGCTTCAGTCAATAGAGCATATAACTTAAATAAAGAACCTTAATTTGAAGATATATAATTGGAGGATGATGGTAATTCCATTTTTCTGGAATCAGGTATCCAGATATGTTATGATGCATAAAACCAAAACAAAAGAGAGAGTTTCCTTTGGACTCCAATAACTTCTGGAGTCAAGAAAGAAGTAAACTGCAGCCGTACCATGTTGTTAAATGAGTAAGCATTCCAAGTTCTTTTGGAAGCTTCCCCGATAAAGCATTAAGGCCAAGGTCCCTGACGGAAGAAAGAACTAAATTAATATCAGGAAAAGAAGGGATTACAATATAGATATAGATTTATCATTTAAAATTTTATATCAGCCTACAGGAATTTCATGCGAGCTAGATTGCCAATGGATGCAGACAGTGGACCTGTAAAGTAATTCTGCTGCAAGTTCCTGTTAGAAGGCAGATAATTGTTAAATTATTGAAGAAAGACTTGGCAAATGCAGGAATATAGTAGCAAAACATAAAGAAAATATGAAACCATACAGACTGGAGAGAAAAGTCAGAGTCCACAGTTCCTCCGGTAACACAGCAGCAATATTCAGCCCGATAGCTTTCCTGTAAACAAAAATCTAAAAAATTAAGCAAGCATGAAAAGAAACGAAACAGCAAGATGACAAATGGCGGCGAGTGATAAATACATAAAATAAAGTGATGTTAGAGCCAAAATATTTTCTTCATGAAGTTCTGCAAAAACCAAGACTGTACGCAGAGCGCCTGCTGTAGCATTTAACTAAGAGTAATTCTACCTTTACAGACTTTCTTGCTCTCTCATTGCCATCCAATATAACATAACGCTACCATCATTATCATATCACTTAACCCCCTTGACTGAGACAAATGAATTGCACATCACTTGGGAGGAAAAAAAATCGATTTTATGAAACCATTTTATCAAATTAATGAAATGAAAACTAAAAACCAAGTGTTGTTCATTTGAACATCAGGATCACGCTTAATATTAGGCTTAAACTCGTTCATGTATTTTCTCTTCTCCCGGTGAAACTGACATTGATAGGTGAACAGAACTATTGGTCTCGAAATCCATTGCATACAGAATAAGTACACATGATTGGAGTCATCAAGCGGCAAGGCAACGTTTTTATGGCTGAAATGCTAATATCATTGTGTTAACATCTGTTCACACTAATTATCAAACAGTTTCCAAGCTGGGTTATTGTGAATACTTACAGCTGCGCAATATGGCAGACAGTGCTATTGCAGTCGCATTTGATGAGGGGATTGTAGTTCTGGTTATCCAAGCTAGTGGTATCAATGGCCGCTCCGCTGCAAGGCTCGCCGCTAAAGTTCCATTGATGTTGAGGTGCTGATATTCTCCGTTGTTGGAAGATTGAATTCAACGCTCTTACCGTTATCAAATTTGCAAGACCTGTTTTTGAGTTTCAACTTTGCCCAAAAACCAAACTGTATGTCCTGTAATATAACTGCTAGCATAGCCTTTTTGTGAGCTTTTATTTATGTCATATATATACGTGTATGTATATGCGTTACACAATGAAACAGCTTTAAATTGCTCAGTTACGACGCAATCAGCCGAAACATGCCATCACGTAGAACTGAACGACTACTCTTCTCCTATGTGATCCTTTAGAAAAAGGATGATCAAGTTAGCTCTTGATGCGTCATCTCTTTTTCAAACCATTGAGCGAAATGCAACAAAAGAAAGGAAAATTCATGAAACTACATATGATCGTTTAATGAAATATGTAGGATTGTTTTTCACTTTTATTGCTTTAAATCTTTTTTTTTTTTTTGAAGTATTAAAACAATTTCAATACACAATTGGCAAATTTTTTCGATTTATTTAAAAACTAAGAAACACAGTACCTTAGGATCTGTAATCGGCTGAGTTTGATACTGAGCTTCTGATAAATGAAAATAAAAAAGATAATGGCTAAATATGCAAACAAAATACACAGCAAAAATTGATAATCTTCCCAACATCGCAAATTATATATTTCTATTTTAATTTTCCTCAAGATTACACATCCAGCTGCTAAGACCATATAAGAATGAAGTCCAACGAACTATTCTTCTGTTCGGCAGAACGCAATTGAATTCGGATGTTGACTTACTTTGAAAGTCTAAATCTTCTGTGCTCTTTCTCCACACGGCTGGAAAATTGTAGTGGCCACCATGGAAACAACAAGCACGCATCACTCTCGACTCTGAAAGTTAAGTCTTCTGCGTTCTTATTTGCACAGTAATCTATCACTCTTTATTTTTCAATTTTTCATTACTTCTTTTTAACTTTTCATTATTTTTTTTCTTGTTTTTAACTTTTTATTATATTTTTCATAAATCACGAATAATAACGTAAGAGTTTTGGAAATTGTTATTAAAGAAAAATAAAGAATAGTACAAAATATACATGCTGTTCCAAAACAACTTGTTGCACCAAAAAGTAATCATCTGTATCAAATCAACTTCACAAGATGATTTTGTTCAGTAGAATTTAGAGCTTCCATAAAACATATTTATATTTGTCCCCGAATCTCAGTGTTTTATCTGGACAATTATTTTCTTTATCAGGAATATTTTTTAGCACTATCAGAATCAGCAAAACTTCGACTAATTCATTCAAAGAAACAAAAATTTACAAATTCTACTAACAATAATTCTCCTTGTGTTCTGTCATTATATACACAATCCAAAATGTTTTAAACAGAAAGACCAAGCAAAATAAGTACGTGAACATTTCTCACCTCCCCTCTCCGATGAGGTCATGAAGAATTGGTTTAGCACCATTTGCATGCTCGGCTTCAGCCACCATACTATTACTCGTTGATGAGGTGTAATGGCTAGTATCATTCCCTTTTGTCGCTTGATCACTTAAAAAACTGGTTATGTCATCAAATTTCCAATCAGTCAAGTATCCGGGCTTAGAAGTTACTCTGCTTACTTCCATATCTCCGGAAAGCATAGCAACCACCCGAGACATTGATGGTCGTAGTGTTGGCAATGACTGAGTGCACAAAAGAGCTACTCCAATGAGACGTTTCACCTCTTCCTCACTCAATTCTGAGAGTTTGGAGTCTACCAGTTTGATCTGTCGGTTGTTTTCGTGCAGGTGCCAAGCCTAAGATATTATTACAAGCAATTTAGACTCGTAAAAAGCTAATATGTTCATAGCTTAAGTATAGAGGTAGACTAGAGTGAAATTTGATGCAAAATTGAAATTCCTACCCATTCAAGAAGATAAATCTTCTCTTCATCCAAGGTTGCATCAGAGTTTGGCCTCCCACTAACAATCTCCAGAGCCAGAACGCCAAAGGCAAATACATCAGTCTTCTCTGTAAGGTGTCCGCGCATGGCGTACTCCGGCGCAAGATAACCACTATATCAAAAGGGACCGCATGTCAAAAGAATGCAAAAATAACAGATCTTACAAGTATTGGAACAAAAATGACAATGGTAACTCGTCAGATTCTTACATTGTCCCTGCAACACGGGTGCTTATGTGGGTTTTTTTATCATCATAAAGTTTTGCCAACCCAAAATCTGAAATTTTGGGGACAAGATCAGCATTAAGCAAGACATTGCTGGCTTTGACATCTCTGTGTATGATTCGCAGCCTTGACTCCTCATGAAGATAAGCTAGACCTCTTGCTACTCCAACACAAATATCATACCGGGTTGGCCAGTCCAGATTCAAACTATGTTCTCCTGATTCACAAAAACCATATGAATTCTCAACTTTGTTTTCAATGCCAAATAATGATGTCTTGCATAAATGCCATTTATCATACCAAATAATGCTTGATCAAGACTCTTGTTTTCCAAGTACTCATAAACAAGGAGTCGTTCTGCTCCCTCGAGGCAGCATCCATGCAGTTTAACTAGGTTGCGGTGCTGCACAGCAGATATAGTAGCAATTTCTGCAACAAATTGGCTCTTCCCTTGCCGGGATGCTACAGACAATTGTTTCACGGCTATTACACTTCCGTCAGCAAGTTTTCCCTATTAAGTGTAAATTGGTGAGATAACTCATAGCACAGGAATCTAACAGAAAGCAAGATAGAACTGTCACTTACCTTATAAACTGGTCCAAATCCTCCTTCTCCAAGCTTATTTGCTGGACTAAAGTTATCCGTAGAATTCTTTAGTTCTGCATAACTGAATGTGTAAGGTCTAGCATCCATTCCTAGAAACTCTGCAAATTCAACACTTACCATTAGAAACCTGTTTGTCTAATCAAACTCTTTAGGGGATCATTTGATAAGTTGAAGATGATAAATTGCACTGGAAAGAACATTGCCAACTGTCACGAAAACACCAGGAATATTGGCAAAATTTTGGTTTTACCTTCATCATCAGCATTTGGCCTTTTCCTTTTTTGAACAAAGCAGAAAATTGCAATAAGCGATAGAAAGCTTACAACTCCAACACCAACAACAATCCCCACAATAATACCAGTTCTATTCTTCTTTTTGCTCGGAGGACTTACAGTCGGCACGAAATCTGTGTCAAAAGTTCAATAGCCATAACTTTATCCCATAATGCAAGGATACTTTCTGTCAAAAGTAAAAAAGAAATTTTCTATTGGTTTTACCAGGGGTAACACTGATGGCTGAAATGGAAGGTCCATATGTACCCTGAGCAGGAACACAGCAAGTCCCTTTCCCAGCCCAAAACAAGTGAATATCCAAGTAGTTTTCTGATACCCGAGCCTTAAATTCTGTGTGAACAGCTCTTTTAGAGACTCCACCCGCTGTCTTTTTTATGTCAAAATCCTTTAAAACAAGATTTCCCTGGAATAAATAGATCAAAAAAGTTAAAACAAAATATATTTATGGTTCTGAGAACAATTTCAAATTGTAATACATACCTGAACATAGATATCAAAAACACGCCTACCAAGACTTTCCCATCTATCAGTATCCATAATAGCTGTTTCGGCAAACTGGAGGTTCACAGTGTAGTTTCCATTTTCAAGGCCTAAACCATAGTATCTTAGAGATGAAGCAGAGATTCTTGATGTCTGGAAAAGCTCAGAGTCTAGAGTCTCCGTGAATTGAGACAAAGAAGAACTTGTGTACTGGGGACTATTGCTCCCAGCAAAATATCCAACATTACTGACTCCCCACTTGTTTGTGTCAGTCACATAATATGTTGCTGGTCCAAGAGTCTCATTATCCCTCTCGTACACAATACTGTCTGATGATGTAATTTGAGGACCGCCGCACTTAACTGCAAAGTTGGCATCTGCGTAGAAATGTAGAAACTTATCAAAAGTCAGGAAAAGTTTCTCAATTGTAGAGGCAGACATGCATGTTAGTTTTGCATTCCCTTGTTTAGACAATGATTACCATTGAAGAATTCAATTCTTGAAATCATAAAACAGAGAAGTTGTACTCACAAATCCCAGAGCCTCGATTGCATGGAAAGTTTCTTTGGAGACAGTTCAGACCATGTGGCAAACCACTGAGGGAAAAAGAGGAATTCACTCAGATGCAAAGCTTGGAAATTAAGTCAAACACCAGAATTGGACCAAACATTAGAATTAAAAATAGAAACCAGATAATCTCACCTGCTGTCAGAAGTTTCTAGTGTTAAGTTGTTGGCAACTAAGTTACTGCATATTGCACCCAAAAAATATGAATGTTAGGAACATCACCAGTAAATATAAATAGAATGCAATTCCTGATTAGAAATGAAACTTTTGAATTATTATCGAAAGCTTTTACTAAGGAGCCAGCAGAATATATTATTTTGAGGAGTACATAGAATATATTTGAAAATTTTGAATGGAAAAATATGAACATAAAATCAAATTTAAATGCTTACATCTTTAAATTTTGCTGGTTATTGATCCAAGAAGGAAGGCTGCCATTCAAATTATTGTATGACACATCTCTGCAAACATAAGGCGACAAGAATGAAGTTAAACCCAGGTTCATCATTTTCAAAGTCATTCATTTGTTTTAGAAAATTCTATTTTCTGCCGCTGTAATGATTTTGATCAAATATATCAGAAGTACTCACATGTTGTGAAGAGATGAACTTTTTTGTGCAGGCAGGGTACCATTTAACTTGTTATTTCCAAGAAAACTGTGTACAAAAGCGGCATTTTATGCTTCAGTAAAATACAGAGTACATGTTTGGGAAGTAAATGACACAAAACAGGCGAGACAATGGAACATTACAGGTGAGTCAATGAACTCAGATTGAAAAGGGAGTCAGGAATATTTCCATGTAAATTGTTGAAACTCAAATCCCTGCAGGAAAAAATTTTACAATTATGCAATTATAAGATTTACGACATGATGAATTAAGGAGCCAACCATTAAGGGAATAACTTACAGATGCTGCAGACTTTGATATTCTCCAATACTGGATGGAAGTGAATCAGAAATGTTGTTATTCCTTAATTCTCTGCAGTATACATGACCACAATATCACATTAATGGGAGAACAAAAACAAAGGAAAATGTTATATGAGAATTCAAAAAAAGTGTTGGCTTACAAGATAGTCAAAGACTTCATATCCCTTATAAAAGCCAATGACGACAAGCTCCCATTGGATAAATCACTTATTCTCCTGTAATTTTCCATTATAATATTAGCTTTTTAAATATTGCAAAATGCAAAGAGCAACAAGAAGATGAAGAAAACTCACAATTCTGTAAGAGAAGTCAGATTGAGAAAGGACGACGGTATCGGACCACTGAAAGAATTTCCTTGAAACCTCCTGCAACAAACAGTATTTGAAAATGAATATATAATGAAGGAAGCTTTAAACTGCACTAATCTTAGGATGATTGAAATTTTTTCCTTACAAGGTAGTAAGCTTCGACCAATTCCCTATAAAGTTAGGGATTCTTCCTACGAGTTCTGTGTCTGATGCCCACCTGAAAACAGCAGAAGTGTTAGTTTAATATTTGATCCAAGCCAATTTTTCATCAACAGAGCGTAATATCTTAGAAAGTTCAAATTAACTTAATTAACATAGTGAACAAATCTTTACCATTTAACCAGACTCTGTAGATTAGCAAAGCTTGAAGGAATCTCACCACTAACTCCAGCACTGTCTGTATATCTGTCAAGGTAAAGAATTTTCAAGAATTCGGTCACCAGTTACCATCTTGATAATTAAATGACATAAATGAAATAGAAACTTTATCAGAACTTACAGTTCCTGTAAATTAGACAAGTTCCCAAGCTCGGATGGCAACGAACCCGAAAAGCTGTTTGTTCCAATGCCACTACAATTGAGAAGTACAAAAGATAAATGAATCATCTAAAGAGTTAATTCTTCAGTATAGTTAAGAGTGAGGTCAAAACCTTCAAACTTACAGTATTATTAGTTCAGTGAGCAGTCCAAGTTCTTTCGGAAGCCCTCCTGATAAAGCATTGATTCCAAGATTCCTGATCAGAAAAAGAACAAAATATCAGAAAAAGAAATTGTGGTAGCATAGTCGTTAGGGTCTATTAGTTCACAAACAAATCTAAGTCAGCTTACAGGTATTGCATGCTGGTTAGATTGCCAATGGATGAAGACAGAGGACCAGTCAAGTAATTCTGGCCCAAATTCCTGTTAGAAGGCAAAAAAAATTGTCAAATTATTGAAGAACTATGCAAAACAATAAAAAATATAAACGCAGATGAAACCATACAGATTGGTGAGAAAGGTCAGAGTCCATAGCTCATCCGGTAACACACCAACAACGTTCAGTGCATAAACTTTTCTGTAAACGAAAACCAAAAATTAAGCAAGCATGACAAGAAATGCAATAGAAAGATGACAAACTAAGCAAGTATTATGACATCATACTTATCCATATGATTGTCACAAATGGATTGCATATTGGTTTGCAGGAAAGAAATTGATTTTGTAATAGCATTACTCTCAAATTAACAAATTCAACACTAAAAGCCACGTATTGCACAAAAAGAAGTCAAGGTTGTGCTTATAATTTGGGTAAAACTCTTGTTTAATTATCTTCCCTGAAATTAATCATATTGCAAAGTTCAAGAGAACAGTGAGCTTAGAAGGAAAATGAGCCTGTTCAAAATCCATTACATACAGAATAAGTCCACATACACCAAGTGATCAAGCTGCAAAGGAGAAAACTGTGTATGTTAAAAAGACTTGGTTAACAAATCATTAACACATATTATAAACAGTTTTCGGAAATGTCATGCAAAAGTGAAATGGATTGCTGTGAATACTTACAGCTGGGTAATGTGGCAAACAGTATTATTGCTGGAAGAACAATCACATTTGATGAAGGGATTGTAAGCTGTGTTGTCGAAACTGGTGGCATCGATGGCAGCGCCACTGCAAGGCTCGCCGCTTATGTTCCACTGATCTTGACGTGCTGATATTCCCCATTGTTGAAAGATTGAATTCAATGCTCTCACTGTAATCAAATTTACAACAGAGTTTCAACTTTGACCAAAAGCCAACATTGTTATTGGTTGTCACCTTTATAACCTTTTTATTCTCATTTTCTTAAAATGTCAACCAATAATTCTACTTTCTATTTTCAAAATTCGGATCAACAACTCTACATCAAAATTCAACTCTTAGTTTAAATAATTCTATAATCTTACCTTTAACATCGGCTAAAACAAAAAATTAACTTCTAACAACTAATTTTTGATATCAAAGTGCTTTTCAGAAAATACTAACATTCACATTTGATAATTTTGGAAAACTTATTAATAACAATGACATTCTATGATTGACCTGAAGTTGAAAATGACAAACAAAAAACAAAAATTGGAACAATTACAAACGAAACTCTGTGTTCTAGCTGTGCATATATTACATGTTTACTTTGTGAAGTAACGGGTTCATGTAATTCTCAGAAGTAATCAACTCAAAACTACAAGAAAGTAAGAATTCTTGAGCTCCTGCTGAATAAATTTAGTGAAAATATTCGAAAACAGAAGAAGAGGAGAGTATATATACCCTCATCAGGATCAGTAGTAGCTTGAGTTTGATTCTGAGCTTGAGATAGATGAAAATGGCAAAATATGCAAATGAAACAGAGAACAAAAGCTAAAACTGCAGGCAGTGATCTTTCCAACATGAGGAATTAATATCAAATTAGTTGTAAATTAGTTTCTCCTAGATTACAGAACCAGCTCCTGAAATTATCTATGAAATAATAAGAAACTGGAACCTGAGAAAGACACAGAGAAAAGAGAGTCAAATTACAAATTATACTTTAGATTTTGGTTGACTATGCTAAATCTGAACCAACAAAGTACTTAAGAATAATGAAAGTCTTGGATTGTGGCGACAACTCTATTTGTTGTTCGAGACTGTTCTTCAATGGCAACTATTGAATACAATAATCAGGGTAATAATATTTGGGTCCCTAATATTTTAACTTTCTTACAAATACATACATAAGTTATTTATTTATAACAAATAAGCTCCTGATCTAGTGATCCCCGTTGAATAAATAACTAAATACCGCGTTTAAGATATGTACCATCAGATTTTGCAATTAAAATTCCATATTCTGGACTTAACACTTAATTGGAGTTAGTTAGAGATTTATTCGTAAGAAGTGATAAATTATGATTTTTATTGTAAATATTATAAATTCACGGAGGTAGATGTTATTACTTCATAATAGCACAATTTCATTTACGTGGAGGCTCGGGTCCACCATAGCCGACAGACAGCCACCACGCATGCACTGAAAAAAGTTATATGAAAAAAAATGACCAACTTATAATTTTAATAAAATGATAATAAATGTTTTTAATATCATAATATGTTATTAATATTATTAAACGTGCTTAACGGATTTCAACAATACTTAATTAATAGATATGTATAAAATTTATTTATTTATTTTTAACTGGACCAGTTGACTTTGGATTACATTATATTGGATCTCAATGATAACACAAATTTTGAAATTCTCTTTACATGAAAATTTTAATAATATAAATATTAAGTATGAAATTATGTATTTGCAAATGTAATTAATGGTGGCTGTCAAATAATAGCAAGTCGAAGATGGTGGGTGGGGTTTTCAACTCTTATCATACTCATTCATAAATTACAATACATTAATAATATTTTATTATTATTATTATTATTATTATTATTATTATTATTATTATTATTAGTGGAGAGTTGACTTTTCAAATATATATTAATTAACGAAGGGTATTAATATGAAAATTGAAAAGCAGGTGATGTTTGTAAAATTAATGTAAGATTCATATCTATGTTATATTTAATTATATATGTTGTCACATATATGTAAGCATTTAATCAGCCATCCTATTATCATTATTTTATTTATGGAGAACAGTGACAATTAGTTACATCGTTAGCAATTCTTTTTGTTTATTTATTTATTTGATTGTTAATTATATTGTTATTATTTAATGTCCTCCACTTTTGAGTTATTTGTTTTATTAGCCTTTTGACAAAGAATTTTTGGACTTTTTTGGGGGCCGTTTTGGTAGATTCTTATAAAAATTTAATATCTATCTAATGTATGATGTCTATCTGTATTTTGAAATGGATATGTAACACACGATAATTCATTATTTAATATTTTATGTGCAAATATATTCGTGTAATTAGTTTTTTATATAATTTAAGTAATTTGATATATATTTGATATTCTCAAATTCTCTAAAATTTCAATATTAATAGAGATAAGAAAATTTTTTTAACAAATTAGTTAAACTCATATTAGCACTAAATTAATCTATCATTTTTTAAATTTATCTCAAAAAAAAAAACTATGATTTAATAAAAGTAAGTCAATAAAAGTTATTTTTAAAATTAATGAAGTGTTATAATAATTTTTTTTATTTAATAAGATAAATAGAAAAAATAGATTTAATAAAAATTTTGGGATAGATAAGAATAGTAACATTTGTTGAAAAATGAGGTCTAAATATTTTTGCGTATATTATTAAATTAAAAAAATAAAAATATCTATCCGATATTAGTGATGGACATACATCATAAGATTTTTAGAGTATAAATTAAAACAGAGTTCACACCAAGATAATATCTTAATTCTTAAAACTCGTTGTCATTCAAAATATTTTAATAATAGAAAAGTCATATATCATGATTAGTTTTTCACGACTTTTCATCATTTAAAAATTTATCCATTTATTATTGTCTTGTATCAATATTAAAGTTTCATGTCACATGTTGCATAGTTGCTTACGTTTTACAAGCAATAATCTTAAGATTCATTTACTTGTTCAAAGTCTTATACGTGTTGTTTTTTCGATATTAAAATCTTCAATAAATGTCTACGTTTACATATACTACCTAATTACATGAATTGGTCAAACCAACCAACCAAATTTTACCCTTAATTTATAAATAAATAAATAAATAAATAATAATATTTTAAATTCTGCCTCGTGTATTTTTTATTATAAAATAATATTTTTATGATTTTACATAATCATGAGTTGATATTAAAATACTTATTTGATTAAACTCTCAACTTTTAACCCTTTTCTTTAATGATTTGATAATTTATTTAATTTTAAATTATTTAATGTCAGGTTTGATTTGAATTTTTTATTAGTTAAAAAATTTTTAATGGTAAATATTTTTTTCAAATTTTTAAATATTGTTTGATCGATATTTAAAAAGAATTTTTAAAAATTAAAAGAATTATTTTTTTTTTTTACTGAAAAAAATTTAAAATTTAAATTTTTGACCTTATAACTTGTTCAACAATTTTAAAATGTGAAATTACTTAAAATATACTTATTTTATTTTAAAATTTTTACGTTATTTTTTAAAATAAAATATTAAAATGTTTTTATTAAATTAAGTATTCAAAATTTTTCAAAAATTATTTATAACAAGTAAATAATTAATAAATTTTTATTAAAAATTTTATAGATAAAAAGTTTATTATGAAAAATTTTATCTAAAAAACTATAGCAAATAGACGGGTAATGCTTACGCACCTACATTGATTTTGCTATTATTATTAGTACTAGTAAAAATCCATACAGCACAATTTATAATTTTGTAAGAGTACAATATGGGCTTAACAAAAAGTTTCTAATTAAACCAACGACTTGAAGTTAAAGACTTAAAAAATGCAACATATGATGCCCATAAACTTAAACAAGGGCCATGTTGGTGTCCTTAGAAACTTATGGAAAAGTCTTTTTCAGACCATCACGCAGCTCTGCAATGGATTGAGAGGCCCATCACTTTAGGAAATATTACATTTCAATACTCGTACTTTCAAAAAGTAAGCCCATTGGACTTTTAGCCTAATAGCCGAATAATTGTGGCAACATTGAGCAACGTGGGGAATTATATTTTATTTTCTAGCTAAAACTTGCTTATTATCAATCATCTAAATTACCACCAACAAAAACCAAACAGAAAAGTTGTATGCCATCTTAGGTAGTATTTATTTTTTCTATGTAAAGATCGAACGTGCTAAAATATAAATTTAACTAAATTTTGAATTTGATTGATATGTTTATTTTTATAAAATAAAAAATCTAAAATTAATATGTTGATATATATATTTTAAAAAATTTTAAAATAATATATTAAATTATTAACATATTTAATTATTAAGTAATAAATTAGGGATATTCTTGAAAAGTAAAAAATTTAAATGCTTCAGACATTTATTCATTCAGATTTAAATCAAAATTTTTAACTTAATTATATTTAAATATTTTTAACAAATATTCAAATAAAGTTAAAAAACAAATAAATCTTAAACATATAAATAATTATATTTAGACTTTAATTAAAAAAATAAGCAGACCCTTAGTTTACATAATATGTTTCATTGTAATTGATTAGTGTGATAAGTCAAAATAAAGCCACAAATCCAAAAAAAATGCCCGTGATAACTTAAGAAAATAAAGAAAATTTGAGTGTTGAAAATTTAAATAAGTACACAAATTTTTCTACTTTTTTTTTTTTGTAATGTAATAATACTATAGTCAAAATTTTGCTTTTTCAAAGATTTAGGATTCGACATTTATCAAAACAAGATAAAATAATAGTATATCAAAGAGATGTAAAGAGTAGTTGTGAAGTTGCTTTCTAACACTAACTTGTAGTTTCTTGCATTCTCTCTTTTGTCTAAAATTGATTGCTAAATTCGAAGTCCAATCATATATATATATATATATATATTTCCAAGGATAATCCAAAATTAATTTTGATGATGAATTCTAGAACCATCTTCAATTAATTCAAAAACATTTCTGTCTACAAAAAAGTTGTTGTCATATTATATATATATATATATATATATATAAACATAGAAGAAAATGGGTCCTAGTTGATGCTTATAAAAGAACATAATGGGACCTTAAATTTATACTATTGTCTTATATGTCTCAAATAAAATTTGATTTCTTAAATTCTTGTGTGTGTATATATATAATATTGTTGTATAATTTTAAATAAATAAAAGTTATTACAAAAATTAGAAATTATAGGAAAGAAAAATTAAAATTGATAGCTTATGATAATTGTAGTGGTAGTGCAGGGACGATGACTCTTGGATATGTCACGCTTGTATGTTGAGTCTACATCCAACCTAACCTGTGGAAGATAACGTCAAAATTCCAATCACATGGAAGAAGAATTCTCTCTGCTACATGTCCAAAGTCCCAACTTGCCATTTTAAGTCCAAAAGGACTCAAATTATTTATTATTCTTCTTGTCAAAAAAATTTTTCAAAAAAAAAAAAAAAAAAAATAATGGAAATTCCCATACGCAAAATCCACCTACTTTATATCACTTATATTATTACTCTCATTCATTCATTCATTTTCATAAATATTGCAAAATAGTCTAAAGGTTTCTTATTCAGTCTGACACACTCCCTTCGGAAAAATATGCATAAATCAATCTCATAGAAATATATATAAATGGTCCTCTCCTCTATAATATTATAATTAACTTATTTTACTTTTCTTTTTCTCTTTTCGTGAAATATGGATAAAATAATTAAAAGTCTAATAGATTATGTCATAGTAATTCTCCTCAATGAAATTGAGAGATCATAATCGTATAGCAATGGATTGCAAGGACATGAATTCTTTTATTATTTTTACATAAAAATAATGTAAGAGCGGAGAATTCAGAGCTGGGAATGATCGGTAAGAGACTTGCAGTACCCTAAAGTGGAGGGCACCATAACCTACTTTAAGAAGGCCAACTAACTTTGTGTGCGTGTCGATTTAGTAAGAAAAGCATAAATGTCCGTGGCGGCCTTGTGACCGTGGGCCTATTTTCTTCTCTTCTCTTCTCTTCTCTTCTCTTCTCTTCTATTCTATTCTTAAAATGTACGGCGGGGCTTATTTACTTTTATTTAATCAATAAAAATTATAATTTTCAGTATTTGATTTTGAATACCTGTTCTGTTCTGTTCTGTTCTGATCTGTTCATTTCAGTCAAGCTTTGGTTGGACCAATTAATTAATTATTGATTTCTTTGATTTGGTCAAAGAAATTGATTGGATTGGATGTAATGTAATGGAAGGTTCAAAATAATCATCGCCATCATTTCATTTGTCCCCCTCGATTTTCATTGACTAATTTTCCACATCTACTGATATTAACTAATTTTTTCTCTAAACAAAAATCTCACCAATGCGGCCCCATCCACTAAACTCAAATACAATTTTCCCATTACTGAAACGCCACGTCAGTCTTAAGTTCGAATTTATAAAATCAAATCTTATCGTATAAGCAAATTGCCTTATTATTTATAAAAATAATTTTCATTTTTTAGAGAGAGAGAGAGAGAGAGATTGAGGAGGTAGTGGAGTTAGGGAGGGATACGTAGGGCCCACGAAAAATATTGGATTGCCAAGTCATGCTGTTATGTCTTGTCACGCACATATGTCTCTGTACGGAAAATTAACTTTATAATATTAAGTAAAAATTAAGGCCGTAGGTCGGTGGAGCTGGTCCCACTTGTACCAATTGACCGTACGGCGTCGTGGAAGCCTAAGCCGACTTACACAAAATTCCTGGAGCTCACCTGGACCCCACTTGCCATTACTACTAAGCATGCACTGCCATCTCTTTTATTATTCTTTTGAAAAAAAGAAAAGAAAGCAAATTAATTTAACTGTTTTTTAAAAAAAAAAAGTAGAATAAAATTTTAATATAAATACGGGGAGATTGAGAATAAAGCTTTTTACGCAGTGGGCCTAAGAAATTAATGGAAAAATTTTTCTCACGTTAAAGAGATGAAATGAATGACGAAAATTCTCGTAGAACAAATATTGCAATGCAAGCATTTATATTCATTCAATTAGAGTTCATTTTCGTTTGTTTCTAGGGTAATGGAATTGCAGAGAAATTACATAGGAATCTACCTAACTTCAACGAAAGATACTGTTGAATAATTATATATGAATTGTAATTAGTGTGCCGGCCTAATCACTCCTACCATTTAAATATATCTAATGGTAATAACTTTTTATATTTTTTAATTAAAATTATAATATTATTATGACTTTTATCTTCTACGTTTTTTTTTAGTGTTCTAGAAAAAAAAAAAAATACGTGTATAGATTAATAACTTCCTAATTTTATATTTTATTTACACCATTTATATATTATTAAATTTAAATAATTTTAACGATTAAAATTACATATATTACATAGATTAAATTTAATTTCAATCGTTAAAAATATTTAAATTTATAATTTATAAATGGTGTAAAAAAATTATATAAAATTAAAAGATTGTTGATTGTTCTGATATACTATAAATATAAGTATATATATGTATGAATGTATGTATATAGGTATATAATAATTTACATATCATTATCTCATACAAATAAGTCAATACAACCTTTTTTTTTTTTCAAAATTTTCTTGTTAAAAATATGTTTATGTTTTTCTTTTTTTTTCATTTAGGGATCATTATAATTGAGTCAATTCAATTAATCTTTCTTCTTTGCCAAAGTTTTCCCGTTGAAAATATGTTTTTTCTTTTATTTTTAAAATTGAATTTAAAACTAAATTTAATTAAAGAAACTTCTACGAAGTGAGTAAAACACTTCAAATGTGAGCAGAGAAAGAAAATTCAAAATTCATAATTAATTTTGACCTCTTCTAATTGAATAAGAAAAACATTATAATTAGCATTTGTTGGTCAATTGTATGGAGAGAAATTTAATCTTTCTCACCCTTTACAAACTGCTGGAAACGTAACACTACAAAGATATAAAATTAAAAATATGTTTACAATTATTTTATCTCAATTTAGTTTAGTTCAAAACATTAAAATTCATAGCACTTTATTTTCTTATATATATATATATATCATTTTTTTTCTACATAAAAATTAAATATATAAACAAAACAAATATATAGAATGACGTATAGCAAACAAAAATGGGAATCTTTTAATTTTTCACTTTCTTTTATTAAATTTCTCTCCCATGTCAAATATATTTGATAGATAATTCGACTGATTGTTTATTCCTTGTTCATAGAATTGAAAACCTAAAATGGGGTATTACTATATATTAGAAATATAGTAACCAAAATATTAAGTGATATAAGGAAATTGTAAATTATAAAACAAAAAAAAAAAAGGACAAATAAGAAGTAGACATTATAGATGAAATATATGTGATATCATCACTACGTAATTTTTTTCCCACTAAAATATGGCTTGCAAGGAAGAAATTCATGTAGCTTTCATGTATAACCTAACCTTATTAGTTAATCCCATGCATCATTCTTTAAAGACAAGCAAAAGAAATAAGAAATTAAGTTTGTGGGGTATACACCCATTGAAATTAATCAATTAATCAAGAATAATAATTCATGGAATCATAACCCTTTTGAAATCTTATTATTACAATCCAAAAATGGTTAGCTATATTTGAGTTAATCCAAAAAAGTATTGATAGCCCCCTTTGAATCTCGATATATATGAATTGAAAGCTATATTCTTTGAAATATTTGAGACATACAAATCTTGTAAACAATTCTGACCTACTCTTTCATGAGTGCATGATGTAAAAAAGTAGTTTTTTTTTTTTTAATTTTAATATATAAAAAAATATTAATATATTTTAAATTTTATATTTTATTGAAATGGAAAACTATTTGTGTTTGCATAATCTACACTATTTGCATTGTATAGAATTTCAATCTCACAACATTCTTATTTATGCTATGTAAGACTTATAACGTGTGATTCATTGACGAAAAATATATTTAAATTCACTTTTTATAATTCTTAACAAACTTGTCATCAAACTGTGATGAAATCTCATATTTCATGATTGAAGAAGATCACAAATTTTCAAATCATGTACAATGGCAACATTAACAATTTACATTATCTGCTTGATATATAATTAATTAATTTCATGAGATTTTTGTTCACCCTAAATGATGTACAATTAAGCATATAATTAATTATGTGTGATTCATCAAGGATACTTATAAATACACATAACAAACTCATCATTGAAAATGGATGAAATCCCACATTAATTATATATATATATGATTAGAGAATCAGAAATATCGTCATCAAAAGTAATTAGATTGGACGGTCCAGATTCTTGATGAGCAAGTCAAGTGTGACAACTCATGCTAACAACCATGCATATGCATGCAAAATGTATAGAAATAGAAATATTGTTCATAACAGCTATGCAAAACGCGGTGTTTAATTGCCAAATTAATATTAATAATACTAATTTAATCGGTTTATGCAAGCTCTAAACGAAAACGACTTTCATACTACTGCTGATATATTTCTGATTTCAGTTTGGGTTTCAGCTTTCAAACAGTTCATGAAAAAGAATCGTGAGATTTCGAATAATTAAATTAATTAATCTAATTAATAATTAAGAATTTAAGACTAACCTTAGGTGTTTGATTATTGACGAGTATCCACATTCAACAATATTATTAATATAATATAAATAATGAATAATCATTAATACAGGTTGTACAGTTGGTTAGTTTCTGTTAACGTGGCGTAATCTCATTATATATAATAAAACTCATAAGATACCTCGATATATTGGCATCCAGGGCAATTGGATAACCGATCATATTTAATTATATTTTAAAATTAATTAATTTTTAATTAATGCTTTATCATCTCATGATTTGGATTATATGATGTAAGATTAATGAAAATATGTCAATTATACAGACTCGATCTTACCTAACAAATTAAGTGTAGATAGAAATTTTTTTTTCTTTTTTGTTTTTTTTTTTTAATATTACATTACAAACTGTTAATACTGTATTAAATATTTATCAGAGAGTTTAAATAGAATCACACTCCGACATAATTCGAATGTCTTCACCCATACTAAGTGATATATAGCCCTCAACTTTGGAGGAAAAGCTGCCCATAGATTGTGAGCCAGCAAAAATTGAAGACCTGACTTTCAATTTGAATTATATTAATTATGCGAACAATTAATCATTTTGTAAAAAGTATTTTTATTTGACCTAACTTTTTAACACAATTTTTTAAACTTTAAATTAGGAATCGTTAATACTATATTTTAAGGGTAAAATTTGTCCGCATTGAGCATATGTTTTCGACCCACGTTACATTAATATAAATATAAACTTTCAATAAATTTCTAATTATAATATTCATAATAAAGGGTAAAAATTTGATTGATTAGTTTTAATACATTTTAACTTATTAGTTGATCGAATCTAACTAAATGAAAATACATACATTTACTATTATATTCTTTTGTTATTACGTTAATAATATATATATATATATATATTTGACAAACTATTATATTAGTATTTTATTATTACCGAATCTATGTATATTTATTATATTGCGTCTTTTCATCTAGATCAAATTTTCTAACTAATATTTAGACTAAACGATGGTCAAATATTAAGGATCAAAATATTTTTTAGTCTAGCAAATACTCTATCATTGCATCAATTACGGCTACTCTAAGGAATAGGTACAGCAACTCTACGATATAGGTAGGGTAGGGTACAGTAGGGTTGGGTCCTTTGCAAGAATTACATGGCAATGTGCAAACCTAAAAAGAATTAAAGATTACACAAACCCTAACCCATAAGTATGTATTTCCAAATTGATTGATATTATTGACATTAAGTTTGGTAGCAATTAATTTGTATCTCCAAGGCTGGAAATTCTAGTCTAAATATTTGTAAACCTAATTGGAAGAATATCTAACAAAATCTAGCACATTTTCATCATTGTCAATGAACAAAATTTTGAGGTTTCAAATTAAATTCATTTGAAAATAATTGGCAAGAGATCTAGTTTAATATTGGTAATTAATTAAATAAATAATTGAACAAAATTTACTCGCCAATGTGATGAACATGGGATGGGACTATTATAAAGTACTTATCCTCCATCCAATGTGATGAACATGGATGATGCTATAATTATTAATTTAAAGTAAAATGTTTGCCGTGATTTGTGATTTTCAAAATTCATTAAGTTCTCTTTTGTTGTTGAACTTTCTAATTATTTATTTATTTTTAGTTTTTGTAAATTGGTACTACAAAATTTAATTAAAATTAAAATTTGGGATTTGAATGAAAGCATCCAATTTTGTGGGGTTGTCTCACGATGTTCAAACTTGTCTTTGTTGACCTTTTTTTTATTTTCCTTTCTTCTCATCTTTATACATCAATCGTGTTCCATCGATCTCATTTCTTTTTACAAGCTACTTGTCCTAGTTGTTTTGGTGCCTTTCCAAATCTTATCTTAATTTTCCTTTTTAATATGATTCGTCGTTCTAGGACTATATTCTACTATTAGAACCTAATATGCAAAACGTAAAATTCATTCATGCTTACGCTTATGTATGTACATATACAAAATTTCAAATGGGAGCGCCTCCACTTTGTAAAAAGTAAATTCTGTTCAATTCATCGACAATAAATTGAAATAAAACAACATAAAAATTATGTAAATATTTAATTATATTATGTTATATTTTAATTCATAATAAAGTTGTCTTTTTAGTAATAGGATGACACAATGAAAAGATGCAAGGACATGAGAAAGAATGAATGATGCAAAAGAGGTGCTTTACACGAAATCAAAAAGGACCAAAAGCGAATTCCGTTGCCAAAAAACAAGTGCGCCACACAAATTATGAAAATGGCGTGGAATGGGACTCTCGATTCATTCATCATTCATTCAATCTCTCTCTCTCTCTCTCCCTCTCCTTCTTTCTAACACAACTTGCTTAAGATTAGATTCCACCAAAAAAACAGAACATTGAAGCGAAAACACTTTCAACTTCCTAACCTCGAAAAAAGCAAAAGACATTTTTTTGAAACTCTATTTAATCTGCTTTCCTTTTTATCCTCTCTATCAATCAAAAGAGAATATGCCTCTATCCCCGTCGTGTTCCGAGGAGCGTGTAAGCTAATTCCTATGAATATTAGTAGTTTAACATGCGCGTGCGGGGTAGGAGATAAACTAGGAGCGTGAAAGAGGGTAAAAGTGACACGTAGGTAAAAAGAAATAGATTAAACGACAAAAGACGTTAAAGGGAAACATTCGTAGTCACGGAATTGTACTGCACTTAGACTACGGAGAGAAGAGCCCCGTTAATTGCGCTCTGCCAACGTTCTCTTTCTTCCCGATCTGTTTCTTTACCCCCGCACCTCCCACACCATTTCTCTCTCCCTCTTTCTTCCTTTTAAAATTAATTTCATATCAATTTTAAAAATAAATAATAATATAATATTATTATAATAGCAAGAATGTATCAGATCAGTCATATTGTGTAAAATGGCTAATAACGTGTTTTGTGCTGTCTTCTAAATTAAATTAAAAAATATTGAAAAAAAAAGGCTACTTGAAGTGCTATGAAAATAAAAATAATATATTATTAAAGAAGCTAATAATTTTACTAATTTTTTGGGTTTATTTTATTCTATCACAATATCAGAATTGCTAATATTGATGGACTTTTGAGCTTGTGGAAGGGTCACCACTAAACAGGAGATTTAATCAAGAGTTAACTAGAAAAGATATGCTTGTTTCTTTGTTCGTTTAATTTATAAAAAAAAAAAATTAACGGTAATCAAGAATAGAATAAAGTGTTTATTTTTTATACACACTAATATTTGACCCCTAATTTTCTTTCTTGTAAGGTCGTTTTTCCCTTTTTCCACAAATAAACCTATTAAAATTCTAAAAAAATTATGGTTCTCCCATTCTTTTTATTAGAATATATGATTCTCGTATTAATTTATTAAATAGGATTACATATAAGATGCATCCCCACCTTATTCATATAATCTACATTTTTTGCTCGTCATGTATTTTAGATAACAAATCTAATAAAATTAGTTTTTAAAAATATAATAAAAATATAAACTTTGTAATATGTTGAAATACTTTAAATGGTTGAGGAAGCTTAACATTAAATTTAAAATATTATAATAATATTTTGGACACAATACATGAATATATATTATATCCAAATAAAAACGATGGGAAAAAAAAATAGCTCATTCGTAAATAAATATTTTTCAAATTAAAATTCATCAAAAACCAATATTTAAAACAAAAAATAAACATTTTTATTCTTTTACACATCCTTAATTGACTAAAGCGCAACTTCTAAATAAATAAATAAGTAAATGATTTTATTAAAAAAAAAAAACAAGAAAACCACCCACCCATCTTCTAGACTGGTAGTCTCAGCTGACTCATACGCACCACAGTTTTCCTTTTTTTACTAATTTACTTGAACTCTAAATAACCAAAATAAAAAGTTAATTGATTAATTAATTTCGCTCACTAATTGTACCTGCCAAGTACTCCTCCCTGTACCTCTCTCTCATCATGACCTTTATGTGTCCATCTTTCCCTTTCTTCATTTCCCCACTTCCCCAACTTTATATATTCCCCCACCCTCTCCACTCTCTTCTCCCAAACCACCTAATTTTCTCTCACTTTCTCGCCAACCAAACACACCTCTACCCCTCTGGAATCCCACAGCTTGAATTCCTACCAAAGTTTCAAACTTTCCTTAAGATCTCTCAGGAATTTCCCAAAATTGGTTACCTGTCTAAGTTTTTCAAGTCGCAGATGAAGCAATTAATCCGCCGGCTTTCCCGAGTCGCCGACTCCTCTCAGTACAGTCTCCTCCGATCCGACTCCACCCAACCGCGCCGCCCTCGCCGCTCCGACCCCTTCCGTACGGCCAAGTCGGCTCGCCGGTCCGCCAATTCCAAGCCGGTCCCCGAGGGACATGTCCCGGTCTACGTCGGGGACGAGATGGAGCGATTCGTCGTAAGCGCCGAGCTGTTGAACCACCCGGTCTTCGTCGGCCTGCTCAACAAGTCGGCTCAAGAGTACGGCTACGAGCAAAAAGGAGTTCTTCACATTCCGTGTCACGTGCTGGTTTTCGAGAGGGTCATGGAATCGCTCCGCCTCGGCCTTGAGTCACGTGACCTGCACGATCTACTCAGCTCCGTCTCCGACGAGTATTTTTAACGTCCTCTTTTACCTTCGAAAAAAAAAAATATAGGAGAAATTAGCGGAGATCTTCATACATATAAATATAACTATATATATATATATATACAGAGAGAGCGGTGTCGTTTTGGTTTTTTCTTTTTCCTGTACATATTTGATCTTTTTTGTTTCTCTTTTTTAAAAGAGAGAATTTTAGGGTTTGGTTAATGAGTAGTTGTTGCTGGTGGTCTGGTTGTAAAGGGGACTGAAACGGCGACGGAGAAATGGTAATGAAAAATTACATGTTGGCTTTTGCCCTATTTTTCTTGGTTTTTTCAGTTTAATTTTAATTTAAATTTTCGAAGTATAATTTTCATGCTCTGTCACTACTAGCTGTAGATGCTGTTTGCTTCCTGAGAAAATTTGTGGAATACCCATAAAAAATTAAAAATAATCAAGGACTAGTATGCAATTTCCGATCTCGTTTTCTAATATAACTGGATAAACAACAAAAATATATATAGTAAGATCTGATTTTTCAGTATCAAATAAAAATCGGAATGTGTGTGTTTGTATATATATTGAAAAATAAATAATAATAATTCCTAATTCTTTTCACATAACAATTTTCGAATTAATTTTAATTTAAGATAAATTAAAAATTTGTACAAATTGACATTATCGATAATTGCAGATAATGTGAATAAATCTGTCTTGATAATTAAATTATTGTATTCTTTTTAGGATAAAAATAAAAATGAGGGGGACCAATTTCCCATTCTCATCTCCCTATGAAAACGAAAATATTTTTAATTTCCCAATTGTTAAGCAATTTTGTTTTGTTATTTCATGAATATTTTGGGCAGAAATGTGATTTAAAGGACTTTCAGTGGTAGTTGGATAAGGTCGATTAGCGTGGTGTTGGGGTATTTTCAATTTTGTGCAGGCTTGGAATCTGGGATACACTATGTAATTTTAAAATATATTGAGAGGTAATTTGGTAAAAAAAGAAAATAGAAATGTTGTTCTGTAGGGACGATAATTATGAAGTGTACGCCGTTTGATGCTAGGAAGCAGCTAAAGAATATCCGTTACATTCACTTCCGTTTTCAATTTTTACTTTTATTTCTTTTATTTTTATATTGTTATTCTTTTTTTTATCCACGTGTAAACACTAAATTTTTCTTGCTCTTTTTTTTGGCTTCTATGTTACGGATAAGCATTAACAAAAATCCACTCATTTAAAGCATGTTTTTTTTTTTTAGCAAAACCGCCTTCAAAGTTATCTCGCATTTATACTTTTTTTTTTTTGACAAATTGCACTCGGCTACTTTTAATTATATATATATAATAATATTTAATTTTTATAAAATTAAAAAATATAAATTTTAGTCCCCACCGCTAATTGAATGAACCGAATAAAAATTAAATAAATTGCCCTTCATTTAAAATAATAGTAATAATAATTGTTTTTAAAAGTACTTAGCAAAAGTGTTTTTAAAATTTCTTTTTTGGTTGAATTTTTAACCTCTTATCCAAAGAAGGTATTGCAAAAGCCAAGAAAGAAGGGCAAATAAAAGTAGCCGGATAATCCGGCAGTTAATCAGCCAACACAGATGATTAAAGAAACTGTCAAAAAAAAAAAAAAAAAAACCGTTTCAATTCAAACTGAAAGTTAAAAAAAAAAAAAAACTGTTTTAATGATAGTTCAGTCTTATTATCTTTAAAAAAGATTAAATGCTTAATTTGTGGGTAATCTCCGCCTAAAACAGGGTGGGCACGTACATTAATTACATAACTTAACAATTCATTAATTTTTCTTAATTAATTCCTTCAAAATCTCCCCCACCTCATATGATTTTGGTAATTTTTAGGTATGCATTTGTATCGAATTGATATCTTATTTTCTGCTATTCAATTATGATCATTACATGATATCATTTGAATATTTTTACCTAATTTAAATATATATTGTTCTTACATATGTAGTAGAATTTATTCGTATTTTAATATAATAGACTCTACATTTAGTAACTAATATTTTTATAAAAGAAAAATAATCTCATCAACTTATCTTGTCCTCAAGTGTGAAGGAAAATCTACCTACATTTTAATAAGTGAATCTTATATTTGATGAATAATATTTCTCGTAAAATAAAAAAAAAACCTTGGACTCTAATTTGTGTTAATAATTCAAGTTATAGCAAAATAATATGTATTGTAAGTGTGGTCAATGGTAAAATCAAACTTTAATATTTATTAGACTACAATGATTAATAACAAACAGTAGAGTTAGAGAGGTTAAAATTTACAACTAATTTGTATAATTAAAGACAAAATTGTTCACTTTGTATAAAAAGACATATATTATAAATTTAAATAATAATATTTTATACAAGACTATAAAGATTTTTATAGAATTTGAGAGGTCTAAGTTCTCTTCTCAAACCTTATTGTAATTTTACCATTTAATTTATAATGCATAGAAATACTATTAAAATTAATTTAAGATTTAATTTCTTGCGATAAGCATCGGGATTTTTACATTGAAAAATACATACATTGAATTAGTTTGATGATTGATAAATAAGAATATAATTAAAAAATAAAACTTATTATGTACGGATAATGCTATTGTATATACTCTAACAAAATGTATATTCTTTAGAAAAATTAGATAAATTTAGAATAAAAAATTATCGTAATATTTCTAATTCCTTTATACAATGTATTTGATTTTGAACCAAACAACACCCATTAAATTAAATTAAATAGAAGTATTTGATTAAATTGTTGTATGGCAAATAATGAAAGAAAAGAAAAGAAAATTAAATGCGATTATCTTTTTGCACACCCAAATCACTAAAAATTAGATATGATTCTAATTTTTGAGGGGACAAAGCAAAAACTTATTCCCATAATGTAACGCTGAATTGATCTTACCTAGCTGGGAGAAAATTAAAAGAGAAAATTGAAAACAATTAATTAATTAATTAATATTAAAAAAAAAATTAATCTAGATATTGCATTTGATGTGAGTGAGCTAGTAGGTTAAGTAGCCAAATTTATTTATTTATTTATTAAAAAGAAGATATAATTGGACAGTAAGTAGTGGGAGAATCGCCTTTTTCTTTGAATCGTTGAAATTTTGCTTTTTGCATACATATTTACATGCATTAACCCCACAAACCAAACTGGCTTGAGATTTATCACAACTATTCTCTTCTCAAATTAATAATAAATAATAAGGTAATTAATAACATTGGGGTCCCTAAGTTTTTAAACTTTTATCACTAAAGATATATAGTTTTTTTTTTATTTATATTGAATAACAAAAATCAGTCATTGATTCATATTCGAATGACTAAATTACCTATATAACTAAGTGGTATATAATATTGAATAAGGAATTGTCAATATATTAACAAATAATATAAATTATGATTAATCAAATAGAATTAATTAATCAATTAATCACGGACACTAAGCACACCCTTAATGGGTGAATGAAACAAAGCAAAAGGGAAGAGACAAATTAGCTTCAATTAGTGGGTTGTGAGCAGAGAGAATTAATTAGGAAGGATAATTAATTAATTAAACGTAGAGAACTTAATATGTTTTAATTAATTAATTATTAATTAATTAAGGCTGAAAAAGGATATATGTAATTAATAGTGCTGCATTGTGGTGTCACATGCATGGACGTTATTTGTTGATGTTCTAAATTAAGTTGATTAGCGATCGACTTCATTAATTAAATGATTTTCTCGATCGACTTCGACACTAATTCAAAAAGTCAAGCACGAAAATTCCACCGCAATGTCTGACCAACTAACCTTAATTAGAACTTAATTAGACCCAATTATCTCAGCGTTCACACTACATATATAAGAAATACATATTTAATAATAAATGTAAAATAGCGATTTTTAGAATAAGTCAATAATTTTAGAAATTAGATTACCCACAAAAGAGATCTAGAAAGATGAATGTGACACAGTTTTAACTTTGTTTAATTAATTTTACGAAGTATGTATTATTATAAAATCATGTAATTAATTTGTGGGGTCTCATGTGCTACATATATAAATAAAAATGGTATATATGGTTCATATATAGAAATAGAAGTGGTTGATCGTGTTCTAAAGTTGACCACAAAGGATGAACTAATTAGGGTACGTTGTTTAAGATTTAATTACATTAATTACTGGAAATGAGATACGTAGAAGTACGAAGATATAGGCAGATCAAAAGGTTGCTAGCTAGCTAGTTCTTATCAATTAATTAATTGTAAATATATATATATATATATATATGATTTTTTATGGGAAACCGAAGAAAAATTTGAAAGTTAAAGAAGAATAGTCTTGATACGATGGACCAATGACAGATTGTTGTAATTGATTACATTTCAAAATTGACTTGATTTGCAAATTTATAAGTTTTTTTTTTAAAAAAAAAGAATATATTTATAAAATAACGTAGTAGCTAGGTTAAAGAATATATAAATATATATATATATATATATATATATATGGGAGGGGTGGGGTGGGCTTTAATTAATTTAATTAATTAATTAATTAATTAATTAATTAATATAATATTTACTAGATGGGAAAAGGGTTTTAAGTGACGTACACGAATGACTGAAAGCAGGCATTCATAATTCTTAGCATATATATATATATATATATATATATATATGAAGATCAAGTAAGCAAAGACTAGGAATTAGTAAAAATAAACATCATTAGTGTTGTTATCATAGATTTCTTGTGGTTCTTATCAATCCATTTGTACACGTAGACTATGATTTCTTGTGTTCGGTGAGTTTTTAATTGATTAAGAAAATAAAATTATTAATTCGTTTACTTTTTTAATTACAGCAGTATCGTATAGTATCTTCCAAATATAATTAATTATTTTTAATGATATTCAATGAAATTAATGTTGTATGACTACTATCAAGTAAACAAAGATTAATACGTGAGATAAATTTCGATTTTTACTGAACATTAATCTGATTATGATGCTATTAACTTAATTTATCAAATTTATAAGTTAGATTAATTAATTTAGATTAAGAATTTATGGGAAATTAGACTTAATTGTATATCATTTTTGGCATATAGAATGAAGCAGTTGAGTTGACAAATTCATTAAAAAAAATAAATTTTAATTTGAAAAGAAAAGAGAAGGAAGCCGCCAGCCCCAGCGATTTCGAATATTCTTTGTGTTATTCTTCTTTGCATGCACTTTCGCAGAATATATTATATGTTATTCTGTAATTAACAATTTAATATTAATTTCTAGTAATACTTTTTGATTTAAAAATGAGAAGCAAGCAAGCAAGCAGTTAATTATTATGAGAGTTTGTTTGTTTGTTTGTTTGAACATTGAAGTATATATGAAAATTGAAAACCGATCATGTTCAGTTAATTAATTAGCTAATTAATTAATTAATTAATTAATTGATTAATTAAGCTTCGATCTAGTAGTGATCATATCATATGATGTGTCAGAAATTTATGTAATATAATATAATGTAACATAATATGGAAGAGAATCTTCTCTTTATTAATTTATAATAATATTGAACTAACTAGCTAGCTGTTTACAGCTTAATATGTACATATGATCATAAAGAGAGAGCGCAGAATGAGCGATTCAATTTTTTTTTTATAAATATATATAATTCAATACAATTGACGATTGGTTCATGAAATTATGGGATATTGTCAGAATATTTATGCATTAATAATAATAATAATAACATGCATGCAGATGCAGGTCTTATATGCATAGGAAAACCGAATTAATATTTACCTAGCTAAAGGCTAAAAATATTTTTAGGAATATAGTTAATTAATTAATTAATTAATTAATTAATTAATTAATTAATGTTATAGTACTGCATTTGAGACTACTTTTCACATGCATTAATATTCTTTCTTCTTCTTCTTCTTGTTCCGGAAGAACACTTGTATATATAGAAAATCCCGTATTATTAATTATAAGTCTTTAATTTATAACCAAACACTTATGTATATAATAATAATAGTAATAATAATAAAGAAGGCATTGACAGTTATGAAACAACGCCAACACAAAAAGCAAGCAAGCAAGCAACATTACTTCTCAACGTAACTGCAAATCGATCGATCGATCTATCTATCTATATATATAAGAGAAGGACGACGACATTTAGACGCGTGCTTGAACAGTAGTAGTACGTGCCTTGAACAGCAGCAGCAAATGCATGCAATAATAATAATAATAATAATAATAATAATAATAATAATAATAATAATAATAATAAACATGCCCTTAAATTTCGGCAAACCCACAAGCACATGCTTGCAAGTTACCACCTCCATCTGCGTGTAGATTCACGTTCATCATTTTCTTCTTCTTCTTATTCTAATATAATAATATAACGCGTATATTTGTCTAATTATTATTATTATTATTATTATTATTATTATCATTATCATTTTTGAGAAGCCGAAGGTAGTTTTGCTGCTGCTGCTGCTGTTGGGCTGTAGCTACAATCTTAATTCATGCCAGCTTTGTAAAAATAATAATAATAATAATAATATTCTCATAATGATGGAAAATCTGAGAGCGAGCGGAATAAAAGCATGTGAAAGTGAAAGTGAAAGTGAGAGTGATAGCCATGAGATGCGAGTAGTCGTAGATACGAGTCACATGCATCCAATTTCAAAATTGAAAAAACTTTACGTCCTATTCATTAATTAATTATATTCAAAGAATATCTCTTTCGAACTCACATTCCCCAGATTTTCTTTTTCTTCTACAGCAAAAAATGACTGTACTCTCTCTCTCTCTCTCTCTCTCTTTTCTTTTAAATAAAGTAAATATATTTTCAAAGTTATAAGAGCAGGCCCACGTTGGATTGGAGGCGAATCTGATGATGGTACAAGGACCTCTGCGGTCCCAAGAAAGATACCTCTCCACAGCATCTGAGTTCCACATGTCATTTGAATTATATTTCTCGTTAACCAATTTAGTTGATGTGTAAATTTGTAATCCAACATCATTCGAAATTTCAGACTTTATACCATATAATTATCATGATTATTATTACTAAATTCTCATTCTAATATTTTAATTGCTTTTCAAAGTCATCATAAGCATAATAGTTACAAATATAAACTTATAATCTTCAAAATTATCTATCTATCTATCTATCTATCCATCTTGTTTATAAACTTCGTGCTCCAGTTATATATATATCATAACGAAGAAAGCCACGTACCTGTGCAAACAATTTAACAAGAAGGAAGAAATTTACTCTTATCAAAGTAGAAACCCTAAATAGAAGAGATATCAGCCTCAAGCTCCAATTAAATTTATTACAGTACCCAACAATTGGACAAACGTAAATAATGAGACTTAAAAAAGGATGTAAAAACCAAGAATACATTTCCAAAATTTTTCATTCAAATTACAACTACAACAATATTTTACTCAACTGTCAACAATTTTTTCTTCTTCATCGTTTTAGATCTTCTTCCCCTGTTTTCTTTCTTATATTCTTCGTATAACTGAAGGGATAAATTTATGCGATCTAACTCACCTCTCAATCTCTCATTTCCCTTGATGTCGCGAAGAAGCATGAAATGCTTACCGAGTTTCTCACTCACCTCATTTTCATCAATTGAATTCAAAGATGATTCAGTTTTTGTCAATATGGAAGACTCATTTCCCCTCTTCCTCTTATTACTTGATTTTCGAGATTCATTCTTTGGGTTGAATGTCTCTCTTTCAAGTGACAAATCCATGAAAGCTTGTTGAGGTGAGAGAATTGCATGATAAATTTGGTTTTGTGCACTATTCATGCCAGCAATGCTTGATGCGGCGGTTGAAATAGTTGGATGGTAGTGTTTGAATAGAAGGTTGAGCTCCCAAAGAACTGAAGCAAGTGCGCCACTTAAATTGGGGTCTGACGCATAAGGCTGATATTTCTGCATGTAACAGAGATAAACAAAGAGAGATTAGATCAGTGGTACTACCCAGTTTCTACTGATGAGGCATCATGAAATATATAATAGCAGATTCACAGAACCATCGTTACCTAATCTGTAAAAGACACCTCACTAAATATAATTACTCGAATAAACAGGCACATCAAGCTTCAGAATTCCTTTTACAGAACAAGACTAGCAAGAGAACTTACTGCAATAGAACCGGATACTGAACCACCTCCAGCATCATTTTCCAATAGATTTCGGCACTTGACATTCTTCTGAAGAAGATTCCTTAAAGTGACCAAGGCTGTAAGAGGAGTTTCAAGAAGTTAAGATGGCGCAAAACAAGCATAAAACAATAACAAAGATTCGACATGCTTAGAAATTGTTGCAAATAAAAACATACCAGCCATGCATTCTGCAGACCCAATGCACAATGAGAAACTGGCCAACCGTTTTACAAATGCAGCAGCTTTTTGCATGTCATGTTGTCTATCATCACATAACATAATCTTCAAAGCCTCAGCTAACACTTCACCCTGATCTCTGATCAAACAAAAAATCGCAAATGAAGTGAGAAAATTATTGATAAGAAGCACTATTTTGTTGTAGAAAATCCTTTCATCAAAAGAACAAAAAAGAGTCGACCAACAATGTTACAAGTCCCACAGTCAATCTGAAAATGCTTTTAAAGAAATAAAACAGTCAAACTACTACTGCACAAATTCAACAACGAACATTTTCTAGCCTCATCAACAAGAATTGATGGTTTCAGAAACCAAAAGAAATTAACGTGGCAAAATTGCAGTAGACTACACAAGATTTCAGAGGTAAACAAGCAAGAAAGAAGTTGATAACAAAATGAGCTCCCTTAAAACAACCAACATTGCACAAGACTTCTATACATAATGGTTAAAACTAACCTTCCAGGTCTGTACTCAAGAATTAGATTGTAAAGCTGGACAAAGAAGCCTTGCAGATCAACATTTAAGGCATCAAGATTATTCCTCATCACTTTAAAAGCAACAATACAGCATTGGAGACGTTCGGATACAGTCAAATTATTCGAGCATTTCTGGGTAGAACTCTCAGTGCTGCTACCTCCGCCAGCAAGTTTTTTCAAATAGTTCATAAGATCACCAATATAATCTAAATCAATTTGATGAGAAAACTTTCCCAATCCATTCAAACATGGAGCGAGCAGCGGGTGAGCACCAGATGCACTAGCAATCGTACTAGCATTAGCTTCAGAACTGAGCCCAAAAAAGGGGGGGGGGGGGGGAGAGGAGGAAAGGAAAACTAAGCAATCACTCGTACACATGAAATTCCATAGAAATTTAGCAATTTTAATAAAACATAAATGCCCAGTAGAAGTTAGTAATTCTAATAAAAAAATGATTGCCTAGTTCGAACTAAGTATCAATGGTTATTTATGTTGCTTTACTCGGCTCTTCATTGTGTAATATCGTAACATACCTGGCTGCAGCAGACAACATGGTATGCTTCAGAATACGAAAAAACGTCTCAAATACAGCAGAAAGCGTCTCTGACTGCATCCTTCTCCTCTCTGTAACATCAGGGGCTAAAGAAGCAGCCTTGTAATCAGCGGCAACCTGTGTCAAGCAATATGAATGTCAATATATCAACAATAATGAGCAAGAAACCAGCAACATGAAGTTATCAATGCTCTTGGTAGGATAAATACCTCCTCTCTCGTCTTTGTCATCATTTCTTTCTTGTTTTTCTTCCTTTCATTTTCCTGCAATTGACTTGGCTCCTCAACATTCTTTCTCTTCTTATTATTTTTCTTATATTTAACTTTGCCATCCCCCTCTGGCACTTCAGGCTTCCGAAGATCTTCATCAAATGACAAGGACATGAGCACCTAAGGAAGATACCAAGTCAAGCTTAGTAGAAAAATTTTGAATATACCAAATACAAATGAGTTCAAAAAAGCACAAGCATATCATGCCTCAACAAAATCAGGATGCAGTTGACAATTATTAGCTTTTACATGGCCTGCAATCAATCGAACAGCCTCAACAGTGGCCTCACCACCATGTTTCCCTTCATTGGTAAAAAGGGACTTGATTGTACCACCACAGAGTTTCCTGCCAACAAGTAGCAATTTAGTTTCGGAAGAAGGAAACTATATTCAGGATGTACTCTGATTATTTTTAAAACCAAAGACAGATTACGGGTTATATGACTGCAAATTGTATTAGAAGCAACAAGAAGACAACTCTAACACCAGGGCATGTTTAGGCAGAGTAAATCACCCAGTTGATAAAAAGAAAGGGCATGTTTCACGGTCAAATAGTGGCCAGAATTGAGTACATTTACCAAAACGAACTAGACCTCTTCAGCTTTGCAGATGTGGAAAAGAAAAATCAGAAATGAAGAAGCAAATGGGTCACAACCTCATTGAAGATAAAACAGAAGGAAAAGAACATTATCTCGGTTTCTCAAGCCAGGACGCTTTTATTTTATCCGCACTAATATACAGCATTCCAAATTCCCAACCCAATGCTAATCATTCAAATTCCTCAATAGCTAATTGAAAAAGATTTGACAATGTAAATCAACAGGCATAAATATAACAGAACCTCACAACATCATCCTGGGAGCCTAGGTTTCTGACAACAACCTCCAACAGGCTCTCGCAACAGTTAAAGTGGGGAACTGCATCGAGCAAATTGCAAATACAGCGAACGACCACTTGGTGAAACACTGGTTGCTTCTCTGATGCTATCAACTTCTGGAGGTATGCCTGTAAATGGTTACCCAAGAACAAGATTAATTCAATGTTGACCTTACAGTATACGACTGCAAAGTATTAATCCATGGCTGGTTAAAATACTCCTTTTGCTAGTGTAACATATTAATCTTAGTCGAATACCAAAAAGGGGGGCGGAAGCTCATTTTAACTTATTTAAATATATGTATCCATACAGTACTTTGACTTATCTTCTTCTCCTTTAGGTTTTATTTTTACTTCTTCATCTTGCTCTCAGCCAAAGAATTAAAATCAGATCAAGAGTCAGAGAAAGAGTTCAAATAGTCAAACAGAAAAAGGGAACAAAAACAGGAGTATTCCCAGCTAAAAGAGAATTCTTTAACCCTCTTGTTCATCTTCCAATAGCTTATATTTTTCCCAAAGCTTCTCTGTTCTAGGACCCTTTGGCTTAAAAACTTGTCAAACTATAAAATAAGTGAGCAAATGAAAGCTAAAATATGAACTTGTTTTTACTCTTAAGCAGCTAATTAGGAATACTTGAACTTACACCAAGCTCATGGTCTTCCCACACTTCATATAATTGTTTCCAAAGAAGGAAAGAATACATGAATGCAAATCTCAAATGACATTAAGTCTTCAATTTATTATAATAATATTCACTAAAAGAAGCGATAAGTCTAACCTTGTAGGCAGATAAGAGTGTTGACTCATAAAACCGCATCTTCTTGACCTCCTTGGAAACCTTCATCTCTAGCTCTTTTTCAGTAGGAAGCCTAATCCGGTAGCTGTCTTATGTATGAAGAAGAGTAAGAAAACTTAGACTCTAACAAGCAGAGAACAAAAGTTGACCATGCAGGGAGCCAAAAAAATAAATAAATAAAACAGGAGCTCTACCCAGGAATGATGTCCTTAAAAACAGCCAGCAACGATAGCAACCCAAGTTTGGATATAGAAGGATTATCATCCTTAGCAATTTGTAACATCTCTTTCAAAGATTTAATATTAGACTCTGGATCTGCAAGCAGCGCCATTCCCAGTTCTGCAAGCTTACTCTTCTTATTTTCAAACACTTCTTCTGCCATGAGATCTTCTTTCACTTGAGCCTAAACAAAGAAAAGACTGCATCATGGATTGTACAAAATACAGGCAAAAGAGATACTAGGATCTCATCCACACCAAGAACGTATTTTGAAGAGATTGTACAACATTCCAGAAAACAACTTTACTGAAGGGGGTAAAATATCTTGAAATGTGAGATATATAAACAATTTCGATAGATAATTATTACCAATTTTGCACCAACTGGTGACAGGTTATGACCATATTTACACTGTCAGCCCACAAAGTTCTCCTAATACATGTCACCAGAAGTATTATGTTTACATTCATACAGCTTCACCTTCTTGCAACTTCATCTAGATTTGATTTTTGAAAATATGTTTAATTCTCAAGTTAAACATTTTTGGTTAGGTTCAATTCCTGGCAGCACAAAGTAAGGTTTCCAACAACAGACAAGAACACAGAACAGAAAATCCAGCGAGAAAAGTACCAGGACTGCTGCCTGTGGGGCTTGCTCTGCTTCTTCAGCTTTACTCAAGTCCTTCCCTTGTTTCTTTGCCTCTTTCTTGCTTTTCTTAAGTTTTGCTCTCCTTTCTGCTTTTGTCATCTTAACTATGCCTTTATCAGCATCACCATCCTTCTCATCATCTTCTTCATTTTCATCTTCGCCATTTTCTGTCTTAGGTACTGCATCGAAAAATAGAACAAAAACCATTCATGCCTCACCCAACAATCAAAACACACAATCCATTCTTCAATACAAGAAGATAACCTAGGAAATGCAAAAATGCAAGAAAAATTAATACTTGTGCGGTAGTACAGTTTCCCATCCAAGGTCTTGACAGGAAGAGCATCAACAGGATCACGTTGAACCTCCTTGTTCTCATTTTCTTTCACGGCAGACTTCTTCCTCAATCGTTTCTCATATAGAGCCTCCAAAGCATCTTCCTTCACATCCGCCACACGCGTTACATGCCTAAAGTATACGCAAATAAAAATATTTTATGAAACAAAAAACAAGGCACACAATTCTATAAAGCCATTTTATATATCACCCAGATGTATTTATACTGCTTAGAATTAAAATAATAATAATTAAATTTCCTTAGTATAAATATCAGCCAGAAACAAAAAATTGAAAACTTTAATCCTGTTCCACATTAAACAAACAATCGAATAATTCATTCAACGTCACATTTTCTCCATAACTCTGTTCGGAAACTAAACATTTCATTCCGCACCAATTAAGAAGAATCCAAAACCAAACATTCAAAACATTAAGCATTATTTTATTTTCAATATAATTTGCTCAGCAAATTTGCATGAACAGTTAATTCAATAAACAAAAATTAAGCAGAAAAAGACAACGACGTTTAATGCTCTGAACAAATAAGTGCTAATAGGCAAAGAGTTAAGAGAGTTCGTACTTGGTAATGGAATGAGTGTCTAAGCGAGAAACGAAACCGGCGTATTCCCGATTCTCGCTCACGAATTGCAAGTCTTCGTCCGAAACTTCGATTTCGTCCTCCGAAATCTCGGGAGGGAGCTCCGGCGGTAGTATTACCTTCTGCTTCTGTTTCTTCCCCATTCGTCACACCTGATTACAGTTCCACGTGAGGTTTTTAGGGTTTTGGGTTTAACGAAGATGAAAGGAACAAAGAGTCTTTTCTGAATTGGGCCTCATGGTCATGGGTTCAGAATATATGAGCCTAGAGCCAGCCCATAAAAATAATCACGATAAACATGAGCCCACAAATATTGTCCGGGCCTGATGAAGTCGATAATGAAACCGGCCTGGTATTAATTTTCCAGGTCAAAGTGTGACCGGGTATAAAAATAAACCGAACTCTTCCTAAATTTGGTGTAATAAGTGTTTAAACCAAAAAAAAAAACTTCTGGTAATATTATATTAAAATAATTATCAATTAATTTAATTAGTACCCGTGAATAAATATTCAACTATTATAACTTTTTTAAATAAATTAATTTAAATAATCATCTTAATTATTAAAGACAATATAATCCGATGTATAATCTAACAATATCCTATAAATGAAAATAAATATATCACTTGTAAAATTCTTTCGTTGAGTGTACAATCATGATGCAGGACTTAAGAAAGAAATCCTAACTTCATGCCAACAACCGTACTAAAGTAGAATAGGCAAGTGTTTTATGGAATAATTCAGAACAATGTGGGTAATCTTCTAATAGACTTTTTAAAAAATATATATATATATATATATATATATATATATTGAAGCCAATAAACTCTTTCAACGCTTACACTTCATTTAGAGATGGGAAAGATGGCTAAAGAAAGAAGCTAAGAAGAGAAAGGGGCCATATAGGAATGAAGAATCACTAATACTATGGAGGTTTAGGTTTACCTCGCATAAAGGTGTATGTATATATTCAAAATTTTATATAACTTACGAATTAGATTTCAAATTGTTGTGTCAAAGTTTATCTCATAATGCTTTTAGAAATGTAAATAATGTCATATAAACAATTCGTTTCATTATCTTACAATTACAAATTTCATTTTTTATTTTTTTACAAAATTTATTATTATCTATAAATTATTATCAATTTAAACCATATCATAACTAGCCTTATTCTTTTTCCTCGCATGCCCAACCCTAGTTGCCTAATTACGTGGTTTTTCCACGCCACGGATATGATTATAACTCTATAACCGTTTATGTATGTGTCCAAAAAATAAAATTCCAAAAATCAAACTATAACAATCAATTTAAAGCATAGAAAATGTGTTTAAATCCTTCCAATTGCATATAATTATTTTGATAATTATTTAAGTGGGCTAAGCTAATCAGCTAGCTTGAGTTTCACCCTAAAATTTTACATCACAATAATTATTGCTTACTTACATATCGTTTTTATTAATTTCTCAAATATGACACATAAACTAATAAATATATTGTAGTCATTTTTTAGATAAATGATTAGGTATGTGTATAATTTTTTATATACCAATTAACCTAACAATGTAAAATCAATAAACAAGTAAAAGAAAAGTTAATAATACAACAATAAAACTATGTATTACGTCAATTACTTGAAGAAAAAAAATAAAAAACTGATTGTAGATTTTGCATGGTCCCATCATTTATTGAAAATTCAGAAGTTCAAGCAATCCAATCCTATAAAACTGTTGAGACTGATGGTGGCAGGTTTGGGTTGGCCTATAATTAAAATTAATATATATGTATATATATATATATATATGTATGTTGTTTTCATGTGAATTATTAATGTTACATTAAGTTTCTGTAGTTGAGCCCAATTAATTATTATGATCGTGACCAGTCAAATACATTAATTATTTTAGTTAGGCCTCAAATTTATTTCTCCCCATCTACTGGCTAGAAAATAAATTACATGTGTCATATTTCAAAAGTTTTTTAATTATTTTTTTAAATAATGTCATTAAAATTTTAACAATTCCTTTGTAAACTCCATTATCGTCAAAGTAAAGAGGTATAAAATCGGAAAGTTTTTGACAGTTCGTTCAGAAAATTGTGGGCAATTAAGCGGAACCTGGTGCAGCTTTATTTTATTCTCTTTTTTTCTTAAAAAAGTCACGTGTAAAAATACGTATATATAAACACACGTGCACTTCTTCTTCACATTCAATTTGTTAACTACAGCCAAATTTACTAAGAAATCAATTGAAATAATAATAATAATAATAATAATAATAATAATAAATAATAATAATAATAATTAATCTAATAGACTAATTAATTAATTAATGATCCTCCCCTCAGTTATTAGATATCGTGGGCCTTTAATTTCAACTCTATGTAATTATTAATTAATAGTTGTTATTATTATTATTATTAACGTGACATTGGAACGTAGCCTTAGCCCTTGAGGGTAATTGGCAATCTTTATAATTATTTATCTATTTGGCTGAACAATAATGATGTTGACTGAACAATTTTTTAATTAATTTGGCTACCATCTCTTGTTTATATATCGTAATTAATTATTTGTTAATTAATATAAAATTTAATGGGCATGGAAAAAATAATTAGTAGATAAAGCTTTGCATTATGAGGACGATTAGATTGACGTGCGGAGGCATATGGAATTTATTTATTTTTCATGTAAAAATTTGATGGGAATGGGTCATTTTCATTCCTTAATATATAACTAATTAATTATATCACGTTTATCTAAAAATTTAAAAAAAAAAAAAAGATTGTGTAGCAATTTGAGTAATGATTATTCATGATTTCATAATTGAATTAATTATGCATTTATTTTCAATTAAAAATTTGTTAGTTAAAGCGTATGTAGTCGAAAATAACGTAGGACTCGAAAGATAGAACTAATTTTGATATGAACAATATTTCACATTAAAAAAATGAGATAATTGAACAATAATGTAAATGGAAATAGCTTGATACATGAACAGAAGTCAACAATATACCTGCTCATATAAGTTGAATTTTTGAAAGTCATTGTTTAGTTACCACCTAAACTAGTTAAAAAATTCAAACCTGCTTTTAATTTATTCAATGAATATATAAATTTAAAATATATATAAAAAAATACACATTAATTAATTCAATTAACAAAATTTTGTGCGACAATAGAAGAGATATTGGTGTTAAAATTCGTTGGTACCGAATAAAAATTAAGAAATTAAAGATAAAAAATAATGATAAATTACAAAATTAATTATGAGATCTTTCGTGTCTCCTCACTCCTCTAATAAATTTTACCAACTCAATCAAACAATGCTCACAGTTCAATTTATACATGTACAATATGAATTAGGGCAATTAAATGCCGGTAAATTATGCGGTGAATATGAAAAAAAAAAATGCTAGCTTCGTATTTATTTAAGTACATGTATTGATTTTAATACTCAATAAATATTAATTATGTTGAATGGTAAAATAAATTTCTAGAAAGAAAATAAATAAATAAATAAATAAATGAGAGTGTATAATAGTTGTTGATATATATATATATATATATATAATATTGAATGTGGTGTAAAATGTTAATGTTGACATTGTTGATGGTAGGTAATTAAATTAACTAAAGCAAGTTGGAAGACAAAACATATAATAATAATTAAATGTGGGCAATTAATGAAAGTTAGGTACATAAATTAAATATCATAATAATTAAAAAACCATATGAAGCAAGCAACAGATAAACATCGACTTCGACAAAGTTTAGGTAACTGCTCTTTTCATTCATTTATTAACATACATAATATTGTTTTCATATTATATACTTTGAGCATTGTTATGCCTTTATCCTTCTATATTTTAGTTAGCAAATTCTTTATTAATTAAATCCTACACTTAACACAATTTATTCATATATTATTTAGTTTTATATTGTATAATCGACACCCAGAAAGATCAATTAAAATAAAGATCTAGTAGTTAGTGTGATAATCCGATATTTTTCAAAAATTTAGGACCGTAATGTAAATAAATTGAAAAAAAAAAAAAAGAATAAAAGAGTATAATATTTGATGAGATGGGTACTAAAATACATGGATATAGAGAGTCACAATCTTAAATAAATGAAATTGCTTTTAAATAAAAGGATATTATTTTTCATACCGCCGGTTGATATAGATACAACTATACTATTATTAATGTTCAGAAATATAGCTGGGGAAAGTCTATGGAAAACAACTGCTTGCAGTTGATAACTATATTATTTAATGCAGTTGATAATTAAAAAAATTATTCTAATTTTTATTCCTAATTAATGAATTACCGTGCTTGAAAGTGCTTTCATGAGAAGCACTGAGGGTGAAAAGTGCTTTCTCTGCGTGCATGTAGCGTAGCAGTTGGCGATCGACTAGAAATAATGGAGATTATTAATTAAAATCATTTGAATGTTATTGAATAGTCAATAAAAGCAATAAACTCATTCAAATTTTCTCGGTAGGAAATTTTTTGAAAAAATTAATTAAATTAAAATCCTATCCAATTGTACTTTTCTATTCCCAAAATCTTTTTGACCTTTGAATTAATCCATGCACGTACATTTTTAAAATGAAAATTCATGCTATTTGGTCCTATCCCTCGATAACCTTCTTCATTGTATTATAGGCAGCTCACCTACCCAACTAAAATAAAAACCCAGTACAACTACAAAAGCAATTTTCTAAGTAAATTATTTTTTTTTACAGTAATCTAAACGTACGATTACACAAGTTCTCACATATGCACTCTACATTTATAATATTTTTAAACTTATAATAATAAGAATGCATTTAATAACATATAATTGATATTGTGTGATTTTTTTAATATTACATGTTCCCGTGTAGCAGTCTACTAATATCATATTCAATTTAGTACTGCTTGAATATGTAATATTCAATTTGGTTATATCTATCCTCACACGGAAAAAAAAATTAATTTTTATAAAAAGAGAAAAGTTTATTCACATTTTAATATAATGAATCCCACGTTTAATGAATTATGAACGCGACATATAACAGAGTCATACCTAAAGTGAGAATAATATTGCAAGATCGAAATCAATATCCCTCAACGAGTCATTACTCTAATAATATTATTGTGTCATTAATTGTTTGTGTAGCATTTAACTTAAAAAAAAAAAAAAAATCCAACTCAAACAATAATATTTAAGTTATTAAAAAAGAGATGGGTTTTGAAGAAATGAACATGAGAGTAAAGTCATAATTAAGAGAAGGTAGGTTGGTAGAATGCTTTAAAGAGCATGGAGAAATTAAATTCTCATTTACTAAGAGTTAGGTATATTAATGAATATGAAGAGTAAATGTTCATAATTAGCTTGAAGCAGAGACCATAAAGTTCATCATTTGACAAAGTGTAGGTGAATGCAGTTTTCAAACATTTATAGGACACAACCATATTTTTTGTACATCACTTTCTCTTTTTAAGTGTAAGTGGAGATGGACAAGAAACAAGTACATATTTAGCCATGCTTTTTTACCATAAAAAGATTTATTTTGGCTAAATTGTTCAGCAACTTTAATTCTTGGATACGGATACAAGTCACATTCTTACATTTATTATAATATATACATACTAATAAAAATTCATCTAAATTCTCTCGCAACCTAAATTTATTTTGAGTTGTTAAAAACGTGTTAGACATATTTATATATTTTTTTGGTTGCGTAAAAATTTAAATCTGTAAATTATATATTTTATTTTTAATAAAAATTCTTATCCCTATGATCGAATATTGGATTGAAGCTTTAAAAAATAATGTCTAAGCGTCATGTTTAATATTAAAAATGTGGTATTCCCCATTTGGATCATGATAAGTTCTCTCTAGCTACTTCCCAACTAACAATATTATCTCTTTGACATTTCTTTGCGTGGAAAATCAATAATGAAAAAAAAAAAAAAGTGTGTTGAGATAAAGCTCACTTTCAACATCGCAGGAGTTAGATTTAGTAAGCTTATAAATTATTATTTCTGAACATATATATTTGTAATATATTGTTGTAGGAAGTACAGTAACTAAAATATCCAACGACTGCTATTTTTCTTTTACAGCAATTGCGTGTTAAATGATACAACATTTCAGTTCCGGACATGCTTAAATTGTCGCCAACATTTCAACTCTTAAAAAATAAACAACTGAATGGAGAAATTGAAATGAAGAAGCATGATTTTCTTTTTTATTTTATTTTATTTTATATGTGCTATATATAAATGCTAATAATAATAATAATAAAACCAACAACATACTAATTTCATCTTGTGTTTTAATCATCTTAGACCAAGAAAATTCCAATTTACACATAATTTTGTTTTGCTAATATTTCTATCATTCTAACCCCTAATTCTAATTCATCTATGACTATGATCATTTACAGAATCAAAAACATTGAAACAACAAAACCAGACCAAGATCTTCTCTTCTCTTCTCTTCTCTTATGGATAAAAAGTTTCTCAAATAGAAATATTGAGATCAATCCGAGGCTTCTTCATTGCGGGCATTGGAACAAACGAATTGCAGCGTGGACATTTTGGATTGTTCTTCATGATCAACACATAACACAAGCAGCCGGGGCACCCCGCTGCAATGGGAGAAGCTATTAAACTCTCTTCAATTTCTTGATCTTCCCTCGTGTCCTTGATCGACGAAGATGACGATGAATATGAAGGCGATAAGGGTGAATTGGTATTGCACATTGAGATTGAGAATCTCTTCTTGTTAGGCTCCTTTTTCGCTCTTTCAAGGGCGGATTTGACCTTATCAAGCGTGCATACACTTTGGTAATTGCCTGATGATTGTGAGGGTGATGAAACTAATTTTAGCTCTAAATTTGTTTCATCAAAGAGGTTTAGCTGAGGTTTTGATGACGGTGACGGCGGGAAATTCAAATCTTGAAGCTTTGGTACTGTTTGATTGGTTTGCTGCTGCTGCTGCTGATGATGATGATGATGATGCCGCCTTTGATCAGAGGATGCTGGTGAGATTGGAGTATTGCACCTCTGTAAATACACCTTCCCTGACTGCAATTACCATAATTTTAAATAAATTCATTAAAATAAATAAACTCAAATTAATGCAAATTAAAATCCGTTATAACGAATTGGTGGGATTGAAATTTGATGTGAATTCAAGGTCTTAATGAGGCGAAGAATGGAAAAAGTTCATGAATTTGATAGAAAATTTTACTAGCTGTCTGTTTGATTGATGAGAAAAGTTGGTAATGCAATTCATCAGGGTTACTACGTACTTTAAGCGCTTAGCTAGTTAATATAGGAATAAATTTTTTCTCCACTTTCTCAGCAACCGAACAGATAAGGAAAAACAGAGCAGAGAATTCCGAAGCGGGAAAAAGAAAAAAACGATCAATGAGAAACTAACCAATCATGAAAATCATAAAAACCCTTTATTCTCAGATGACTTTTGATGATAATATTTGAGGGAATTCAAGCCCAATCATGTTTTCTTTTCAATTTGCCACAACACTTTCTCGGGAAACAAACAACCCCAGATGAGAAACTTTTTACCTTCAAATCCAGGCGCTTTTCCCACCCTCTAGGGACCTGCATGTCCAAGTCCAATTCCTGACACTCGTCATTTTTCACAGCAGCTTCACTTCCACCGAGCAAATCTCTAGTGATCAAAGCGGAATTTGATTCATTTCCAGCCATCCGATCATCTTTGTACCTATTCATCACACGAACCAGGTGGCTCACGTCAGCAGCCATAACAAATTTTCTCCTTTTCTCCTCTCCTTCTTCTTCTCCTTCTTTCTTCTTCTTCTTGTTCTTATTCTGCAGAGAAATTGGATAATAAATGTAAAGAAAGAGTCATGCATGAGGTGATATTATATAAGTGAAATAAATATAGTCCGTTTTAAAAAAAAAAAATATATTAATGATTATTTAATTTTTTTAATTAATTTATTAATTAAATTAATTACTATTTTAAAATAATTTTTGATTAATGGTTTCATTTATTGTTGCTTATTTATTTGTGGTAAGTGGAAGAATAGGGAGAGGAGAATTTGAGGAAAGGGAATGGGTGTAACATCAATTGCTTGGAAATACAAGTATATACATTTACCTCCTTTTTTAGTTATATTAATTTTTACCTCTCCAAAAATAGCTATTTCTCTTTTACTCCATAATCTACACCTAAATGGTTCTAGCTTTTGTACGTTTATTTTTGTATTCTAATATTTTCTTTTATCACTGATATTCTAAATAAAAAATACATATGGGTTAATTCTATTGTTATAGAAGAATTGAATGATTATCTTCATACTTATTAATAAAATCTTATATAATTAATCAATTACAGATAGTTAGTCATTTACTTAGACTGGAAGAAAAAAAAAAAGGTTCAAAATAAGTAGCCGGCCAACCCTACATGTAGATGAATTGAAATTTAAACATTTAATATGTTATGTTTGGCTTTCATGAAAATTTTCTGACCACATTCATCTTGTTCAATCAAAGTCATGCATAAAGTTAACGATTTTAAGTTATGGTGTCTCATGATTTTGATGAAAGTTTTCTTGGAAAATCAAATTAGATGTTTCACACCTAATAATGAATTGAATATGGTTTACATTTTGTATTTACTATAAGAATAAATCATATATTAACTTCTTCTTTTTTTTTTTTTTATATTTATTTTACTCTAACGAAGGTGTAAGCATTTAAGATTGCAGTATGAAGCTTTAAATACCACATTTATTAAGGGTGAAATCTCTCATGAATGACATATTCATGATGCTCACTAAAGGGTAATTTACAAATTTCCCACATAACAGATCTCAATTGAATTAATTAGTTGCTTAAAAATATTTTATTTTATTTTTCTACTTTTTTGGTGGATTAGCGACAATAACATTTTGATCCTTGCGTTGTCTTGTTATCTTACATGAGTACATAATTTTTCTATTTTATTTTTATCATATATATATAAGTCCCTATTTAGCGGCAACTTATTGACTCGATTGAGATATCCTTTATTGTTATCTTATATATATTTTTACATTGAAAGAAGTAGGCCGGACCATAATTCCTACAAAATTATAAGTTTAATCCTTTTTCTAAATAAAATAAAACGGTATAAACGTTAGTCCTAAAAATTAGTCTTAGCATAACATTTACAAAATTTTAGTATGAAAAAAATTAATATTATAAGAATAATAATTTGTTCATTTCGGTAGAGGTCTCTTGATTTAGGGACTATGTCCTGATTAGAATACATGTGCAAAGTTTGAGGACTCAAATGTTATTATTCCCGTTTATAAATGAAAATTAAATGCCTTTCATATTGTCTTTGGTGGGCATTTAATATAAAAATTCAATGCCATAATTTCCTCTTCTATATTAATGTGAATACAATAAATTAAGAAAAAAATTGAAAGAAAATGAATAAATAAAATACATTTATTTCCTATTATGTGTGTTAATTCCTAGGCCGAAGGGAGGTGTAAGTATTTAAGATCACCATAAAGTATTGCATGCAACATTTATTGTCGTTTAATCCTCGAAGAGATAAAAAGTCAAGAGATGTACATCATCTTTTTTATTACAAGTTTTTGAAAAATAAAAAAACAATTAATTGCATACTGGTCTCAACCATATCAATTAATTAAACAAGCTGGGAAATAATAATGCCTTGTTTTTCTGACAAATAGAAAATTTGAACACTTGCCTTGCCCTACTGGTTTTCCTACTTTCTTTCGATAAATTTCAACACACAAATTTAAACTTGTACCTCTTGAGTTATTTAATTCTTTCTTGAAAATCACTTAAATCTTTATCATTATAACCTAACCTATTTTTTTTTAATTTAATATACAAGTCGATTTGATTCAATTAAATGAAATAAGGTCTTAATTATTAAATAAAATCAAACTTAACTCTTGACCGTACTTCAAATGATCTAAATTACATTTACCGATCTCAAATTTAAATAAGAATAAAAGATAAAAATTTGATAATTTACAAATAAAATTTCTATCTTTTATCTAAAACTTCTTTCTTAAACAAAATAAAAAAGAATCGAGTCTACCTATAACAATTTGAACTTAATAATTAAGTAGATTTGTGTGTTTAACAAAATGAGATATAGTAGTACTATATGACCTCAATGTTCATTCTATAAAATTAATCAAATATAATAAATTAGTAGTGATTAAAATATATAATATAATTTTATTGGATAATTATAAAAGCACGTTGCTATTTAATATTTTATCTTGAATGTATTATATGCCGTGTACAACAATCATTGCTTCTTATAAAAAGGCAAGTAGATGATAATAGAAATCGTTGTACGTTCAAAATCTTCTAACATAAATTAATATTATATTATACAAATTACATTTTTTTGTAATACAATTTCTTTAATTTTTTTTTAATGTGCTTTTTCATTATGTAATTTTAAGAATGAGTGTTGAATACTTTGAAGTACCCCATTAATAAATGAAAAAGATTGTCGCGAAGATAACAAAAAAATAAATAAAGAAATGTCAATCCAATAAATTATAATGCTTCACTTAATGTTATGAATCTAGGCAGTGAGATTGAACACTTCATTTTGGCAATAAAATTTGTTCCCATAACACTTTAATATTTAATAAAAAACTATTAATATTAAAGTATATATCTATAATTACATATAAATTTTACGCTATCAATATTAAAAAATATTGACCCATGATAACTATAAGTTATGTGGATATATTTATTTCACGCATTAAGTTTCTATTTATTTAATTAGATAAAGTAACTTTGATAATTTGAATTGAGATCACCTTCTAAGTTAGGCACACCTAAATTTTTGAAAGAAATTTTAGCATGTATATATATTATTATTCACATATAGTTAAGATTTAATTTTATTGGTTGTCATTTAAATGCATGTTTTTATTGGGATTAAAACTTAGATTAGGATAAAATTTCACTCCTTAACTCCCTATTTAATTCCAACAGGAAATCAAAAGGAAGAAAATAAAAAAAAAAAAGATTAAGAGAGAATGAGTTTATTCAAAAGTTGAAAAATTCATGGTTTTATTAAGTACTGTTAATTAAAAACTTTCCTTTACTTATAAATACATTTACTTTAGAAAGTGATGCAAAATACTTCAAATGAAGAAGCTAGTGGTACAAGCAAAAATAGGGTGATAAAAAACGAGTGAGTGGATTTAGACTATAGTGGGGGTGTATTTAGCTTGTTATAGAAGTTCGAGTAGTAGTCCAGCCAGTCCACAATGAAAGTCCAGCTGGGCCAACTGTAATTTGTGACCCAGTTCAGCTGAATCTTTTGATCAAAACAACCCTAATTTTTTTTACAATATATAGATGGTTTTTAATTAAGCAAAATCATATTTAAAATTTATAAATAAATACACTTCACTCTAATTATAATAATGGTAGAAAGACCTCATATATAATTTTGAATGTATTAAAATACATACACATTAATATAATAAATCTGAGATAAAAATTTACATAATATCACGTTAAATACATGACATAATTATAAACATATCATGTTATTTATAATATAATTTTACATCTAAACTTAACATCATTGATTTATAATACAATTGTTTATTTATAGTAGTCACTAAATTATTTGTCATATGTCATAATTAGAATTAAATTAAAAAATTAATGAGCGGTACAAATTATACCAATACAATTACCGTATTATAGTATTTTTTTCCCTCTTTTTTTTTTAGTTTAATTAGGAAAGATTAATCCTAGTTTCTCTAAATATAATGTAAGTGGGATTTGGATCACCAAAACAAATTTTATTAATTGAGCCCATTAACATTTTTATTTTAATAAATAGGACGTACATGACATTCATATATAGGGTATAAAAATTGAAATAAATTATCGTAAAAAATTACCCAACACAAGACAAAAACAAAAGAATAATTTGGGCCCATATCACTCGAAAGGATTCGCAATTCCATTAAGAATTTATAGCAATAGATATTAGATTCCTCCAATCTCATTCGTTTCCTAGCGCACAATAATTAAATAAACCAATAAATACCACAAAATAAATAAATAAATAATTTAAAATTAAAATAATAAAGTAAAATCACAAAAATCACTGCCACCTTCCTATTCCTTCTTTCCTATCAATCCACGTACATAGACAAAACCAAATTCTCTTTTCCTCTTTCCCTTCAGAAACTTCATCGTTTATCGAAGAAAAAGGAGAAAAAGAATTCAACCTAATATGCAGATCTTTGTGAAGACTTTGACTGGAAAGACAATTACTCTCGAGGTTGAGAGCAGCGACACAATCGATAATGTTAAGGCTAAGATTCAGGTGATTATTATTTTATTAAATTCTTGGTTGTTCTAGTGTAAATTTCTATTTGGGTCTGTTTGTTTCGATGGAAAGATGAGTTTTTGTCGAAAGCTGTTTGACTTTTTCGTATTAGGTTACGTGGGTTCTGCTGTGGGAATCGGATGGGATTAGGGTTACTGTTGAAATTAGACTTTGTCAGTTTTAGATAATTAGAAGTTTTTAGTTTTATGTTGTTGTTGCGATTAAGAATTTGTTTGATTTATAAGACACTTTTGTTGTTAAGTTAAATTAATACTAGTTTCTTGTTTTTGCCTTAATTCCGATGAATTCCTTGAAGGTATTGTTTCAAGAGTTTGATTTTCGGATTTGTTTGTTTTAGTTATTATATAAATAGGTATTTTTGATTGATACCCGTAGTTTTCATGATATCATGTGTTTGCAGGTGCAAATTTGTGAGTTTTTATCATGAAAAGATTTTTGGCTTCCGAAAAGATTTTTTGTTTGTTTCTTGCATCTGCAATCTGACATTTTTAGTGTTGTAGCTAAGCAAATTAGTTTGGAGTTCCACGGCAGTATGGTGCTGGTGCTAACTTATTTCTAAATTGAATTCCAAATAACTTGCGTAACAGAACAATGATATTTTTAGAAGCAACTTTGTAATATGTGTGAGAAGTGCTGCTTTTGGTTAAGCTGTCATATAGCATTTAGTTTTACTTCTTTTTCAGTAGGAGTTAATGATTATAATTAGAAAGAAGACTGAAAAATCTCAGAAAAGAAGTCTTAATTTTGAATATCTCTTTTTGCAGGACAAGGAGGGTATCCCTCCGGATCAGCAGAGATTGATTTTTGCTGGTAAACAATTGGAAGATGGCCGAACTCTTGCAGATTACAACATTCAAAAGGAGTCAACGCTTCACTTGGTCCTAAGGCTCAGGGGAGGAACTATGATCAAGGTGAAGACTCTCACTGGAAAAGAAATTGAAATTGATATTGAGCCAACTGATACTATCGAACGGATCAAGGAAAGGGTGGAGGAAAAAGAAGGAATTCCTCCAGTCCAGCAAAGGTATCCTATTCATTCTTTTAATTTTTTGGATTTGGGTGACAAGGGCATTTGACTTCAGTGATTACTGTTTAACTACTACTGCATTGGTACTTGCTATGTGTTTTCACTTTTTATTCTTTCTTCCTTGTCGTGTAATAATGTTGATGAGCATTAACTAGTAAGTTCAAGAGTTTAAAAGTTGTAAAGGCCTCAATTGACTATTCTGGCCTTGCTTGTGTGTGAAATTGATGAGTCCACATATCTTCCGAGTAGTCCCCTTTTCTCTAGCATTCAGTTTCCTATCTGTTATTTTCTTTCCTGAAATAGCCTTGTTTAAGGATAGATGATTTTGCTTATTTCATACTGGGGTTATGCTTCATTCAGATTTTGTACTGGGCATTTTGTTTGGAATGAGGCTTAGGTTATGTTTGTGATTGAGGTGCCCTGGCTTTAAAGCTACAATTTGTGTAAGATAAAATCATTAGAGTTCTAATACAAGTGGAAAAAGTGAGCTCTAGCTATTGGTGTTTTCAAAGCAGAGCTTTCCTAAACTATGCCTTAAAAAGTTTCGCTGTCTGTATTGTAGAATTTGTTTAAAAAAATTTTGCTCATTGGGAATCATGTAAGTGGTGCACTGTACGAAAATAATGGTTTTAGAACATATTTGGTCCTTGTGATACAAAATACTTGGAAGTGCTAGAATATGCTGATTAGTTTCACTGAAAGATTGATATCCTTATGCTACCACCAAGAAGATACTTTATCTGTGTACACTCATGTGGTCTTCAGTGATTCATGGTTTGCTTTGTGAAATATTTCTCCCGTGGAGTGGCAATTGAGAGTACTTTGTCCTCACTCAATGAACTGGATACGAAATGGCTTGACAAAGCTATATGTATTATGCTGCTCTTTCTCTTTTTATTTGGAGTAAAATGATACAATTACTGCAGTTCAAACATTGTAATCTCATTGTTCAGTGCTGCTACTATTTGCAGGCTTATTTATGCCGGGAAGCAGCTCGCAGATGACAAGACAGCTCGTGATTACAACATCGAGGGTGGCTCTGTGCTTCATCTTGTTCTTGCGCTGAGGGGCGGCCGTTTTTAGATACTTCCTTTAACATGATGAGAAATCTCTACCTTATTCAGGCTTCTTTACTTGGTTATGGAACTAGATGAACTTGTATGAGTTTGAATCATGTGGTCTGGATAAAACTTAACATTGACAGAGAAGATATTCTAATGAATTTTTCTCTGGTCATAACGTTGTTGTTACTTATAGTGTTTGGCTTATTATACTTTTCTGCTATGCTTGTTTTTCTTTCAACTTACTCTTAAATCTTTTTTTTTTTTTTTTGGCATTCCCTTTAGGATTTTTCTATAATTTTGGGATGTAAATTCATTCCAATATTGAAATTGGAAAGAGTCAGAAATTTAACCTGATGATTGAACATGATTATAGCAGGGGAAAGTATTAGTTGACATCACATCACAACACACTAGTTCCTGGATGTGAACAATATTGTACAGTTTCCTTAATGCTCATTTTTCTGCACTCAGTCTTCGTTCAATGATACTCTTTTTGTGCCTTTTTTCTTTTTTAAAAAAAAAAACTAATACTACGCCAGTGCAGTGAAATTTTGTTTTAAAAAGATGGTTGCACAAGAATCTCTTTTTCTTATAAGTAAAGTTTTAATAAAAATTTATTAATTATTGAATTATGATAATAATTATTTTAAAAATAAGAAAATTTTTAAAAAAAAAATAATAATATTTAAAATACTTGTAATTTCTTAAAATAGAATATAAATATTTTTATATTAAAAACATAATAATTTTTTTAATCTTAAAACCGTTTTTATTATAGTGACAATTAAACTAACTCTTTTCACAAATTAAAAAAATTTACTACATAGAAACATAGCTTTATTCTAAAAATTAACTAATCATATTAGAAGATCAAAACAAATATATATGAATCCTGAAATTAAAATTTGAAGTCTTTCCATGAACCAATGACCACGAATAACCGAAGATTAAAGTTTAAGTTAACAGAAAATGACTAATAATTAATGTTAAATATGACTAATTAAAGATTGAAGGTAGTCCATTTGTTTGGAGGTGATGGAGAGAGTTTGCGTGAGTAAGAAAGAAAACATTTGAAACATGAAAAGTGTTGCCAAAATGTACAAAAACGCAGCCATCTGCAACACAAAAGCGTTGAAGCAAAGTAAGCAATACGCAGCATGCTGTTGCCTAGGCCCCATCCTAGCTTTGCTGACGATTTTGTAGTAATCAAATCATTTTAGAATTAAATCCTGAGATTCCCATCCCAGGTGGCAAAAAATATTACAAAATCCAAAAAAAAAAAAAAGAAAAAAAATTAACGATCCAAATTTTTACCCTAATAATTAATTAATAACTTTTCTCAAGTCCAAATAAAGGTCTAATCCACACCAACAACGGGATAATTGAAGTCATTTCGGTTTGAAAAAAAGAATGAAAGGCATGAGATTAGATTAGTCTCTATTTTGAACCGCAACAGAAAATGAAAACTGTAGTCAGAAAACGTTTTCAAGTAAAATTCTTACCATTAATCATTCATTCTCATTCGTGATTCATCCCCCCACTTTGTTTGTCAATCATTAAACCAATAACGTTATTTTCTTGTCAAACTTGTTCGCAACAAAAATGCAAGCACTCGTGTGTTAAAGGCCGGTACCAACAAATTATCTATACATGTATATATATATAAATATATTACTGTCAAAAAGATTGTTGTTGGCTTTGGACTTTATTTACTCAAAATGCCACTGGATACGTAACTCGCTCGTCATGCATATGTTATATGTTATCTTAGCCTCATATGCAGATATATGTATGCGTATAATATGCATATTTTTCTCACACTTACTGTAGCTATATATATATATATATATAAATGTGTTTATAATAATATATGTTTTGTTCTCTCTAATTAGACTTGATTAGTTTGGTAGTCAAAAAAAAGTCATTCATGGAAAAAGACATTTCACTAACTAAGAAGAAAGCGTTGGCAATATTAGGTAACAAAGGGCTAAAGCACTATTATGTTAGTTTCCCTAACAAAGAACTTAAAAGGGAGATTAAATTAATTTTTTTTTTCTGAAATTTTTAAATTTTTTTTTTCAAATACATATATACATATATGTATTTGGGAGTCTTAATCAAATGGTTAGACTTGGTAGACTTACAAGATTGCATGGGGCAGGGTTTGGCAAATATATAAATTATTATTTATTTAAGAGTAGTAGTATGAATTAAAGTTAATAATATTAAAATTGATAAAATAATTAAATTTAATTTTCAAAAGGTAGTGATTTGGCTGGTGACCTAAATAATAAGACTTATTTTATTACATTTATTTATTATGTAGTGTTTTGAGCTTCCATACATATATTAATAATATCCATGGAGTTTTGTACTTGCACGCCATGAATCTCACGACATTCCACTTGCTAGTTGCTAGTACGTTACAAATTTTGGCAGGAAATTTTCCAACTACGAAACTATATACTTGTTTTTGGTATAACATATTAACTTATAAATCAAACATACGTATTTTATTTTATAATTATGTTTGCATCCCCAATAATTAATAATAAAGAGCGATTGTCATTAAATAATTAAGTTGTTGACATATCGTCTAATAGATATAGATAAATTGTTACTTATATATGTATATATAAAATTAATGTACATAAATTATTTTGTAACAATATCAAATATGTATTAGAGAAAATTAAAAAGGATTAGTATAAAATTCAATTCAATAAGGTATCAAGATTATCTAGCAATATTATGTTAAAATATTGTAATTAAGCTCACGAATGGATAGAGTTGAAGTACAGTATGCATATATGTAATGATGAAATCAAAGGCATGATATATATTGTAGTTAGATTTCTGAAAGGCATGCTTTTATTTAATTACGGCTTAATTAGCAGCTAACTAAACAAACGTTAGCATTACGTAATACAAATATTCTGATTAATTAATTAAGATGCTTTTCTTTGCATCAGCATCAGATATATATTTATATATAATAATTAATTGTTTTCTAAGACAATATTATTTTTGTCAACTTGTTTACATTAGCTGTATTGGTGGCTCAACCAGTTCATACTTTCACATTTCCCTCTCATCAATTAATGGATGTTTTAAGGTTTAATTTGCTCTTCGATAGAATTATAAAGTATTACGTTAACGTATGTCTTAAAAATTATAAAATATTAGTTAAATTTTAATCGTTAAAATATTTTAAGGATGTCTAATTTTTAAACTCAACATTAAAATTAAGTAATTACATTTTAATATTTTGAAATATTTATATTTTTATGTTACCAATAAAAAGTATAAATGTGAACCTATACCTCGCATAGTTAGATTTGTTTTGAAAAATAAATACCACTTATCTAGAAGTCGATTTTTATATTAAGTATATTGATTTCAAGTCAAAGGATGATAACATTACATAAAAACAATTATGAATATCGTGTGCAGCGAAAAGCAATTTTTGAATGAAAACAATTTTCAAACGTCTGCTGTAATGGGATCTAAAGCAGGCAACAAAATGAAGTACAAATAATTAAATAGTGATAGCAAGTAAGAATAAGTCAAAATTATAATTCTACAATTTGTATATATCGGTCTAACCTACATTAGAAAAAAGAGTTAATCCCTCACCTTCCACTGCAGAATTAATTTACTTCATTAATTATTCAAACAATTTTAATTAATAATAATTATATAGTATATTACGTATACTTGTCAAATTAAATTAATTCTGACTAAATAAATCATCAATTAATTTAATTAATTAATTAGTTGATTCATAGTTATAACTAGGTAAAGGCCGACCAGCTAAGACTAACATTTTAGTGTATATGGTGAAGTGGGGTGGCTGAGTGTTGAATTCTTATTACAATTTTTTCATTTTTTTTTTCCTAGCAAAGGAAAAAAAAATTAGATGTTGATTATTGTTAAGCATATATTATAAATATCTTTTAAGGTTACAAAGTAGGGTATTCTCTTCTATAACTATTCATATATATTTTTTTTTTTTGAGTATTACAATTTTATTTTTTATTTACAAACTATTCACAATTTTGTTCGCAATTTACAAAAATTCTACTAATAAAATTGAGAAGATATAAACACAGTTGTAATACATTCATCACTCATAAATTTGTCCTCCACGAGGGAGAAAGTCTGTTCAAAATTTTTTTTGAGAAGTCAAATCCACATTTTGTGAGAGTAATTATATCATATTTAATATTTTAAAACATATAGATAATTGTTATATATATAAAAGAAATTTGTATATATGGAGAGAATTCTGAAAAAAATTTTAATAAGAAAGACAAATGGACTTTGACAAGTTTTAGATTTAAGGTTAATTTTCAATAAAAAATAATATTGATTTGATATTCAAGATAACGAAGGCTAGTTAAATTTTGAGTATTATTATGGACACAAATTTTACCGATATAAATTGATGTGATAGTGATGTATTTACATGTTTAATTTGTTTCTTAAAATAAAATAAAATCATAATAGGTACGTGTAATAATAACATAATAATATTATATTTAATTATATTTATTTTAACATTAGTATTTTAATTTCTAAATCTTAGAGAAAGTCGCTTAGATTTTGCAATGAAAATAATAACCCAACTTGAATTGGCAACAATTAATTTTGGTTTAGAGCGTACAAAAATTAAAAAAAAAAAGCATGAAAATACTGGAAGGATGCAAAAGAAAAGACTTTCCCAGGCAATCAAGATGCAGTACTGAATTAATAGAAGTATCCACAACTATTGATTGTATATACACAAAACATCTAATTAGATTCCATTAAATCAGATATTATATATTATTATAGATATTAAGGTGAAAAAAATTACATATTTATGTGACCTCAGAAAAGTGGCAAAATGATGTGATAAATATGCCAGTGGATGGATCTGATTTTTCAACTCGAATTTGACCAAGACAATTAAAAAAATATTTAATGATTTCAATTCGATTAATTATATAAACTAAAAATAGATTACTTGAGGATAAGAAACTGAATGAACTAAAGATGACTGACTATTGGTACAAGACAATTAAAAAAAAATGTTTTTAAAAAACAATTTATGGGAATTGTTTTAGATATTTAGTAATCTCTTTGGATATCTTCTCTATTTATTGCCATTTGGGGGTATCCTAATTCATTGGCATGAGTACAGCCATCTTTTCTCTCTCTTATTTTCCCAGAAAGTTTTTCTATATATATGTGAGACAATTCTGAAACCTTTATTCGCACAACTCAAAGGAGAGAGAGATCAGAAATGGGAAAAGGGAGAGCTCCATGCTGTGATAAGAGTAAAGTGAAAAGAGGTCCATGGAATCCTGCTGAAGATTTGCGACTCATCACTTTTATTCAGAAACATGGACATGAAAATTGGAGAGCTCTTCCCAAACAAGCTGGTAAGTCAATTATTTTCTCTCATTTTCCCTTTACAGATTCTGATTTTCCTGGGAAACAATGGTTTTTGCATGCACGAAATAAATTTCTGATCCATCAGTTTCCAGGTTCTGAAATTTTCCCAGATTCTATATCAGAACTGAAAATCCAGTTTTCTTTCATTGATGGTTTATTTTAATCTTTTATCTTGTTTTTCACTTTCAGACCTGTAAAAATGATGGAAGTTATCTTATTTGATTTTCTCTTTTCTTTCTTTTAAAAGTTTTTACCAAACAAGCTGTTTGAATAATCCTGTCATACTGTTTCATTGCTTGTTGACTGTAAACAAATTAAGAGTGTTCACCTAACAGCAATATGAAGACAAAGTTTGAAACGTTTCAAGCTAAAACACAATTATTTAATTTTCAAATCCAGTTTTGTTTTTTGCTTGTAATTTTTTACTACGTATCGTATAATCCAATGCATATATGGTACACTGAATCCTTCCAGCTTAATTTTCACCATTATTGTCTTTGCATATGTAAAAGGTAAATTAACCCAATAATTTATACCATCTTAAATGTCTCACCAAATATGGAAAAAATGACCCCCTTTAGAAAACACATCATTTCTTTTGTTGCCAACTTAATTATAATTTCCTGGTCAGTATTAAAATTGTTTTACAGAAGTTGTCGGTAATTCTCAGAAAAATTATATTTCTCTCTCGATCTAATCAAACTTATTTTTCAAAAGTTATGTCTATTGTTTATATGATATTAACCAATCAATAATTTGTGTTTACTTTAAGTAAAAGCTCATGTCAAAAGATAATTAAGATATGTTATTTAAAAGTATTTTTAATTGTTTTTTGAAACTAAAGTAAACATATATATTTGGACATATCTTTAATTTCTTTATTTTAATTGCGAGCTATGATTGTTATCAAGTATGAGGTCATTTTATTGGTGGACATGCATGCATGGTCAATAATTAATATTGTAATCTGTTCCTACATTGGCCTAAATAGTAGAAATAAACATTAAATTTATCACACGTATGTACAACCTGGCAAGTTATAAATTTTCCAACTAAACATTCAAGCAATTAAAGGCCACAAATGTTGTTTGTCGCATCACAATGCCATAAATAAGCCTTCTGTTAGCTAATTACCCTAAGCAATAGTGCACTAACTTGAATAAAAGCACTTAAATTCTTTTGTCAAATGTGTTTAGGTCTTCAGCGATGCGGTAAGAGTTGTCGTCTCAGGTGGATTAATTACTTGAGACCTGATGTGAAACGAGGGAACTTCACCCAGGAAGAAGAAGAAACTATCATTAGGTTACATCAAACTTTGGGAAACAAGTAAGCTCATTAATTTTATTACTTCTTTTTTTTTTTTTTTTTTTTTGGTTTTTTTCGTGTAGTATTTAATATAGATTTGATTTTCAGGTGGTCGAAAATTGCATCTTATTTGCCAGGAAGAACAGACAATGAGATTAAGAATGTTTGGAACACTCATTTAAAGAAAAAATTGGCTTTCGGGGAATCGTCCTTGACTTCCTCTTCCTCATCTTCGTCAAGCACAAATGTGTTTTCGGGAAAGAGAAATGCTGATACGGAACTCGATGAAAATCACAATTACGGGCCCAAAAAGCCTCGTGAATCAGAGGATGACATGGCACTATCACAGAAATTAGTGCAAAATTCAGAGGGGGAGAAATCCAATTCAACCGACGCTAGCAAGGAGATGAAGATCATCAAAGAGTTTTCGAGTTCTTCGTGTTCTTCGGATAATTCTTGCCACGTTGATGCTACAAGGCCAGAAGAGCAAATGGGTTCATCGAACTTCGAGTTTGGTGAAAATTTTCATTTTGGTGTGAATATGAACGGTTTAGAAGAGGTGAATAAACCGGAGATTTTCTCTGAAAATGGGATGGAAATTCCATTAGAATCTGATTTTGATTTCTGGAATATGTTAGATAACTTAGAATCATTCCAATCAAATTTTGAAGTTGAGGCGAGCCAGAGCTCAAGTTTTGGAGAAGCAGCTGCAGGAAACAAAAACAAAGAAGTTGAAAGCAGGAAATGGTTTGAGTACTTGGAAAATGAGTTGGGCTTGGAAGCAACAGTACTAAATGAAAACAAAGAAAAATCAGAAGTAGTGGAAGCAGAAACGGCTGAAGCAGTAATACCAGAGACTTATGAGATTCTGCTGAAACCAGAAGTTGACCCTGAGATCAGTTATTTTCAACTGTGGAATTCTTCACCAGAGAGTTCTGTTTTCTGAATGATTTGAAAACATATTATATGTATCATCGTAGACACTAGTTATAGTCTTAGAGAAAGTGTCAAAAATTGACAAGTTTGGTATACAATATTACCATTAGGTGTCTCTAACCTATATATAGTTTTATGTTAATTATTCAATTAGGTCTTTATGAGTATATAATATATATTATAATGTATGATGGATTTGATGCATTCATCTTGCAAGTATTTGTTTAAAAACCCTTTTGTAAATCAAAGAATGAAAGCAAAATTGTTCATCTTTCAAAAATTTTCTTAGTGGGTTGGTGATAATTGATTATATGCACACTATCAACCAAGTGTAATATTCAATTTTCTAGAGAGCATTATGAAAATTTGGAACCCACTTGAAAATTAATTAATTAAGTAATAAATTCATTTCTTATATATATATATATATATATATATGTTTGAGACTCGTTATTATGCATGGTATAGCAACGATATATATTGTTGCAACTATCGATATGGACCTAAAATTTAAATGTAACGGATAGCTTGTCGACATTTACTTATATTTTAAGAAATTTAACATAAAATTTGAGCCACCATTTTGTTGCAGGTGTTATGTTGTAATCGAATCTATATTACATTTTTGTCTACGAAAAGAAGAAAGTTCATGTGATTGATGTTTACTGATAGTGAAAAGAAAACTGATGTCAATAGTAAGCTACATGTCTTGCTTGTGTTGCTCGTTATGCAAAATTTGTGACCAAAATTAATACCCAATAGTTAACCCTGTTATATATGGTGTAACAACCATAACTAGTCCTTTTCCCTATTTCGTTTAGAGTCTAAATAAACTAAATCAAACCTTTCACATTGAAAATTTTTATATATGAACTATATATTTAACTAACAGTTCGAAAATTCAGATCTTATTTTAATACAATCAGGACTTTTTAGCGTAATAAAGAGCATACATATGTTACAGGTATCATTTGTCATATTGAATTTAATTCAAGCCACACAAATATTTCAATAGCATTAAAAATTAAGCAAATGATTGAAAGAATCAATATTTGTAACTGAGGATTTAGGAAAATACTAATAAACTTGGTCAAACTTAATTGCTTTAAGGGGATGTCTCAGTATAATTTCATGTAAAGATAATTCATTGGACATTGCCTATACATTCAATTAACCATCCCTTTCAAAAAATTATAACTTTCTTAAACATTAAAGAAGATGACAAATTTTATGAAGACAAGTCAAAAAAAATAAAAATCAACCCCTTTTTCTTTAATGTATATAGTAGGTACTCCTAACTTGAAATTAACTTATATGGTTTCTCAAATTATAATAAAAATTTGGCACAATCTTCCAAACTTATGTAAAAAATTAAAAGAAAAATACTCAATTTAGTCCAAAATGTTCACTGTAGAAATTATGACTATAAATTATATAGTTAGTGGGTTGGTGATATTCTCCACTAACAACCATACATTTTATTTTGATAATTTACTTTTCTTGGGTCCCCCTTACTTTGAAGATTTGAGGTTGAGAATTTTGGAATTGAAAGTACAACCCCACTTTACTTACTCTTGATTTGCCCTAAAGCAAAAGTTTGAATATATATATGTAAACAACAAAGGCAGCTCATAATCAATGAAAAAAAAAAAAAATTGTCCTATTTTTTTGTACTTGTGAGAAAGACACACAATAACTACTCTTTTTAGTTGCTTGCATGAATCAAAATTAAATTAAAAATTTAATTTGTTGACAAAAGTTTGTCTTCAATGAGAGTTTTTTGTTTGTAAGTTCAAATTTTCAATTATTATAGTGCTACCCTTATCATACATATTGTATTTCATTTTGGGGCCACTACATCATACTAATTTATATCTTTTAAAATGATTTCTCATGTTAAAGTCAACATTTATTTTAAAAATGATTTATTTCGTCACATGAAATTGTTGGACTATTTATTAAATCTTATATTAACTCTTAACCTAATATAGAGGTTGTACGTGGCCCTTCTCTAACCAATGTTGAGGCTTGGCCATTAATTATTGAGATGTAAATTAAATATTTCTAATTCATATATGATGAACATGGTTTCATTGTATGAAATGAGATTGTATTACATTATGCATGTTTAGTAAATAAACTATATCAAATATATGTTTATTTAAAATTTTTTAATATAAAAAGTATTTTAATTATTTTACTTACAAAATTACCCGTACTGTGCCAATAAAATTAACTGCCATTAATTTGAAAGTTCTCAATATATATACATAAACATACACGCATACATACATACACACATACATATATAGAGTTGTCTTTAAATTAAATGAAATTTGAGTAAACACTAGGACTCTTATAAAAAATTGCCAATTTCTTGATAATTTATTTTTATACTCTTGACATCTTTAGATACAAAATTAGGAAAAAAAAAAAAAAAGGGAATTGGCTTGGTATTTATGGGCTATTTCGTGTCCATTAACTAAACGAAAGCAGGCTTGACTCTTGAGGTGATGCAAAACCATACCAGTACTACACACATTCGAGAGTGGTTTATACTAGATGTATTTAGAAATTAAAGGGTTGTAGTTAGATTTGCCGCAAGGCTTTATCCTTAGCCCATATTATTTTCATTTGAATGACGTTTTCACCCCTAACATCTTTTCCTAATTATCGTCCTCTCCTTCCTCCTTCTCTTCTCTCAGTTTCGAGAATTAACTCTTTTCACTTTCGCGCCTCTCTTCTCTGTCTCCGTGCTGTTTTCGATTCGAAAAATGGAAGAAGATGAAGGAGACTTCGATAAATTAGCATGCAGTTTCATTGACGAACTGTCAGAGGCAGAAAAAAGCAGCACATTCTCTGAGCTAAAAGCTTACAGCATAGAGCTTCTGCAAATTGTCCAAAACCCTAACAAAAACTCTTCTTCTCTCACTTCATTTCTCAATTTCCTCCAAAATTCCTCTCCCCAATCTCTTCAGCCATTCTTCGAGTAAGTCCACTGAACTGTGAAATTGATATCCGTCAAAGTTTCTTTCTTTTCTTTTCTTTTTTTTTTTTTAAATATGAGAAATTTAATGTTAATTTGAATTTGAATTGTATGTGTTTTAGCTACACGTTGTTCCCGTTGCTGCTTCTGCTTGATGCCGCAGTTGAATGCCGAAGCTCTTCGAAAGAAGAGCGTAAAGCGAATTGTAAAGTGAGCGATAGAGTTGCGGAAGGTGTACTTAAGTGTTTGGAGCAACTTCTCAGCAAGTGTTTTTTGGGCTCCGTTGATCAGGTTGCTATCAATTTAAATCAATTTCTGGCTTTTTGATTATCTATGGAAAGGTTTAAATATTTACGTAGACACGAAATAATTCTGGGTTTGAGTTTTTAATGTGAGGGTAGTGATTTGCTTCCGCAGATGGTTGTAGTGATGAAAAAGTTGACATATGGAGCTTTGCTTTCTCCTTCTGAGGCTTCGGAAGAGTTCCGTGAAGGGGTTGTCAAGTGTTTTAGGGCTATGCTTTTGAGCCTACGACTGTGCTCGGATAACTTGTGCTCATGTAAGCAAGTTTTGGGTTTACCAGAGCTTTTAGATAGAAAAAGCCTGCAAACATCAGTTGCTAGAGCTTCAGAATCCGGAGAATGCTTAGTTGCATTTTTGCAGTCACAAAATGCGTCAGCTGCTGTTGGACACTGGCTCTCACTTCTTCTCAAAGTACAGTGGTTTTTAAACTACCCTTTTTTTTACAAATGATAAATTACTTAATACTTTCAATTGTTCAGCAATTTTTGTACCCATTTTTTTGTAATGTTGGGTTTGTGAAAAGGCTGCTGATATTGAGGCTGCACGGGGACATCTAGGAAGTGGGAAACTCCGTGTGGAAGCTTTTTTGACCCTGCGTGTACTTGTTGCTAAGGTAACAAGGGTTCGCTGATTTTTTCCTTCAGATTTACTTGCCTTCCATGAAGAACATTAAGCACTTAACATTTTTAAGGTTGAAATGTCATGGGTTGATTTTTCTTTTTTGTGCTAATTTTTTCTAACACTATCTCTTCTACTTGAAAATGTTGGTTAAATCAGAAGTATGTTAGCTTGTGTTGTTGGAGTGATGGAATTATTACTTTAGCTTCTTATGAATAAAAAGTTTGTGGACGAAAAAATGGACTAGTTTTACTAATGTCTTCTTTTTCCAGGTTGGCACAGCTGATTCATTGGCTTTCTTCTTACCTGGCGTTGTCAGTCAATTTGCCAAAGTTTTGCATGTATCAAAAACAATGCTAAGTGGGGCTGCTGGATCTGTGGAAGCTATTGACCAAGCAATTAGAGGGTTAGCTGAGTATCTTATGGTAGTCCTTGAGGATGATGTGAATTTATCTGGCCTTGATATGCCCAAAAATGTCACAGCTGGTAATGATTATGAGAACTATGAATATACATTTCTTCTGGAGGAACTCTGTCGGTTACCCATTAAAGTCCAAGGTCAGAGTACAATTGTGAAAGAATATAATAGTGATGAACCAGCAAACGTGCTTACTTCCAAATCAGGGTTTAAAGAGCCGTATGCTGATTCTGGGAAGGGAATAGGATCCTTACTTGTGGCTCGCACAAAAGATTGGATTGAAAAAACCTCATCTCATGTGAATAAGCTGTTGTGTGCAACTTTTCCTCATGTATGTTCTTGCATATGATTTTTGTTTACCTTTAAGGTCATTACAGTGCTATCCAGACCAACTTATATTCTTTCCGTTGTGCTTAATTCATTATTTCTGAAATAATCTTCACTTTTGATCAGATTTGTGTTCATCCAGCAAAGAAGGTGAGAGAAGGACTTCTTGCTGCAATACGAGGACTGCTATCAAAGTGCAGTTACACGCTTAAGGAGAGCAGATTGATGCTTTTGGTAAGCTAAGATGAAGAAAGAATTAAACACACACAAGTGCCTGCTGAAGGATTCATGTTATGTCATACCTTCTTGCTAGTACTACAATACCCATATTTAGTATTGTATATTTATCCTTAAGGCTAAAAACACTCATATTTAATGGATGTGTAAAAGATTGATCCTGTTGAGATACTATTATGGAAATATTATAGTAATTTAGGAACTTGCAAAGTCCTCAGAAGTTATTCGCCCAGCCTGCACATTTTGAAGATGAGCAGTGGCGTATATTTGGGAATTCTGTCAAGTGGTAGTGGTTGTTGATTTGATAAAGCAAACAGACTATTTTTAAGCCAATTCAGCAACACGAGGAATGAGTGGCTTAGTGTAATGCATGATGGATTAGGAAAAGGTTTCTGTCGTGACACCAGTTGGATGCATGACCATAAGGGTGCCCGATACCTTTTCTTTATTTGCCATTATTGTGTTTCAAGAAGGTATCTGTTGCAGTCTCTGACACTGTATTAAAGCGGTATTTGGGCAATGGCCATATTCTTGGTGTTGTCGTGTGTTTAACCAAGTTCTCTCTAGTTAAGGCTGGAAAAGATTCTAGTTTGTTGACTTGTTTATGAACCTTAATGAGTTACTCTGTTTTAGTTCTGTTCATGAGAAGTAACTGATGCAGTTTAAGAAATTGTTTACTTTCTGTAACTGTCTGTGTATTACTTTTGATGTATTTTTATGCTCTGACTCATGCAGGAGTGCTTATGTGTCTTGGTTGTTGATGAATATGAAGAGATTTCTGCAGTTGCCCAGGCATTTCTAGAATATTTACTCCTTTTTAGCGGAAAACAGCACGTGAAACTTGATGTTACTGATATTTTTACTAGGTTTGTGCTTTATTTGAGATTGAGCAGGCTGTAAGGGCACTTCTTCTTTCAAAAGGGTTCTTCATATATGTGTTACTGTGTATATGAACTAACTTATGTTTCCTTGAGCAGGCTCATTGAAAAGCTTCCAAAACTGGTGCTTGGAAGTGAGGAATCACTTGCGCTTTCACATGCACAGAAACTACTTGTTGTCATATACTATTCTGGTCCCCAATTTGTGTTGGATCAACTTCAATCGCCTGTATGTGTTTTCTTCTGTGATGGTTTCAGTACTCATGGTCCAATTATCTTCATATTCATCAGCAATTTTTTTCCCTTGGGAAACAAAGTATGATGAATAGGTTGTGATGTTTTACTTATTAGGTAAAATTACATATTCATTCTAAACTCAGTAACAAGGTAATGCCAGTTGTGCTTTAACCATCTGAAGATGTAATAAATATAGGGGATCAGTGAACTTATCACAATTTGCTTTAGAAACTAATACGGAATCTCTTCATATTTAGATCCCAGTTATATTATTACTGCTATTGTATGATTTATTTTTCAAATGCTTTTGTTTTCTCAGTGCAAGTTTTGATTTTGTTCTGTATTGCATAAAAAATTCATGATGCTCTCTTGTTTGGAGTGTGCAGGTGACAGCTGCAAGGTTCTTGGATGTATTTGCCCTCTGTCTTAGTCAGAATTCAGGGTTTACTGGTTCTCTTGACAAGCTTATTTTGGCAAGGCCATCATCCCCAGGATTCCTCCACTCTATTGCTGAGCTGAGAGCTGGTGCTCACTTGACTGATTATGACCAGATCTTCATATCTTCTGTTCCATCTGGTATCTCAAAATTAGCAGATGTTCAACAAAAATTAACACAATGCCCACAGGAAACTATGCAGAAGATGTACGAGCTCCCACACATGCCCCCTTGGTTTGTTTCTGTTGGCACTCAGAAACTATACCAGGCTCTTGCAGGAACTCTCAGACTTGTAGGTTTATCTTTAATGCCAGGTTATATCAACTCTTGAAGTTCTTTTTTTTTTTTTTTTTTAAATTGAACGTTTCTCATATGTTCTTCAAACTCACATCAATTATTTCCACTGTTGCTTGTTGCTAGACTTTGAAAGTGAAGGGTGTTTGTCAGTTATTACTGATATACCACTGGGTTACTTGCATAAATTGGTTGCTGAGGTTCGTGCGAGGGAGTACAATGAAGAGAGCTGGCAATCTTGGTATAATCGAACTGGCTCAGGACAGTTATTGCACCAGGCCAGCACTGCTGCCTGCATCATTAACGAGATGATATTTGGTCTATCAGATGAGGCAGTTGACACGATTTCTACAATGTTTCAGAAGTCTGGGATAGTAAGGGAAATATTTCAGGTATCTGATGCAAAATCAATTGATATTCAATCTTATAATCTTAATGAATCTATTTGGAAGGTTAAACAGAAGAAGGGTGTGAAAAGTCACTTGATTGATTGTGTTGGTAAAATCATGCATGAGTATGTATCTTCTGAAGTATGGGATCTTCCGGTAGATCGTCAATCTTCTCTTATACAATATGATGAAGAAGTTGAAGATGTCACTATGCACTTTCTCCGTGACACTGCAATGCTACATCAGGTAAAATGCATTTTCCTTTTCCAAATGTGCATATAATTTGGCAACAGTTGTGTCAGTACATCATTGTTGAACATACTTGTATAGTATTGATTGTGTATTTGGTCTTCTCGACCAGATTATTATCAATGGTATAGGCATTTTTGCTCTGTGCCTTGGGAAAGATTTTGCTTCCAGTGGATTTCTTCATTCGTCCCTTTATCTGTTGTTGGAGAATCTTATAAGTTCCAACTTCCAAGTTAGAAGTGCAGCTGATGCTGTTTTGCACGTTCTTTCTGCCATGTCTGACTATCCAACGGTGGGCTTCAGCAGCATATTCTTTATTTACTAATGGAATCGTCAGTGGAATGACAGTTGTTATATTCACTTTGCAGGTTGGGCACTTAGTCTTGGCAAATGCAGACTATGTAATTGATTCTATATGTCGACAGTTACGTCATTTAGATCTTAATCCTCACGTGCCAAATGTGCTTGCTGCGATGCTCTCATATATTGGAGTAGCTAATCAAATGTTGCCTCTATTGGAGGAACCGGTATAACTTACACCAAAATTTTGTTTTTGCTTCTAAGGTTGATTCAGTTTCCAAACTTTTGATGCATAGTGAAGATGATAATCCTTTTTCTCTTCTTTTTTTTTAAATCATTGATTTATCTACAAGGTTCAAATATTTGAGATATTGAACTTTCTGATCTTCTTCACTACGATGCAGTAGCAATTTATTTCTCTACGCACTAAATCTGATACATTTTAGTTTATTTTATTGGAGGATTTCTATCTTTACAATTTTATATTTTGTGATTGTTTTATGTGTTATGTTTTGGATTTCCCTTAATTTATTGTAGAGCTTATTACAAATCTTTTTTGTCCAAAATTGTCAAATTATACAGATGCGTTCAGTTTCACAGGAACTTGAGATTCTTGGCAGGCATCAGCATCCTGATTTAACCATTTCCTTCTTAAAGGTTATTCCTTTTGCCATACACATCATCTGAAATGAATCCTTGGTTTTAGCATCTAATTTGATTTTGTGTTGAGAATTCCTAGAATCAAATTCATTAGCAATTCTGATGTAAAAATGGAACATACAATTTTTGGAAGCTTTGCCAATGGATTTTAAAGCATAAAAGATATCTGCTTTAGTCATGCTATTTTACAATTAATTCACTTTCGATGGTTTTTTATTCTTTAGGCTGTGGCAGAAATTGCGAGGGCATCAAAGCATGAGGCTTCTTCATTGCCAAGCCAAGCTGAATCTTATCTTATGCATGTCGAGTCCAGAATATCTGACACAGGAGATAAAACAAAAACAGAATCTAAACGAGGTTCAGGATCATGTTATGGTAATGGTAATGAAACTGGTATGTTCACACGGAATAAAATGATTATTTCCCCCAAAATTTAGAGATTCATTTCTGTATATTGTGATAAACATAAGCTGCTCGTTCTTATTTTGATGATTATGATATGGATGTAGAACAATGGGAGAGCATTTTGTTCAACTTGAATGATTCCAAAAGGTTTAGAAGAATGGTTGGATCAATTGCTGGTTCATGTTTAACTACTGCTACCACACTTCTAGCTTTAGAGAAGCAAGCAGCTTGCTTGGTGGCCTTGGATATTGTAGAGGTGACTATTCATGCTGTATTGTTTTCTGTTTTTGCCTTGTGTTTATTCTGATGTATTTTTTTTAGTTTAAATTAAACTTTAGATGCTAAACCAGCGGCTAAAGCCAAATTTTGTTTGAAAAGAAGAAAAATAATGCCAATAGTAAATGTAATTTATGATAAATCATGTTCGTCAGGACGGGATTACAACTCTAGCAAAGGTGGAAGAAGCATATAGACATGAAACGGCTACTAAAGAAGCAATTGAAGAAGAGCTTCGTTCAAGCTCATTGTATCATCTTCAGGACAACCTGGAAACTGCCGAAGATGGGACTGATGAGAACAGACTGCTTCCTGCAGTGAACAAATTGTGGCCATTTTTGGTTATTTGTGTACGTAGTAAAAATCCTGTGGTGAGTAATAATTCTTAGTAACTGTTAATGTTAACTACCCTTAAGTATGAGATTCTTAATTGCATGATTTGTTATCATTATTTTAACAGGCTGTTCGGAGATGTTTAAGTGTGGTCAGCAGTGTAGTACAATTCTGTGGAGGAGATTTCTTTTCACGCCGCTTCCACAATGATGGGCCCCACTTCTGGAAACTCCTATCCACATCTCCATTCCAGAAAAAACCCAAGTTGAAAGGAGAAAAAGCACCTTTACTCCTTCCATACCGGAGCACTTCCATTTCTTCCGAAGATTCTCTGGCTGAAGTTTCAAGCTTAAAAGTCCAGGTTGCATTGCTGAACATGATTGCGGATTTGTCCCAAAACAAGAGGAGTGCTTCAGCGTTGGATGCCGTCCTCAAAAAGGTAAGTGGTCTTGTTGTCGGAATAGCTTGTAGCGGTGTCATAGGTCTTAGAGATGCATCCATAAATGCCTTGTGTGGACTTGCATCAATTGACCCCGATCTCATTTGGCTTCTTCTCGCCGATGTTTACTATTCTTTGAAAAGAAAGGACTTGCCTTCACCGCCGACTTTGGATTTCCCAGAAGTATTGGAAATTTTGCCACCGTGCATGTCTTCTAAAGAATACTTGTATGTGCAGTATGGAGGGCAGAGTTTTGGTTTTGATTTAGATTTTTCTTCTGTGGAAACTGTCTACAAGAACCTGCATGCTCAAGTTTTTACTAATCAAATGTACAGTTAAAAGTTTGCTTATGAGTTGATTCATTTCTGTGTGTAGTTCCTCCGAGACAATATGTATTGCTTACAGATTCTGTTTTTGTTGTCTCTCAACTCTTTTTCGAGTCTCAAAGAGTTTGAATAATGCATAAACCATTCAATCCCTTAGAAAGGACAGATAAAACAAAAATCGGTAAGAAATTCAAAATCTAAATATTAGTGTGGTAAACATCAGTAAATGTGTTCAAACAAGGAAAGAACAACTCAACCCGCAGATGAAATCAACAACAGAATCCACTTGGGAAGAAGTCACAAAAAGGCAGCAAAAGCAACTTACAAAGGAAAACATTTGAGAGGAGATCAGAAAAAGAAAAATGCAAGAGCGCAGTGAAGAAGTCGGCTGACCTGAAGGCAGAAGGCAGTAGTCAGTCAGTCATGCATTGAAGAAGATGCGCAAGACCTACTCTTGTGCTGCTAATCTCTTGGGCCCTTTTTTTTCCTTGGGCAAAAAAGGGAAAAAAAAAAAAGTTGCATTTGAAAGTGAAACAATAATTTTGTTCGTGTATTCAATTATTCATTTTGATTTTAGGAATTTTAACTAGTACAGAAAGGGAATATATATTAAACAGTTTAGTTCAAGGACGGACGTTTTGAGAATCAATGCCATAGTCATTCCCAATTAGAAGACGCTGATGGGAAAGTCAGAAAAAAGAAAAGAGTTGGTGAATATATATATAAAGCTCAATGAGCAGTTGTGCAGGGAAGACAGAAGCAGAGAGAGAGTTCCCTGTGCTGTATATGTTGTACCGAGAGTAAACGTGCGCTATCTCTTGTACCTCATCTTCCATCCGCGACTGCTTGCTTCATTCAGCTTCTTCCTGTTCCTCCCACGAGTGTTTTGTTTTTGTGTTTCATCGATCTACTCATAACTCATGTAATAATAATGGATTAGAACGTGGATAATTGGTTACTTGGGGATCAAGGTAGGCTTCAGGATTCTAGCCAAAATGTATTAACTGGTTTCCTAATTGGATTTCCAGTTTTAAATAATAATAATAATAATAAGCCACCCGAAGAAATGATAGTGAGAGTTAATTTAACTTGGTTTTGGATTTTGTAGATTCTCTTCCCTGATACACGTAGTGTGATTAATGTTGTGTGTTGAATTCTAGAATATGAACAAATTAACCTGAATAATAAATATAAATATGTTGCATACCGAAATCCTGCTTCCTTCGGCAAGCAATCCAAATGGAAGGAACTCCTTTTGTGCTTTGGATTAACTTGGGATTGCGGATAAATAAAGATTGTTATTGCCGTTCGGTCTTCTTTCTCCTCTAGTTCTTGTGCGCTTCCTTTTTTACTGCACATGACAAGATACTGTTGCTGTCGAAATGGGTTTTGCTTTCAGATGATAATTGAAATAATTTATTTTTTTTTTTATAAAATTCTCAAAGCTCCATTTAAAATAATGATATATTTTTCTTTACTCCGATTTTGGGATTTCAAACTAGTTCAGAGGAACTGAATCAAACAATTACAAGGTGACTGTTTTGAGAATCACTGCCATTTCAATTAGAGGAATGGTGTATAGATACTGCAAAGTTCAGCAGTGGGCTAAATTGTTACGAGAACCTGAAACCCGCAGCTTATTGTTGCAGGGAATATGAAAAAAAAAAAAAAGAAACACTTTTTGCTTGGCAGTCTGTTACAAACGAAGTGATTCTTCAAGAACTTTTACTCCGAAGGGGAGGAAGCTAGAAATCTCAGATAAAAGTTTATGACAAGCACAGTGTCAGACGTCAAAAAAGAGAAACGAAACAGAGGAATCTAACCACTGCTCTGTTCCTATAATAATCTCAATACATTACAAAAATTCTTGGTTCAATTCAAAGAAAAACCGCAAATCAGCATATACAAAGCAAGCAAAGAAAAAATTGAAATGAAACAAGCCAAGAGAAACTAAACTCTGTCTTCTACACTTTTACTTGAACTTCCAGTTATGGGCTGATCGGGGACCACTTGAAATGCCTTCATAGTATCGGGAATCAAGTTTCTGCTTGTTCCATGCCTTGACAAAGTCAGAAAAATATTCACGTGCAGACTCGGATGATAGATCAGAGAAAAACACCCTTTTCTCTTCTTTTAACCAGGTAGCAAACTCATTATTCTTAGAGAAGTAGTCATCATTGGTTAGCTCTTGGAACTCACGTTTCTGCAGGATTAATTCCAAAAATGATTCAATGTATAGGACATAAAAGGTGGATAAATCTCAATTTCAAACACAATTTCAACAACTAAGTTAGAGAACTACTAGAAAATGTAGCCACAACTAATCACTTGGTAATTCATAAATTGAATATCTAAACCACACTATCACTTGGATTGAATAATACTGTTGCAAATGTTAAGCAAACTTTCACGAGGTTTTTGATGCAAACCAAATTACTTATAACCATGTCTAGCCTGCTTCAAGGACTTGACATAATGAAACAAGAGGTGCAATGAATACTAATTTGTAGGATTTACAATCATATGAAACAGAAGCTTTGGCTGTTGCTGTACTTCAGCGAGTTTCATTACGTAATCACCATAGTTGTGTATATTATGGATGGAAAAAGCAGTAAATGGAATCCAAACCTAAATCAGCACCTGAGAACATATCAAAGCTGAACAATAGAACTCACCAAGTGATGACCTTTGTGATGCTTGTCTCTGTGCTTATCCCCTGACTTCTTTTCTGCAAAAAGTGGAGTGTCGACATAACATATAATTTCCAAAAGAATATACTTTGCACAAAAAAAATTGAACTATGTATAGTATTGTCCTTTATTTGTTGTACTATCGAACTAAACAGTGGAGATGCAGGTTCAGACTAGATTCCATTAACTATTAATCATAAATAATATAAATTGATTCATAAAATTAGTACTTTTAATCAATAAAAATATAAATCAGTTTGCCTCATGCATTCTTGTGAATTCCTATGTATTCACAAAACTATCAACAAAATAGCTCTGCATTCATATCAACTGCCACAAAATCCAAAACTAAACAAAATAAATGTAGCCAAACACCAGAAAATATGAAATATAAATACTGAACATATTTATCCAATTTAATAGGCCAATCACACCCTCCCTAATCTAGCATCCCAGACTAGGCCAAGTGAAATTATCATTGGACTTGAACTATACAAAACTGCAAATGACAAATTTTATATGAGCATCACCAACCTCCTAAACAGATACCCCTCTTTGAGCCTTTGCACTGTAGAACTTACATTTCGTGATTAAGACTCTAGGTAAAACTTAACATCTAATACTTGAATTCATCATCTAATTAATTCCAACTTCTGCACTGATATTTTTGTCTTTGATAGCTAAAAGATTTAGATAAGGTGTTCTCATTGATATACACAAATATAGATCTCCAACTTCCATAAGAAGAAACTAACCAATATGTCAGGCTTCTTGGGTAAATCAAACCTATATACTCGGACCAACCATAGGCAGTTTAATAACATAAATCAAAACCTTCAAAACATAACCATAGCAACTAGACTGCAGCTTGATCAGCTTCCACCTATCTGTAGAACAACTCTCGGATACCTCTTTGTGACTCAAAAAATATTACTGAAACCACAAACCAGACGATGACAACAACACAAATCAATCACAACACCCAAACATATGATAAAAAATAAATATTCAATTATGCCTAATACTGATCAAATCTAGGACTTCAACCTCAATGAAAGCATTAACATTTTATTCCCATTGAAGTTCTATCTATTTATTTATTTATTTATTTATGTTACTACATTTGAAGGACAGTAAATAAACAAAACCAAACCCCAGGTCAAATTTCATGGAGAAAACATTAAACAAAGACACAAACTTTGATAATAATAATTAATGATAATCTAAACCAAGATGTCGAATAAAACCATAAATTTGTAAAACCAAGCTAAACCCAGTTCATACAGCATCTTCAACAGTAATAAAATAAAAATTTTACCTTTATCAGAACGATGTTTGTGAGATTTTTTCTCCTTTCCCTTGTCTTTCCTGTCACTTCTATGCTTCTTGCTTCTTCTTTCATCTGCACATCCACCATAAAAACATAAAAATAAATAAATGAAAAATTGCTTAAATAGAAGAGCAAAAATTGAAACCTTCAGAGTCAGAAGAGGAGCTTCTCTTCCTGCTCTTCTTCTTCTCCTTTGATTTCCTATCGCTTCCCATTTTCTCTTTTCTTTTGAAAGCTATGCAGTGCGTCTACGATTTGTTGATAGAGAACCAATTTTCACCGAGACTCAGAAACTCTAAAACGACCGATCGTTTCGGTTTCATTCGCTCCCCACTTTTTGGATGTATTTTTTTTTCTATTTTTTTTTAATTTTAATTTTCAATATGTCTCAATTTTTAGAATAAATATAGGAAAATTGACATTTTCTCCTCTAACATTTAGCCTAACAAATAAATATTCTCATAATATTTAGAAAAAGATAAATACTCTCATAATATTTAGATAAATATGTAGATAATCCCTTCAACTTTTATTTTCATTACTTTACGGTTAATTTATTATCATTTGTATCTCTTATCTTTTATATAATAATACTTTAATATATATTTTATTTTAATATAATATTGTACTCTTTATTTTAATATTTTTTTTATAATATATTAATTTAGTTCATATTTAATATTTTTTCATAATATACTTAAGATTAAATATATTTTTAATTTGTTATTTCAATAGAAAATTTGAAAAATAAAATATTATAAAAAAAAATTTAAATAATGAATTAGATTAAATTCATATTAAAATATTTTAAATTTATATTAAAATATTAATATCTTTTTTTTTTTCTGCGATAAATTTGATATTTAATTAAAATAATTTTAAAATATATTTTAATATTTTATTCTTATATTAATATTTTTATTTAAAAGATTATACTAAATTTATTATATTTTTTTGAAAAAAATTATGAAAAAATATGAATAAAAAAGTAAAAAAAAAAAGAAAAATTTAATATCATTTGTTAATAGAATTAGTAATTAAATATATTTTATATTCTTATTAACCAATATAATTTAATTTTAATTAAAAAAAAAAAAAAAAAAAAGAAGAAAATTTTTTTGATTATTTTTATTTGTAATATATATATATATAAAACATGTATTTATTGTTTATATTTTTATTTATATTTTAATATTTTTTTAAAAATATAATAAATTTAACATAATTTTTATTCTTATAATAATATTTTTATTTAAAAGATTATATTAAATTCATTATTTTTTCTTAAGAAAAATTATGAAAATATAAAAAAATAAAAAAAAAATTTAGTATTATTTGTTAATAGAATTAATAATTAGATATATTTTATATTCTTATTAATTAATACAATTTAATTTTAATTAAAAAATAGAAAAAGAAACAAAATTTTGATTATTTTTATTTGTAATATATATAACATGTATTTATTGTTTATATTTTTATATATTTTTTAAAAAATACAATAAATTTAGTATAATTTTTTAAATAAATATATTGCAAGTAAAAATAAAACGTTAAAAAATATTTTAATTAAAATTTTTAATAATTAAATACTTATTATTATAAAAGTGAAAGCAAAAGATTAGAAATATTTTAGCATATGAGTTGATTTATTTTATTATTTAAATTTTTTTAATAATTATATTTTTTAAAATTTTATATTAAAATAACATATTAAAAAATTTATTTATTCTTGAATATATTGCGAAAAAAAATATTAAAAATATAAATATAAATATAAACAATAAATACATGTTATATATATTATAAATAAAAATAAAAAAAAAAAATTTTCTTTTTCTATTTTTTAATTAAAATTAAATGATATTGGTTAATAAAAATATAAAATATATTTAATTATTAATTCTATTAACAAATTACACTAAATTTTTTCTTTTTAGTTTTTTAATTATATTTTCATAATTTTTCTCAAGAAAATATAATAAATTTAATATAATCTTTTAAATAAAAATATTAATATAAGAATAAAATGTTAAAATATATTTCAAAATTCTTTTAACAATTAAATATCAAATTAATTGCAGAAAAAAGAAAAAAAAGATATAAATATTTTAACATGAATTTAAAATATTTTAATATGAGTTTAATTTAATTCATTGTTTAAATTTTTTAATAATATTTTATTTTTTAAATTTTCTACTGAAATAAAAAATTAAAAATATATTTAGTTTGAGTATATTATGAAAAAATTAAATATGGACTAAATTATTATATTTAAAAAAAAATTATATTATAAAAAATATTAAAATAAAGAGTAAAGTGTTATATTAAAATAATATATATATTAAAGTATTATTATATAAAAAATAAGAGATACAAATGATAATAAACTAACTAGTCAACTAACAGAAATAAAAGTTTAAGGTATTTGTTTATTTATTCAAACATCAGAGAGCATCTCAAATATTAGGAAAATATTTGCCTATTAGGCCAAATATTTAGAGAAAAATGTTAATTTTTCATAAATATATTTATATTTTTAAAATGCTTATTATAAATTAATATTGTTTCTCAATTCCAAAAAAGGACAAAAATGAGATAAACAAATATTATTTGATGAAAAATTATTTTAAAAAGACAATTTTTTATTTTAAAATATGTATTTAAGAATTAAAATTAGAAATGTTTGACAAGTTTGTTGTCTCATCTCTTTTCTTGGAAAAAAAACCGCAATTAAATTATTTTCATTATTCATAAATTTGAATGTATTTTACATCTTACATTTTTTTGGAATAAAAAGAAATTATTTTATATAAAAATTTTATAATTTTTAAAATTGTTGATGATGCAGTTATAATTGCTGATGATGCAATTATAAAAATATAAGTGTATTAAATTGGATTATTAATACTTTAATACAATTAAGTTTAAGATTGTTGATGATCGCATTAATTTTTAATTATAGAAAATATTACCCATCACATGTATGGAGTTTATCATACTAGAATATGATTAGAGTTTACTATATCACTTAAATTAGATAAAGATATCTGAATAGTATCATTTGTGAATTCATTAAAAATTTCTTAATAAAGTCTGGATAAATTTTTAATGTAATATTTGTATTTTTTATATGTAATATAAAAAAAAAGTTTAAATTTTTATATCAAATAACGTGTCATATTAATGTAATAAATTATATTAAAATTTTATGAAGTTGTTTGTCCTCCAATTGATAAATATTTTTATTGTCTACTTGGAACGAAAATTTTGAAGCCAAAATCTATGTTGACAGAGGTGAAAGAATCAGGGAAGAGAATTAGAGCTGGCTACGCACTACAGAAGGCTCTCTCGGTTTTCAAGCTCAAAACCTCACCATTCCCGAGTTTTTCCCGCGAAAATCACCTGAAAGCAAAACCCATTTCGACAGCAACTGTATCAGGCCTAGTAAAAGGCGACGAACAAGAACTAACCAGCAAACATGGCTTTTTTTCCCTTTCAGACCACCCGAACCCCGAAATTTCATTTTTCTACCAAAAGGGTTTCTCGCAAATCAGTAAAGAAGTTACCGGGAAGGCGTTGCATGCACTTTGCGTAAAGGGTTTGGTGAATTCCAGTGTTTTCTATAACAATACATTGATTAATATGTACTCTAAGTTTGGTTATGTAGAATATGCTCGCTACGTATTTGATAAAATGGGAGAGAGAAATGATGCTTCTTGGAATAATATGTTGTCAGGGCTTGTTCGGTTGGGATTGTATCAAGAATCGATTGGTTTGTTTAATCAAATGTTGAGTTTTGGTGTTCGGCCAACTGGAGTTTTGATTGCTAGCTTGATAACTGCATGTGACAGGTCCGGTTTAATGGTAAGGGAAGGGATTCAGGTGCATGGTTTTGTAGTTAAAGCTGGTTTACAGTGTGATGTTTTTGTGGGTACTTCCCTATTGCATTTTTATGGGACATACGGGTTTGTTTCTAATGCTAGGAGGCTATTTGATGAGATGCCAAATAAGAATGTAGTTTCTTGGACTTCATTGATGGTTGCATATTTGAACAACGGGAGCCCGATGGAAGTTGTGGACATTTATCGATTCATGAGACGTGAAGCGGTAAGCTACAGTGAGAACACTTTTGCAGCGGTGATTACTTCCTGTGGTTCTATAGAAAATGAATTGTTGGGTTATCTACTTCTTGGACATGTTATAAAGTTTGGATTAGAGAGTACTGTTTCTGTGCCAAACTCACTTTTATCCATGTTTGCTAATTTTGGTAGTGTAAAGGAGGCTCGCCTCATCTTTGACAGCATGCTTAAACGGGACACCATTTCATGGAATTCAATGATTTCTGTTTATGCACGCAGTGGCCTTTGCAATGAATCACTAAGATGTTTCCATTGGATGCGTCATGTTCACTTGGAAATAAATCCTAGGACACTGTCAACTTTGTTATTGGCTTGTGGTTCCGTGGATAATTTGAAGTGGGGCAGAGGAATTCATGGTCTAGTAGTTAAGTTGGGTCTGAATTTGGATATCTGGGTATGCAACACCCTGCTAGCCATGTATTCTGAGGCTGGAAGATCTAAAGATGCAAACTTTGTATTTCAAGAAATGTCAGACAGGGATTCAGTCTCATGGAATACATTAATAGCCTCCTATATTCAGGACGAGAAGTATGTGGATGCCCTGGATATTTTCTCTAATATGCTGCAGAACCAAAACTTAGTGGACTATGTGACTTTTACAAGTGCATTAGCTGCCTGTTCAGATCCGGAGTTTGCAATTCAAGGTAAGATTGTTCATGCTTTGGTAATTACTATGGGTCTTCAAGCCAATTTGATAGTTGGCAATGCACTGGTTAGCATGTATGCAAAGTCTGGTTTGATGCATGAAGCAAAACAGGCATTTGGACTATGCCCAAGCGAGATGAAGTGACTTGGAATGCTCTCATTGGCGGTCATGCTGAGAATGAAGAAAAGGATGAGGCAGTGAATGCTTATAAATTAATGCGAGAGGAAGGAACACCTATGAACTACGTTACATTTGCAAATATTCTTGGAGCTTGTTTGACTCCTGATGATCTACTAATACACGGTTTGCCAATCCATGCACATATAATTTTAATGGGACTTGAATCATATAAATATGTGCAGAATTCCCTTATCACAATGTATGCCAAGTGTGGGGATCTCAATTCTAGTAACTATATCTTTGATGCCTTAGCTAACAAGAACTCGGTCACCTGGAATGCCATGATTGCTGCAAATGCTCATCATGGTCGGGGAGAAGAGGTGTTAAAACTTCTTGTTAAAATGAGACACACTGGAGTAGATTTTGATCAGTTCAGCTTATCTGAAGGCCTTGCTGCTACTGCTAAACTGGCCATATTGGAGGAAGGCCAACAGCTTCATAACTTGGCAATTAAGCTTGGATTTGACTCAGATCCTTTTATTACAAATGCTGCTATGGATATGTATGGAAAATGCGGGGAACTAGATGATGTGCTGAGAATAGCTCCTCAACGAGTGGGTCGTGCTCGGTTATCATGGAATATACTGATATCAGCTTTTGCCAGACATGGGTATTTTCAAAAGGCTAGAGAAAGTTTCCATGAAATGCTGAAACATGTGAAACCCAACCATGTTACCTTTGTCTCTCTTCTCTCTGCGTGTAGTCATGGGGGTCTGGTGGATGAAGGCCTCAAATATTACAATGCAATGACTAAAGAGTTTGGTGTGCCGGTAGGAATAGAGCATTGTGTATGCATTATTGATCTTCTTGGAAGATCAGGAAGGTTTGCTGAGGCCGAAACTTTTATCAATGAAATGCCAGTCCCACCAAATGATCTTGTGTGGCGGAGCTTGTTAGCTTCATGCAAAATCCATGGCAATCTGGAGCTTGCAAGGAAAGCTGCTGATCATCTTCTTGAGTTGGATCCATCAGATGATACCAGTTATGTTCTCTATTCAAATGTCTGTGCAACTACTGGGAGATGGGAGGAAGTGGAGAAGGTAAGAGAACAAATGGGATCAAACAAAATAAAAAAGAAGCCGGCGTGCAGTTGGGTTAAGTTGAAAGATGGAGTGAGTTCATTTGGAATGGGAGATCAATCCCATTCTCAGACAGAACAGATTTATGCAAAGTTGGAAGAGCTAAAGAAGATGATTAAGGAAGCAGGCTATGTCCCCGATACAAGTCACACGTTGCAAGACACTGATGAGGAGCAGAAAGAGCATAATGTATGGAATCACAGCGAAAGACTTGCACTTGCATTTGGGTTGATTAACACTCCTGAAGGTTCAACAATTAGAATTTTCAAGAATCTCCGTGTCTGCAGTGATTGCCACTCTGTTTACAAGTTCATCAGTAAAATTTTCCCGCGAAGGATCATATTGAGAGACTCTTATCGATTTCACCATTTTAGTGGCGGCGAGTGTTCTTGTTCTGATTATTGGTAATGAGATTACATTTAGAACTTGTAAATTTTTTTCTGAAAGTCAACAGGGCTAGGTCGAGCCTTGATTGATGGCATTTTTGTTTAGTGGAGAATATGCCAAGAGAAAATCTTTGAAGCAAACACATTGGTTGTATATTCATATAGTATTTCATGCCTAATATTTTAAGCACTTTTCTTTATTTTGTACTCGGATGTATAACAGTTAAAGTATCATATGAAACATATCAAATCAGTGGGATATTACGAGAAATCAAGAACAGAAGATCGGAGGATAAAATTAGAAAATCAAACCATGTTTCATCTAGAGAAGAAAAGATTAGTACTCAATATGATTTAAAAGGTAGAAGAAAATAAAGAAAATCTCCAATTCCTTCATCAAAATTACAAATAGTTCCACTACTGCTCAGTCACAATGAAGTCTATATTGCTTGCTTAGCACGAGTTTTTACCAAATTCAATCTCTCACACTACTCCCATTTCGAAAAATATCAAACAACATTTCTTGGCTCTCCAACAAAAGAAAAACAATTTATTCCACTTCAGCCAAGTAGTCGTCGATTTCAGCAGGAGTCAGTACTCTGCAGGAAAAAAAATCACGAGAAAGGAAAATATCAGCCAAAGTATCAGTAGACTTTCATCATAACAGTGAAAAGAATTCATTGTTCAGTGTCAAAGGTGAATTTTCATAAACTGATACTCCTATTGATTTTGGTGACAGCAAATTCCCAAGACCCTTTCATTTCAAAATTCAAAAAACTCTACAAGAGATTGGAGATCATACGAATTGTTTCTCATGTAAGAGAGAGTTTAACTTGCTCACAAAGTAATGAATGGAATTGAAAGGTTTTCCCCCAATTTTGTTTCTTTCAGATTTCTTTCTGTGCATCTTCAGTTCAGTTCATTAATTTAATACATGACAAATGTATAAATGTGCACATTTCTTAGCATATCTTCCTACTTACTAATATGCAACATTAAAATAGAGAAATATGCCTGCGTGATAAAAGTGTGCATACACACAATTGATCAGTACTCATAATAAGAGGAAGGTAAAAAGGCCAACTTGCCTGAATTTTTTGTCAGCACCAATTATGCCAATCTCAATGTTTTTGCCAGAAATTTGTCCTTCGAACCTACAACACAGGAAAATAAAGATATTATAGACAATTGGATAGGAAGAATCAATCCCATTCTTAGAAAAATAATGTTCCATAAACACATTTAACCATGAAGTTAAATGAATATTCTCTCTATGTTCAGTTTATAAATTATTGAATGCGGGATTGATTATTGTATGTATGTATAGCATGAGCCTGTTAGAAGCATTCACGAAAGAAGACCATCATAATTATTACACAAGCAAAGCTTTTGCATCTAGTGCAAGAAACAAAGAAGTTAAATGCCTACCCTTCTTTCAGTGTCAATATAGCTGTGTGGACAGCATCATCAAGCTCCATGTCTTCTGTGTACCTATTAGTCAATTGAAGAATTTTAAAAGTTGACTGGAAAAATTTGCAGATACACATTAGGAAAAAACTAGGATTCAAGGATTGAAAAATAAAAGAAATTCGGGAAGATAGAATTAAATTTACACAAGTTAGGCTCCAAGTACAAAATAGACATACAAAGCTAGGATGCAGCACTTGTGTTGAAATAGCTTTCACATTTCAGAAACAGTTAAAAAACAAGTGGAACTTGGTATCATGTCTTTAGCACTATTTTTTTAATGTAAAATGCAAGTTCGGTGGTAATATTCAAGTTCAGCTGAAAAATATACTTGCATGTTTGGGGTGGTATAAGGGATCAAAGAGTGGTAACTCATAACACAGGAGAAACCATTGAGCAGATTTCCATTACCAGTAGTGGCTTGGTGGTTTCATAAAGATCTCCCAGAGAAGGATTCATTACAAATATTCAGTATCACACTAACCTCTTCTCGAGAAATGTCTTGGCATTAGAAACATTTTTACCCATCGCCGAAGCTTTCCACGAGAAATATGAACCTGATGGGTCCACCTAGATAAAAATTCAGATCACAAAAGCTAGTAAAATCCTTATATTATCACTGACATGAAGGACAAAAACTTGCAGTGGAATGCACAAGTAGAAAGAGAAATCATATGAAGTGCGCATGTTTCAAACATAGATGCCAGTTTTGAATCAAACTCATTTTTCGGTTCAGAAGCAAAGCAGTCAAACACTGCTCCAGTACTTCCAATATCACGCTTTTAATATTGGTCATCAACGGTACTACTCAAATTGTAGTTTAAGAGAGAGGTTTGCCATGGGCTGAAACACAAGCATAATATTGGGATAAGGAAAACTTAAATACCTGATACAATTGTGGACCTTTGTCATCATAACCTGCAACCAGCAATGAGACTCCAAATGGCCTCACACCACTAACAGAAAGAAATAAATCAATTAGCAAAAGAGAAGGAAGGCAAATCTTCAGTGAATGCTTCTCTGGCTTAAGAAGGCATCTGCGATGAATCCCAATATTTCACAAGTTTCAAGTTTCAGATGAAATGCCAACATATAAGATAATAAAAGAACTAAATAATTTTCTTTATTCAGTTGCAATGAATGAGCTCTACCGCATACAAGAGGTGTCAAATAAGTTAGAACCATAAATAGGTTAGAAGAAACTAGATATAAGTAATTGGTTGAAGAAAACAATATTAGTGACAAGGAAGGTGCAATTACCCTGACTGAGTGAACTCCTGCATAACAGCGGCAGTTTCCCTTACTAGTTGAGTAACAGGGATTGGCTCCTGCAAAGCAACAGCGTAAGATCAATTTAAATTAAGAGCGAACAAGATTATACAAGTTATATTCAAGTCGATTATGTTTATAAGTAATTAAAGAAAAAGATCTAATATATATCTATACACTATAGATCAACATTGCTTTACAAAAGGTTCTGAGCATGCATACTGACTTTAAATGGATAAATGTACGATTTACTCATATTTGAAATTTACAGAATGAGAACACCAAGGTAGGGAGAAAAGAATATCAATTGATGTTATTAAGAATGGGATTAGAATGGTACTTTGTATAATCGGTGGTATTGCTCTGCCTGCTTCCTACTTTTTCGAACAAGGACTCGAAAATCTGGACCCATTCCACTGCACAATGAAAAAGAGAAGGTAAAATTAATAAGACATACTGCATTAAGCCAGAAAGAAAATTAAATGGAAAGCCGAAAAAGTCTATCAATTGACAAAAAGAGCTAAAAACTAAAAGCCAATTTTTTTTTTATTTGAATACAGTTTCAAGTCCTTTAAGACAGATAAAGTTTGGTTTTCCTAATTATAATTTGATTAACAAAGGTCAGCCAGTCAAATTTGATATCTTTATTCCCAAACAATAAATATAAACATACTAAACAATCCAGGATATTAGACATCATTGAGGCAATATAACAACAAATGCACAAGCTATTATCCTATATATAAACATATTAAACATCAAGACATGAACAAGAAAACAGACCTGTACACAACTCCAATGTTTGGTGTCAATGTCTGAATCTTTTGAACCTATAATCAAATAAATGAACATATCACACCTGGAATTTAAATAAAAGAGAAGATACTTAATAGAGCAATAGTCCTGTCTTATAACAAAGAATAAACCATGATGCATAGAAGACAGAAATAATACTCACAGAAGTTTCATCAACCAAAATAGAAGGTAATTTCTTCTCTGTCGCAATGACAACGCCATTAGCAGCTGCAACCACAGGCAAAAGCATTTAGCAACCAAACCGAAAAAAGGCCAATAACAGTAATAGCTAACAACTGAATCTCTTTAGCTATAATCCATCCAAATCACCTTTGATTCCCAGTGATGTTTGTCCGGATCCGACAGCAGTTAGGGCATGTTCAATCTGAACAAGCTTCCCAGAAGGACTGCATCATCAACAAAGTTATACAAATTATCACGAAGTTAAAAACTTTAGCGTGAAATTAGAAAATATGAACTTAAATTACAGCAAATCAATTACAATTCCATACCTGAAAGTTGTCAGAGAAAATGAGTACTGACTATCACCCATTTTTTAGCCAAAAGAATCTGCACAAAAACAAATTGAAGTTCCAAGTAATTTACGAAAACATAAGTGATTTCAATATCCAAGTATTTTAAATGATCTTTTTGTTAGCTATTACTAATATTGATATGATACGACGTAGTTTGGAGTAGGAATCGAGAGCTTACCTTCAGAGATCAAAATCGAGGTTTACGAGCGAGAGTTGCAGAGAGTGAGCGCTTTTCTAGTCTGAGATTTCTTGAAGAGGGGGACACGAAGAACGTGCAGAAGGAAAGCGGCGTCGTTTGCCTCGACTACATAGGCCTGCTTGAAGATGACCTGGCACTACGGAAAATAATTGGTTAATAACATAAAAGTACATATGTTTAAGAATATTTCAAGTGATGACATAGTGTTTCCTTTTATATTAAACAAGTCCTGCTTATTACTTAAATAATAAAAATAATGGGGAAATTTCAACAGCAACCCGCCTAATCCATCAATTAGTGGGGTCACCCGATGCCGACGTGTCATACGTCGAGCTACGAAACAATCTTCTTCTATTCCGGACCAGTGAAAAACCCTAAAACCTTGTCGCCACCAAGCAACCTGTTGCTTCAACGTCTGCTAAACAAGGGAGAAAACGCATCGTTTAACTCTTTGTTTTGTTTCTCTCTTTAGCTCAGCAACTAAACGAAGCACTTTCCTTCTGTAGTACTAATTCTTGTCGTTTCCAAATTCTAAGTAAGTGAAATTGATTGTCGTCTCTTCAAGCAATGATCTCATCTAATTTTGGAAAACAGAAACAAGCTAATTTTCTTCGCTATCTCATCCGCCAGATGCTAGTTTTTCATATTTTAGAAAAAAAAAATCTTTTTATTTGTGTCTTGGGATTATTGTGAACTCTTTGTTTCTTGAATTTGCTTTGGAAGGTTATTGAAAATGGCGGAAGAGAAAGAAGAAGTGAAGACGTTCAAGGAACTCGGATTACGGGATGAATTGGTTGAAGCTTGTGATAATTTAGGATGGAAAAACCCTTCGAAGATACAGGCTGAAGCTATTCCTCACGCACTGGAAGGTTCGGAACTTATGTTTTGGATTCTGACTATATTCTGAATGATTTTGGTTAGAAAAGATACAATTTTGTTTGTGATTTTGTGATGCAGGAAAAGATTTGATTGGACTTGCGCAAACCGGTTCTGGTAAAACTGGAGCATTTGCTCTTCCCATACTCCAAGCCCTTTTAGAAATTGCGGAAAGTCAAAGAACGGTGCCGGCATTCTTTGCCTGTGTGCTCTCTCCAACAAGGTGTGAAATTTGATTCTTTATATTGATGAAATAACAGACGGGTGGTGGATAAGACAAAAGATGTTCAGATTTGTTAATGATTTGTTTTCCTTCGTTGGATATTTATTTACCTTTTTGTCTACTGCAGGGAGCTTGCGATTCAGATTGCTGAGCAGTTTGAAGCTTTAGGTTCGGGAATTAGCCTTAGGTGTGCAGTGGTAAGTTTTGAGCTGAATGCAAATTTGCTAGTTTGAGATGCTGCATGCTATAGAAGCATTCTTGTTATCTATATCTCACTAATCAGAACTACCTTGATCACTCTATCTTCTTGATTTTGGCTACATAATGGTGAATAAATTGCATTTATCTCTGTTATTCTACTTCAGAACTTTTGTGTTTAGGTATTTTTTTAATTGAGTTATTGGGGTTGGTAGCAATTTAATTTTTTCATGAACCTACATTATGATGGTACATTGTTGTAGGGAGATGGAAATTTCTTGTTGAATGTAGATTATGTTGCATTAATTGATTTTGTAATTGACCTATATTCATGAACTTTTCACAGCTTGTTGGAGGAGTAGACATGATGCAACAGGCCCTTGCACTTGGAAAGCGGCCACACATTGTTGTGAGTATTCAGTTAACTTAGATTACATTATTTAAGTTCTCTCAAATGTTTATTCAGGGAATGAATCACTTGCTCATCTCTTCCTGGTATTTGGCTGGCATTTAGGCTCTAGATTTCTAGAATTTGACTGTGTTTGATTGTGTTCTAGATTTCTAGCATTTATATAGTTTAGTTTTGTTGTGATTAAACTAAATTATATGATCTCAAAGATTGATGCTTAATCATGAATTCATCATTATTGAAAGCCTATAGTGCTATGCTCCCCAATGATCAGTTTATCAAATACGTTTCATTTGTAAATGAGTAGTTATATTTTTTTAAGCTGGTTTTAAATAATTATACCAGGCATAATATATCGAATTGAGTGTACATTTGTACAAGTGATATATCTTGATAGTAATATTGGTTACTGATACAATTTTGAGTCCATCTTTTCTCTAATCCTTTAACAATTATGTAAAATACAAAAAAGCTTATCAATCTTTATCTTTAATTTTTTTTGGTAGGTTAGTTTAATCTTTTTCTTCTCCATTTTGTAGGTTGCAACGCCTGGACGTCTTATGGATCATTTGACCAACACAAAAGGCTTTTCTCTTGGCACCTTGAAATATTTGGTATGATTTTCTTTCTATTCTGAAGTACATGTTGAGCACGTACGAGTTATCCTCATACAATTAACAAGATTTTTTCTAGCTACAAAGTAAACTACTATTATCTGTGCATGTTACATTTGCTTGTAGATGATTTACGGTCTTGTGAGATTATTTTGGTGCACATTGAGCAGGTGTTGGATGAGGCTGACAGGTTGCTTAATGAGGACTTTGAAAAGTCACTTGATGAAATTTTGAATGTTATCCCACGAATGCGGAAAACATACTTATTTTCTGCAACAATGACTAAGAAGGTATATAACTTTTATAGTAATGCAGGATAGTATCTTTAATTCTAAAGATTCATTAAACGAAATGTGGGAGGGGGGCTCTATTTTGATTTTATGGTGGTTAGGACTGATATGATTAGTGTTTGGATATATTCAAAGGATTGGTTTAGAAATGTGTAAACAGACTTGCATGGTTGGGGGGGGGGGGGGGGGGGGTGAAAGAGAGGAGGGGGAGAGGAGGATAAAATACTCTCAAAGAAGAAGAAATAATGAACAAGAGAAAGGGAGAAAGGAGGAGAAAATTAGAAATTCATACCCTTACAAGGCATTGGTGGAGAATGAAGTTTGAAAAATATTTTTTCGCTTAAATGTTGCAGGTGAGGAAGCTCCAGAGAGCTTGTTTGAAGAATCCTGTTAAGGTAACATTATAATACTTTGGCACATCACATTAGTAGTATCTTTATATTCTAGGTGAGCTTTGTAACAATTGTCCCTTTTCTAATCCATTCAGATAGAAGCAGCATCTAAATATTCCACTGTCGACACATTGAAGCAGCAGTACCGCTTTGTTCCTGCTAAATACAAGGTCTCTCTTCTCTGAGCTTTACTCTTTATTGTGAAACTTGATGCTTATTATGTGAGAAGGAATATTTCAATCTTGCACATTGTAATGAAATGTAACATGTACACAATTCTGCATTTGAGAAATCCTTAGTGAATGTCTTTCATTTTTGAGAAGTTTTAAGACTTATATATTCAAAGAGTTCAATTTTGCTCTATTGACTTTCTAAAATAATGCTCTCACTCTTGGGAGAAACTTTTAAGGACTACTGCTTCTAAGTTCATGTTTTAGAACTTGTCCTTTTAAGTCTAGGACAGCTTGCGTGTAAGCTATTGAGCCATAAAACTTTTGGATTTGCTTTCTTTGATAATTTTTTTGGCGCAATAAAATGGACTCTAAAATGTTAGTGTACTCAGGTCAAGTATGTGCTTGAAGGATTTCACCTGTAAGATCAACTGTGAATGAAGCCTAATTGTATGTTTTCATTAATGAGGAGACAAGTACTATAATGGCGGTGTTTGATTTTTCCCTTTCAGGACTGCTACCTTGTATATATCCTGACTGAGATGTCTGGATCTTCAACAATGGTTTTTACTCGAACATGTGATGCAACTCGCCTTTTGGCTTTGATGCTTAGAAATCTTGGTCAAAGAGCCATCCCAATTAGTGGTCACATGAGCCAGGTATATCACTGTAATTGACTTACGATTGAGTTTGGCGTTTTCTAATTTGTCCTTTGCTTTGTTTTATACTCAAATCTTACTTTGTCTATGAAATCTCTGTTACAGTCTAAGAGACTTGGGGCCTTGAATAAATTTAAGGCAGGAGAGTGCAATATTCTTATCTGCACTGATGTGGCGAGCAGAGGGCTTGATATTCCATCTGTTGATATGGTCATCAATTACGATATTCCAACTAACTCTAAGGTCAGCCTTCTTATATGTGCAGCTGATGTGGCAAAATATTTTTGTTTATTTGCTGATCCTCAAATCTGTTGCAGGACTACATCCATCGAGTGGGAAGAACAGCTCGTGCAGGACGATCTGGTGTTGCGATTTCACTCGTGAATCAGTATGAGTTGGAATGGTATTTGCAGATAGAGAAGCTTATTGGTAGGCTCTAAATTCGTGACTCCATGCTGCCAATGTGAATGAAAATGTCCACAAGACTCAAAAGTTTTATTGTGTTTCAGGCAAAAAGTTACCTGAGTTCCCTGCAGAAGAAGAAGAGGTTCTGCTATTGTTGGAGCGTGTAACAGAAGCCAAAAGAATATCCCAAATGGTATTGATTTCTCTGTTCCTTGTGGTTTATCTCTCTCTGTTTGTAATCTGATAATTCATTTTAATCAAAACTTCAGACGATTAAAGAATCCGGAGGCAAGAAGAGGCGGAAAGGAGGGGATGATGATGATGACATCGATAGTCAGTTAGGTATCAGCAAGAAGAAACCATTCAAGAAGAGATGATGTTATCAGTTGTATATGAAATAGAAACATATTTAAACATTACAATTATGGCGAGGGAAGAAATCATGCAAGTTTTTTGGTTCATTTCTGGGGCAGTAATGTAACTGTGATATTTCATTTTTTATATTTGTCTCTGCAGGAGATTTTCTTTTCCTTGCCAGAGTTTGTTCTAGTTTCTCAAATATATATAGATTTAATTTCAAAAAAAAAAAAATTCAACTTCACCTCTTCTTCTACCCGTCTATATAGTTTCTCCCTTAGGATCCTTCTCATTGTAAGTAATATGAACTATATATTTTATGACGATGAAATATCTGAGGACCGATTAACCGTATTTTAAATTTATTTTTATTTTCTACGCAATATATTGTCATGTTAAAAGTCCTATTGTTAATTCAATACTTGAATTTCATCACAATTTATTACAACAAAATTAATTTTTTAAAACTAAATAAATAAAAAGTACTATTTTATTGTTTTCATAATATGCGAACTTCTGTTCGTGAGAACGGGCTATGTATATAAAGGCAAACACTTGTTAGACGCAGGAAACTACAATTTTCCCCCAAGAAAAAAAAGCAAAAGCCCCGGAGACTGAGGATTCACTGACTCTTCCATTCTTAAGTTATATGGAACCAAACCTTTGCTATCTTTTTACCACCTCGCAAAAATTCCTATTCCAGCCGAGAATTCGCTTATTAGTACCGTCGTTATTCTACGTTACCAGCAAGTCCGCCACCTATTCGACAATATGCCAAGCTGAAGTTGTCGAAGAAGTAACAGAAGAGGAAAATTGTATTACGGACCGCCTGCAGAACTCTTCTGAAGTTTTCAAGAAATGGGGTTGTAGTGAAAACGACATTTCGAAGATATTTGCGCGTCGGCCTTCACTACTTAAGGCCGACATCGTTAGTCTTCAATCAAAGCTCAATATATTAAGTGGGTTAGGTGTTAACTCGTCTGATCTTGTTAAGATTATTAACCGTCGCCCGCGTTTTCTTAGTTCTCGTATTAATAGTTGCTTTGACGAGCGGCTTGATTACTTGACTGAGTTGTTTGGTTCGAGGGAAATGTTGTGTAAAGCTATTGTTAGAAATCCTTCGTTTTTGATTTATGATTTGAATAACATGGTTAAACCCACCGTTGCTTTGTATGAACAATTGGGCGTTAGTAGAGAAAATTTGGTCCCAATGTTGTTATCTAGACCTACTTTGATTCCTCGAACTTCGTTGAATGATCAAAAGATGGAATATATACGCAGAACTGGTGTTTCGAAGGACTCCAAGATGTATAAATATGTTGTTTCTCTTATTGCTGTTTCAAGACTTGAAACAATCATAGAGAAGGTGGCAAATCTGGAGAAGTTTGGCATTTCGGAAGATGAAGTTTGGGCTCTTTTTGGTAAGTCTCCCCTGCTGTTAACATTATCAGTTGATAAGGTTCAAAGGAACATGACTTTTGTGGTGGGCACAATGAAAATGCCTGCAAGTGTGATTCTTCAACAACCATTTTTTCTGTTCAATAATCTTGAAGCTGTGTTGAAGCCCCGGTTTCTGCTTGGAACTAAGATTCAGGACATGGGCCTATCTCCGGAAATCAAGGGACGTGCTGCAATGTTGAGGGCATTGAGGATGTCAGAAAAGCGATTTTTGAAGGTGTTTGTTCACTCTCACCCACAGGATGTCGCTGATGAGTTGATGGAGGTCTATAGAAAGGCAAAATGCATCAAACGACTTGCAGTAAACTCGAAGAAGAACATCCCTAAAATCTTTCCTTTTTGATATTATCAAGCTTTCTTATGCATTCTTTTCTTGGAAAACAAGTATATTGATTGCTTGAATCAGACTTCTTTCTTTTTCAATTCTATTGCAATAGTTCTCATTTTTTGGCATTGACATTTGTTGTAACTCATGATGTATTTCTTTTTCTCGTGATTAATGTTCAGAACTTTGAGCTTTCCAATCTGACTAAAAGGAACATGCATGTGAAAGGATTTTAGAATGGTAATTTGTAACCTGAATCTACTATATGATCTAGTGTTTAATCTAATGAAATGTAATTTTACTAACGAGGAGCTGGGAATCATTCTCATGCAAAATATGGAGTGCTATATGTCTGGCGTCTGATGTCTCCCTTCGATTTATATCCTATTTACATGTACTTTTGTGCCTGCTGCCTTGTATATATTCTTATTGAGATATCTGGATCTTCAACAATAGTTTTTATTCGAACATGTGATGCATCTCCCCTTTTGGCTTCTATACTTAGAAATCTTGGTCAAACAGCCCTCCCAATTAGGGATCACAAGAGCCAGGCATATCAATCTAAGTTACTTATATTTGAATTATCCTTGTTTTGCTTGCTATATTTTATACTTGCTCGCTCTTAGTCTGTGGAATATGTTCGCCTGTGACATTCTTATCTGCATTGATGTGGCAAGAGGGCTTTATTTCGTCTGTAGGTCATCAATTGTGATATACAAAAGAACTCTCGGGTCAGGCTTCTTATCTTCACTGATGTTGCAAGTAGATGGCTTGTGTAAATCTGATTTCTATTCCATATCTTTTCCCAAAGTGACATCCTATCTTATAGCTCACTGATGTAACGATTTATGAATTATTGGTTGCAAATTTGACCTGCTTATTGCATCTCAATGCATAGCATAGTGATATAACGATTTCAGAGTTCAAATTTGAATGTCATAATTCAATGAACATCCATTTTCATGGATCATTCGTTTAAAGTGCTTCATTTCTATTATTCTTTACCAATTCCCCATTCTTCTTTATCTGAAATCAGTAAGTCATCAAATTATGCAGGTTCAGATGAACATGATTTTCACTGTGGGCGTATTGAAGCTGCCTGCGTGCATATTTGCAAATGTGATTCTTGAGCATCCACTTTTGCTCTAATCTCTGAGTTGTATTGAAACCACTGGCATTTCTTGCAGCGCAGATTCAGGAAATGAGCATGTCCGGGAAACTGAAGGACATGCTGCATTGTTGCCTGCAGTGAGGATGAAAGAAAAACATTTCTTCATTGTCATCAACTGGCCACATGATGTTGATTGTGGATGAGGGTTTACAGAGATGCATAATGCATCAAATGATTGGCAGAAAACTTTGACAAAGAATATGCCCAAAGGATTTCCTTTATGATATTTTTTCAATCTTTTTCTCTGCTTCATGCATTTATTGTTATGAGTCAAATCTGATTCATTTCCGGTGAAACACGATCACTTTGCTTACAACTATTGACATTTGTTGTTGAATTGCAAATGTATCTGAGTTAATGAAATATTTATTTTGGTTTCACATTCATTTGTGTTGCGAGGCAAATACTCTATCCTATAATTCACCTTGGGGACTTCAATAATATTTAACATATTAGGAAGTTTGAGAGAAATTTTAAAATATATTGTATAATTTTATTCAATACTGTCATAAAATTTTTTATATGAAAAATTAATATAATTTTATTGGAGATTTTGTAAAATTTGTTTATGTAAACTTCTTAAAAAATAAAAAAAAAATTTTCAAATTTTGATTTTGTTTTACTTGGTCCTTAATACTAAAATACTTTAATTTGTTATAGAATGTTTTTAAGATATGTTTGATTCAAAAATAACTTTTAAAAATGAGAAGAAAATTTAAATGTTTAGAATACGATTCTATAAAAGAAAATAGTAAACTTAACATGTTATTGGTTTTATATTTTACAATAATTTTATAATTTAACAAAAAATAATTTTTTAAAGAATGTCTAATAGTTATATTTAAGGATTTCTAGATAATTTGGTACATTTTTTTCTATTTAAAGAAAATAATATAAATTCATATTATACACATAAAATTTTTTTTTTTAAAAAAAATTAGTGTTCTATGACATATACAGAAATAAAATTTTAGAAAAATATAAAACTTTATTTTAAAAACTGAACGAAACATTTTTTTTTTTTTGCTTTTATTTTTGTTAGTTATACGAAGTAAACAAGGCGGTCTTCTTTTCGCGTCCCTATCATTTTCTCCGACTTCCATAAGTGGCAGCAGGGCAGTAGTGGCGATATTCATCGTCAATTTATCAATCCAACAACAAACACTCTCAAAATATCAAACAATTGGGTCCATTTTTGGCTTCATTCACTCGAGATTTTGACGCACGGAAAACATTTTTCTCAAAAATATCTCCACAATTTCTTCTCTTCATATGGTCCTTTGAGTAAATGGCATCTGCCCTTTTCGCTAGAACTCTTGTGGGTCACCGCTTGATTCACTCCTCGTTATCTCTCTCGCACAAGTCGCAGATTTATACTTCTCTCTTCAATGTAAGTTCCAAAAATACCATCTGGGTATGTTTAAATTTTCATTGTGTTGATTGATTTTGCTGTGGTTTTCGTGGGTTTTGCTGTTTGCTGCTTGTTTTCATTGGTTTTGCTTTGTGGATGTTTTGGTTTAATACTTCTCTCGCACAAGCCGCATGTGCTTCAAAAAATGATTTTAGTTAGTAGAGTTGCTGTTTCCATTGAGGTCTTTTAACTTCTCTGTTCAATGTAAATATCTGAGTCTGTCTAGATTTTCGTTGTTTTAATTGATTTTACGGTGATGTTAGTGTGTTTTGCTGCTTTGCGTGATTGGTTTTGCTGCCTTGCAATTTTGTTTTTTGGGCGCATGTGCTTAAAAGGATCGATTTCGGTTAGTAGAGTTGCTGTTTTCGTTCACATCTTTTATATGGCAGGGGGTTTTGAAACCGTTGGTGTAGCTCCGATTAGTGTTTTGAGATCATTTAAATGACTTCCCGGAAAATTTTTTGAAATTTTGTTCTGTGTCTGTGCGTGTTTTTTAGCTGAGTTTTGTAATTCGGTAGTGATCAGACTTATTTGTAAACTCTGTGGAAACAAAAGTTATGGATGTTTTTGATGCTCACAGTTCTAGAATGTATGCTTATTCTCAATTTAGAGGTTGAAATTTAGACTGAACTTTGTAACTGTAGGATATATGGTAAATAAATTAGCTGGGCTAGTGTAACCTGATACTTTTTCGCAACTGGTGTTTATTACTTCAATCTATTCCTTTGATATTCTACTAATTCTATCCTTTTCTTCTACAATCTTAATTTCATGCAGAAGAGACAATTTCACTCGAGGCCTGACCTCAGCCGGACAGCATATAGAACGTCATCCAGTCAGGTGACTCATGTTATGGCTTCCTCAGCTGCTGGGGCAAGAGCTGGTTATTCGACATCTTCTGTGTCCACCAATGAAGCTGTTATTTCTGTTGATTGGCTCCATGCTAATCTCAGAGAACCTGATATGAAGGTACCTTCCTTGACATGTTCATTTTATTTTTAACTTTTTGTTGAAAGTGATTTTAGATTGTTCATCATATGCTGCTTTATGCTTTTTCATTTCAATTATCTAATGGAGAATGAATATTTCATCATGAGTGAAATCATCAGTTTAATAAGTTCTCCAGTATACAAATTTGGATTCTATATATCTTGTTAGATTGCTATATGCATTTTATTTGTACTTGTACCTTTTCCTACATGTTGGTAGTTCTATTATCATTTATATCGTATTTTATCCAGGTTTTGGATGCATCCTGGTATATGCCAGATGAACAGAGGAATCCTATTCAAGAGTATCAGGTGCTGTCTATGAATTCATTTGAATTTATTTTAATTTGATCATTCACAAGGCAATGTAGATTATTGCACATATAGATTTTCCATTCAAATTGAGAGGGGGTTCTTCTTGTAATATCACTCGAGAAGTTGTGATTTTTGCATTCTTTAATCTTTATCTTGTACAATCTTCACGTTATTTTGAACTCTTTCTCTGTTTTGAATCCTCATCCATTTTAGTTGGCTAACATCCTCCCTTTTATGCCCCAACACCTTACAAACAGGTCGCTCACATTCCTGGTGCCCTTTTCTTTGATGTGGATGGCATAGCAGATCGAACTTCAAATGTCAGTGCGCTTCTTTAAGTACTGTTTGCTATTAACAATATGGATATCATATTTCTTGTTTGTTGAAGTTTGCATATGCCATGTGGTGTAAAACTTGAATTTTTAAACCCATTTATAGATGGTTGATAAACAAGAGATTTAACATTAGAATTGAACTTATATTGTATTTCAGTTGCCACACATGTTGCCTTCAGAGGAAGCTTTTGCTGCTGCCGTGTCTGCTCTCGGTATCCAGAATAAGGATGGTGTGGTTGTTTACGATGGGAAGGGAATCTTCAGTGCGGCTCGTGTCTGGTGGTGAGTTTCATAATTCACTGGATCGCCATACATAATGGTTCTTTTGTTGCATGAACTAATCAGCATTATCCTGTTTATCAAATTGGAAAGGATGTTCCGAGTCTTTGGACATGACAGAGTCTGGGTGTTAGATGGCGGCCTGCCAAGATGGCGTGCTTCTGGGTATGATGTTGAATCTAGTGCTTCTGGTGATGCTATTTTGAAAGCTAGTGCTGCAAGTGAGGCCATAGAGAAAGTATATCAAGGACAGGCGGTAAGTTCAGAATTTTAACCTAGTTACCCTTAGCTATTGATGTATGGAACTGAAGGTTCAACAGTGAACCATTCTGTTTGTACTGTTACAAATCTATATGGTTTATGTTAGCATTGATACATCATGCTCTATGCACAATACATTGCATTATTTAGATTCATTTGGTAATATCTTTTCTCTTTTTTATCCTTGTTGGGAGTTGTTCCCATCACATGCTTATCTGTACTGCAGGTTGGGCCAATCACATTTCAAACAAAATTTCAGCCACATTTTGTGTGGACACTTGAGCAGGTCAGCTTTCATTTTATTTTAAACAATTTTGCTTTGATGTGTAAATGATGAAGATTCATTCTGACATAATCAAAGTGACAATGTTTTGGATGCCTAAGAGAATATTTTGTAATAACTGGATATAATACCCCATTGCGGGTATATCTGTAAATATGGTACATAAGACAGTATACAAAGTGGTTTGAGCTTCTTTTAATTTTTCTAGATCTCCAGGTTCAATTTTGCAGTGATAAGGATGTGGGATTTCCATGACTAACGTTACACCAGATTTGTGGATAATGTTGTCTCTTTGTAGTTATTTTACTGAATTACAGTTTGAAATTTGTATGCAATCTTATGGTAGCTATTCTACTTATATATGGCAGGTTAAAAGAAATATTGAGGAGAAGACTTACCAACACCTAGATGCTCGTTCAAAGGCCAGGTAATAATGTTCTTATGTGCTTGGTTGCCATAATAATTTCTGCTTTATGTAATTGGTTTATTGTCATATAATAATGTTTGCTTTATACGAAACCCAAAAAAGAAAAAGAAAGAATGCGATGCCTGTGGTTTTTGTTATGTTGGTTCAACAATTCTGTGGTTAGTCTCAAAACTAGACCAATTATATTTCCTTGAGATGTCAAACACCTAACAAGAGATTGCCAAGTTAACAATCCACTGGCTTGACAGAATTTTGTGGCCACAATGGAGCAAGCTTTGTGGGTTGATTATAGTACAAGAGGGGTAAACGATGATTTAACAAATCAAAGAAGTAGAAAAAATACATGTCACAAACATTAACAAAAATGACGTGCTGCTTTTAATCTTTTTCTAATATCTAATAGTAAATCTTAAGGAGTTCTAATACCCGAGTATGGGGACACATCCAAGAGTAGCAAAAGATAGAATCATATTAGAATGCTGGCTTGACTGCATGATGTTATTGGCCATTTTGTTTTTTGGGTTTCCTAGATGCTAAGTAAGACATCTCATGGGAGTAATCTGATCTGTCCCGCAAAGTAGTCAAAGCTTGATATGTAGGAGTAAGTGGGACTTGGTTCTGTGAAACAAATATGAATTAACTGTGCAGACTAGTTTTGGTGGGAAATAGCATCAGTGAAAATAATCAGACAGCATAGTTTTTACTGCAACAAGATGATGGAAATCTTTCTTGCACAATTCTTTTCTTCTTCTTCTTCTTCTTCTTCTTTTTCCCGCCTAATTTTGACGGAGATTTGTTGCTGTTGCAGGTTTGATGGTGCTGCACCAGAACCTCGCAAGGGAATAAGGAGTGGCCATGTACCTGGAAGCAAGTGCATTCCTTTTGCCCAGGTACACAATGATCAAAATTTTCACAATTAGAGCAAGAAATAAAGAGAATGGAAGATAAAGTGTTACCAATCGACTGGAATTTTAAGAGGATTATGAAAGTTATATGGAATGACTTTAATAAGTCTGGCTTCACTATACTGCTGGAAGAGTGTTACTAAAGTGATCATATCCTTTGATAGACCATGAATACATTAGTACTTGGGTTGTTTTTAAGTTATGATGTGTTCGTGTGGTTTTTAATTTTTCTGTGTTTCCATTCTGAGTTTCTCATCATCTAGGAGTATGACCCAGAAATGTTTGCAAGCATGCCAAATGCTTAAATAGAAAATTCATAACTGGTTCATCAACATCTTTTGTTCTTTGCAGTTGTTGGATGCTTCCCAGACTCTCTTACCACCAGAAGAGCTTAAGAAAAGATTTGAGCAAGAAGGTATGACCATCATTCGCTAAACATGAGCCTGGAAATTTAGTCTATGTTTAGTCACTGAGTTCTCTTATTTGGCAATATCTATTTCTTTCTAGGTTTTCTTAAACATATAATGCCTCCCATGCAACTAGGATGTGCATTATTTGCTTGGCATAAACCGTAGCATAAATTTTGAACTGTGGAGAAAGGTGGGTAAATTCTAAAATGTTAGTAGCTGAATAGCGTAAGGTAAAGAATGTGCTATACATTTTATAGCAGTAATTACTGATTAGGTGATCCAAAGATCAAATGATGAGCTTGAACTCAACTATTTTTTAGTCAATGATAGGGCTGCAATTTATTCTTTTGATTGTCACTTGACCCAAATATAGTTGATCTAGGCCTTCGGTGTTCACTCAGCAATATTCCGTATTGCCTAACTGCATATTTTTCTGCAGGCATTTCATTGGAGAAACCTGTTGTCACTTCCTGCGGCACTGGAGTAACTGCTTGCATTCTCGCCTTGGTATTCTTCCAACTTTTACTCTTGAGGAAGTTGTTGCACACATTGAAGTAATAAAAGTGTTTTGAAAGTTTACAGTTCAAGATAATTTAAGATAACCCTGGCAAAGGTTTTGTCAGAAATTGTTTATCGTGGAAAACTGCAAATGTTTCATGCTTTTCATTTTTCCAGGGTTTGCATCGACTTGGGAAACCTGATGTGGCGGTCTATGATGGATCTTGGACTGAATGGGGAGCTCAACCTGACACACCTGTTGATACTTCTAAACCATAATTCAATACAAACAATAGCTTGGCAGCAGCAAAACATGCACATTCTGAATGTTTTTAAGTCAAATACACAGATGATATTGATGAAGGAGACTGTTTCTGAAACAGCTGAGTGTTTTCGTTTTTATTATTAGTGTGACGCAATATTAGTGTGAGTGGTGTCGTGTTGAAGATGAGAATCGATAATCTGAAACTGAAAAGATTCAGAAATATTGATGTTGAATTTAAGAAAACATCTCCTGAGTGTTTAATTTCCATTCACTGTTGATGAAAAATAAAGGCAATAAATATTACATGGATTTTATTTCAACTTGATTATCTGTTGAAAAATTTTGTTAGTGAGTTCAAGTATGACTGGGAGATTGACCGTGATATCTATGGCGAAAGTACTTCAGAAAGCTGAAGAAGGGTGAGAAAGAGACAAGATTTGACTGCTGTAACAGAATTTGGAGTACGGAGGTCGTGGAAAGATGTCAAAAACTATCCCCTCAGTCAATTCAATGTAGAACTTATTTAGAAGTACTGTAAAGTACTGATAGCACCTAGCGTTACTATTTTTAATTAATTTTCACTGTTCATTTTGTTAGATAATAAGTCAGTCTAATCAGATTGTAATTATTTGTTTTTCCTCTTTTTCTTTTTTAACAATAATACAACACTGCAGACGCTACGTTGACACTTAGTGTGTTTTGTGTAATCAAAAACCATGCTTTCTTTATAAATAAATTTGTATTATTTCAATATATATATATATATATATATACGTACAATATATGGGTGATGAGGATGAAAATTCACAGTAACAGAGAGCTTCTTCAAATTATGGGACACGGAAAACTGTTTCGTTGTTTGTCATGCCATCAAATTTCTGAAGAAAAGAAGAAGCCTTGTTCATCTGTAAAGCTTGCGAAAATTAAAGCAAAGTATCAGTTTTATGCTTGAAATGTTGTTATCCAATATTTAACAAACAGTTATTGCCGTCAGCATATACGTGAGAGGGTTCCAAATCTAAGTAAGTTACAGAAACAAAACAGTAACCCCTATATTTACCCGAATGCTTGAGCGGACTCACAAACTTTAAAAAAGAAATAAATAAATAAATAAATAAATAAATCAGCAGTTTCTGGAAAAAGTTGCTTTTGGTTCTGGAGTGTTATATTATACGTTAAACGGGAAAACAAATCAACACACTGTAAATCCAATTGAGCTTACACTAATTACTAATAGTGCCTAAATTAACAACTAGAAATACTTTAGTACTCAAAACTCTTTATTTTCGGTCAAAATTTAATTAGTAGTATTAATTCTATTCTCCTCCAGTTTTTCTTCTCTAAGATAACTTTTATCATCGTCTAGCTGGCCGGCGTCGAATCCGAAAAGATTTTCACCCAGTTATTCAAGGCATTGCAATCAGTAGTATTCGAGGGCTGAACCTCTACAATAATATCAGTAGTTTATGTAGAGTGTTAATAATAACAAACTGGAAAAATAAACTTAATTACAATCAGATTAAACTTACTTATTAGCTAACAAAATTAACAGTGGAAATTAATTAATTAAAAACAGTAACGCTGACAGTATTTCAAATTTTAGCTGGCTGTCTAGCAATGATGTCTTCCAGCCTCGGTGCCTCTGGTTGATGTACAAAATGTGAAATTAATTTCTATGTTAACGTTGTCTTCAATTATCACATTCATTTCCAAGACGTATGCAAAATTTCTATATTCTTTATTTTCAACATCAACATTTTTACCTCATCAAACTTTTTAATTAAGCATTTAGTGCCACATATATGGCTTATCAAACTTTTAATGAATTGGGGTTATTTGTTTTAGTTCCTTTTGTATCCTCTTAATCTGAAATTTTTTCCAAATTCTTTAAAAAACGTCATCTCTCTCTCTCTCTCTCTCTCTCTCTCTATATATATATATATATATATATATATTGTTTCTTCATTATTATTACTTTCTTTTCAAAAAAAAAAAAATGTAAGGTCTCATTTTCTAAATTTAATTTTTTTGAATGAAATCCATATTACTAGTACATTTTCTCAATTTTAAAATCGCATAATTTATTATTAACATATTTAATATATAATTAAGTAATACAAATTGTTTTCCAATGAATAGGTTTCAACTTTTTTAGAAATAAAAAAATATATACAATTTAAACTCGTAATAGTATACCTTTACAGAATAAAGATCCTTTCCCCCAACGATATTTTTCTCTATAAATTAGCACATTCCCCTCCCATCACTTCGTTCGTCATCACCGGAAAAGCTTTGAGAGTTAGGAAGTTTTAAGTTTTTGTAGTATAAATATACAATTCGGCTATAAATTTGTGCGTACATCTCAAATGGAGAGATAATTAATTAGTATTTATGATTTTAATAATGTATATTCAACGAAATTAATAGATATATATATATTATTTACGTTTTTTTTTCTTTATAGAGAAGGTAGATTAAGTTTAATAAGATTCTCTGGACAAAGATTCAGCTGTAGTGTTTTCAATGAATATTCATGTTAATGAAAATATCTCAATTCATTGGAAAAATATTCAAGACCTCAAAAAAGAGGTCCTTTAAAAATTATATCCAAATTCGCAAAATATTTAGGCATATAAAATTTAAAGGACTTGGCATATGTGCAAAGGCTTTTGAATTTATAGGTATTTATCTTATTTTCAGCATATCAAAAAATATGCCTTCAATCAAATCAGATCCCTTAAAAATATAAAAGTAAAGAATAAGCAAACATAAAATGTAGAAGAGCTTCATAAAATTTATATAAATTTACTTTTAAGTAAAAATATAGTTGCAAGGGTTGATTACATGTTTAAAGTCTATAATAAAAAAAAAATCAAATTAATAAGACTAATTCTTCTAATATTTGAGAAAAAAATTGTTCTTGTAGACATACCAATCCACTCCTGTTTAATTCTTCTATTACATTTGATACAAAACACTTGCCTTTACACTCATTATAAATTTGATTAAAAATAATTCCAATGATGGTTGTTTTACCTATACCATTCATTCCCCAAATTCCTATAATTTGAATATTTAGCAATCAATTCATAATAATGATTTAACTTGCTCAACACGTGAACGTAGTCCAACTGTATTTTTAGAATTTTTTGCGGGTGGCAAATTTTGCAATTTTTTCAATATATCTTTCACGATTTCGTCTACAAGTTCTGCATCAGACCTTCAAATAAAAAGAGAAATAATATTACTAAGTAAAACATATAAGAATTGAATATAGAGACGATTATAAATAAGAGCTATAATTTTTTATATAAACCATTTCTTACACCGTTTATAATTTATTAGATTAATCTATTTTAAATGGTTAATGTTGTAGCTTATATTTGCATGCGTTGATTATAATACATTATTAATTATATATTAATTACACAACTTATATGTGTGTGTGTGAGTGGATTTTTTTCCATCTTGAAAGAACGGGAATGTTAAATGATAAACTAATGGTCTCTTCCTTTATGGACAAATATAGTTTATGGGAAAAAATTTTGGACATATTATATGTTATACTAATATATATGTTACTTCTTTGTCAGTAATTAGTTATATCAAACTATACCTAGCTCATATATTGCTTGTTATATTGCATGTGATATATACATATATACATATATTATGTGGATCTTAACTTTTGAAAGAGTAATTTCAAAGAAACCCTTTACGTGCATTTCTTTTTCTAGGTACGTATAACAATTTCCTAGCAAACTAGAACTTGTAATTATGTCCAAATGGATGCATAAGAGTAGAGAGAATATTAGAGATGTATATAAATACCTAAATTTCATGGAACTCCATCCTGATAAATTAGATGCTTTCATCAATGCAACCCTCCACTTCCAAGTCTTTCCAGGCATGATCTTTTGAAAATGTTGCTCATAATTTGTAAAAGCATTGCCAAACCTACCAGTCTGCTCCCACACTTCAGACGGATCTACATTGTAGAAAATAGGTATAACTAGTTGGTCATTAAATTTTCTACATTCAAGAATTTTAATGAGTTCATCCAAGCACCATTTGGAAGAAACATAGTATTTTAAAAAAATAATTAGAGAAATTTTTGATCTTTCGATTGCATTAGAAAGAGCAGGCGAAATTTCATTTCCTCTCTCAAGTGCTTCATCAATAAAGTTTTTTATTTTTTTTCGACATAATGTAGCAAAGAGATGACTTGTAAAATTATTACGGATATCCTCCCCTCTAAAACTTAGAAAGACATCATATTTTCTAGGAGAAGAAGAAGCCAAAGAGGAAGAGGAAGAAGAAGCCATGAAATGAAAGAATTAAAATTATACAAGATTTTACGAACGAAACAGATATTCTATGCCCGCAGCAGCAGCAGCGAAGTGTAAATATATATAACTGCACACACATAAATATACATATACATATACATATACATATATATATATATATATATACATAGGAAGGATTTGTACCATTTTCTGGTTTTGTCCTAGGTTACCAAAAATAAAGAAAAATTACTGAAGGAATTCAAAAAGATAAAAGTCAAGTCAAAAGTCCTCCAGTTGTTTTCTGATCCTATTATACATAATATGATTTGCGCCCACTAAAGTAATTTCCCAGCCTCTTCGGGAGCCAAGTTCCCAGGTGAATTTCCAATTGCAGATTGGATTTTTGTTACCGGCCACAATTGACAAGTCTCATGTCTACATTCAAGTCGAGTCACAACAAAATTAAGCAAGTCAAAATAACAATTTAATTATTTGTTTTTATTTACAGCAAAACAAGAAATTTTGGCGGTCAAAAGGAATATTCATGACCAAAGTGGAAAACACGTTGCTGCCCTGCCGGCAGGTATAAAAAAAATTAATTGTAGAGAGGTTATTATACCGTGTCATGGGCATAGAATCAGTATCCTAAAACCTCCATGGGATTGGTTAAATGTCCCTCAACCAGGAAACAAAATGATAGATCAGGCTTTTCTGATCCTGATCAGGTTTCGCCAACAAATTAATCAAATTTCAAATAGAACAAGATACCTTAAATTCCAACAAGAATATTCTTTGGGGCATATTACGTGCAATATATATTTAACATAAAATTATTCTGCTCATTAATTAGATATTGTAATCATCAATCTCTTTTTCTACAATTAATTAACCTTCGAAAAGTTAAGAATTTCGCAAGTCAATACGAAAGAATTTTGGATTCCAATTCAACTCGGGTTTAGTTTAAAACGATTATAGAAGGGTTTGATATTTAAATAATTAACATATTTTTCTGAAATATATGTATATATATATTTAAATGCATGCATGCAGGATTTTTTTTGGGAAAGACGTGGGTTGACTTTGTTTATAATTTAAAAATGTTACGCGTATTGCAATCTCAATTGCTAGCTTGAGCAGGCAGTCAAATCCTGTATAACCATTTCTGTGGGCGATTAATTGATGAAGAAATAACACCATTAATGCATTAATTATTCTAAATAAAGTGGTCGACTGTAGAGGTTTACGATGACATTAATTATCTATATATATATATATATATATATACATAAGATGGATAGATGGGGTCATTTCTTTTGAAAGTAAGGGACAAATTAATGGAAGTATATTATGAAGTGGGGTATTGTCCCGTAGAATTTATTTATTACCCAATGGACCGAAGTGAAAGAGTTTTTTTTTTTTTTTTTAATATATATAATAATATATTTATATGAAGAATGATCAAAGTGGGAGAAATTACCCGTCACAATTGACAATTCTAATGTTTACGAAGGAGTCACAATAAAATATGAATTTATTTTCCTTTACAGCAAGAAAGGAAAATTTGGCAGCGAAGATTTTAAGGAAAAAAAATCCATATTTTTGCATTGACAATTTTGTGTCTCTCAATCCAGATGCAGGTCCAATCACAACAAAAAGACAGAAACATAGATATTCCGTTCACTTCTGGAATATATATATATATATATATGTATGTAAATCTTAATGCTCAAGTATTCGATTGGATGCATGCATCAGTATCATCTCTTACACACGTACGCGGTAAGCAACAGATCAGTACGCGACATTGACTGACTGATAATTATTAAATCGGGAAATGATTATTAGTTAAATGCGTTAAGAACCAAGGGGCAAGGGTAAACAGCTCCGATCCATTCAGCTGTAATTAAGAGAAGGGAAGTAGTAAATAAATGAGTGAAAAAAACAAAAAGGGGATGCACTCAGCTAAGCAGAAAGTCGTGTGAATGTGACAGAAAGGACTTTGAGCCTAAAAAGAGAAGAAAAATATTCCTTTTCTTTTAAACGCTTTTTGTTTGTGTGTGTGTACTTGCATATGCTGTTACGATGGTTACTAGCCAAAGTTTACTTCCGTTGAAAATTTCAATTCTTATTGGCAAATACTAATTAAAGACAAAATCCCCAAAAATTTTATAAACACAACTCCTTTTTTTTTTCTTAGAAATTTTATAATGCCACTAAAACTATGAATTCAATTTGTGATTTGAAAATAATTTTTTATTGGAATTTTTCTAATTAAAAAAAAATATCGTTAATGTTCTTTTACAACTCTCATGCTAATAAGAATATTATTTTTTCTTAATAAAAGGATATTTTTTATTACAACAAAAATATTTGAAAATAAATTAAAATAGAGTTGGAAATCAAAGATATTCCTATGATAATGGGGTTTCCATATTTGTTGTAGAAGTAAAATGGAGTTGGAAATTAAAGAAATTCCTTTAATAATAGGTTTCCAAATTCGTTATGAAACTTTATTGAGTTTAATTAATTAATTCATTGGTGCAGTTAATTAATTGGCTATAAATAAATACCCTAACTATCTATATTCTTCATTAGTACTACCTAGAATTCAACTTCAAGAGATCATATATCATTGTCATGCTCATAGCTACGTTACCTCTAGGTTGCAAGATAATATTCGATCCTATTGATCAATAGATAATACTTGAGTATAATATTTATAGAGAAAGTAAAGTTGAGAAGAATTTTTTTTTTTAAAAGAGAATGGGAAACATGTTGAACTTCTTCGTAAAACTGAAGAAGAAAAGTGAGAAAGGCTTAAGATTTGAACGCGTAACAGAATGCAAAAAATAGAGGTTGTAGAAGGATATCAAAATCTATGCCCTCGGTCGTGAAAGTAAATACATAGGTTTCCGGAGGAATTTTACTTTTGTGTGGAAGAAAGGCAGTGATAAGGATAAAGACAAAAGGGTTCGATGGATCATGCACGAATATTGCTTGGATTGAATTGTTTATTAGTGAATAAGGAAACAAACATTAATAATTCTAGGGATATTGATTACGTTCTTTGCCGAATAAAAAAGAAAGAGAAGACCTAAGAGGATGATGAAGAGGAAGAAACGGCTTCTTGTTCTTTCGGTGCTATAGTGAGAGGGTTTCAAGGGAATAATTTTTTTACAGTTGAGCTATTGGATAGTGTGTGGAATATTGTTGAGAGGTTTCATAATGTGGTGTCTACAAAGGTAGCAAATATTGGGATTGAAGCATTGTTGTATTCTAAAGAGATTCATTATTCCAATCTCTACTTCAGTTTGAAGGAACTAGAAGATGGTTATTATAAGGTTGATTAATATTTATTGCCTGATGCTCAGGTTGAAAGTCCTATAAATATTGTAAAGGTTTGAGGCGAATACTACATCAAATTGTAATATCTCAAAAGATTTAGAGAAAATCTTTTTGGATCAGAAAATTTGGATTCAAATCTTGAAATAACACTAGAACTCGATAACTAAATTGATCGAGAATTGTAGTTACTATTATTTATTAATTAATTTTATTGTTAATTTTTTTCCTCTTTATGGGCAATAATAAAACACTCTAGGGGCTAATTGTTCTGTGTAATTCTAAACAGATTATATGGTGTATTGTAATCCAACTTAAATGAACGCATGATCACGTGGCTTAATGGATAAGGCGCTCGCCTCGTACGCGAGAGATTGTCGGTTCGATCAAAAAACAACACTCATAACTTAAGTTCTCCACAAAAGTGAAATATGCTCAAGATTGTAGATGGTGTAAACTACATCAGCAACAACAATCTAACAAAAAAAAAAACAAAGAAAAAATGACATTACATTCGTCCACGATGCCCCACATATAGCACCATGCTAATAAGACTGCCTCGTATTAGGATTCTCTCTGCAACCTCCAATGCATGAATTATTGTTTCAGGCTTTCTAGTTAAAGTCTTGTCACTTCCCGGAAGGTAACCTAAGTTAAAAGCAACAAGTCTAAAACCACGCTAGACATCAGAATAGGATGATGATAAAGTAAAGCCTTTATCCTTTCAAACTATATGCAGTAACATAACCAAACATAAAGAACACAAGTAAAGGATCACATTCATAAAATTTCTGTAACTTTATTGGTATTACTTAGTAATGAAACTATGATAATTTTTCTATTATATTATTGATTTATACAATCAAAGATTTATATACAAATAAGATATTCTAGAAGGATAACAATTAATTTCTACCTTACAGCTGTCTATTAAGAAGTTAATTTTAAGACAGTAAATTTTTTCCTAATTTTAGCTTAATTGAGAGGTAGTGCATGACAGATTTTTTCTGGATGTACAAAATGTAAAGTATTGTAGAATTTTCTAATTTATACAGCTGGTTTTGACCAATACTCCCCTTTAAGCTGGTTCGTAAATATCCACCATTCCCAGCTTGCTAAATAATTCTTAAAAGTGAAGTTTAGGTAATCCTTTGGTCAAAATATCAGCTAGTTGGTTTTTGGTAGACACAAATGGTGTGCAGGTTAGTCCACTTTCTATCTTTTCTTTGATGAAATGTCTGTCAATTTCAACATGTTTTGTCATATCATGCTGCATCGGATTATGAACTATACTTATGGCAACTTTATTGTCACAATATAGCTTCATAGGATTGTCATACTCTATTTTCAGCTATTTTAGGAGTAATTTTAACCATAATAGCTCACAAATTCCTAAGGCAATGGATCTGAATTCAGCTTCAGCACTAGACTTGCAACTACCGGTTGCTTTTTACTTCTCCACGTCACTAGATTACCTTCAATAAATATACAATAACCCGAAGTTGACCTTATATCAATGATTGAACCTACCCTATCAGCATCTATATAAGCCTCCACTTTCATGTTGTTGTTTCCTGAAAATAATAATCCTTTTCTAGGGCTCCTTTAAGATACCTTAGAATTCTAGTTACTGCATTCATATGTTCTTCACTTAGAGCGTGCGTAAATTCGCTAACAACCCTTACAATAAAGGCAATATCTGGTTTTGTATGAGATAAGTATATCAACTTATTCACTAATCTTTGATATCTCTCTTTGTTCACCGATATACTTGTTGTCAAGGCTCCTATCTTGTGATTAGCATCAATTGGAGTATTTGTTGGTTTGCACCCAAGCATTCCTGTTTCTTCCAGAAAATCCAAAGTGTACTTCCTTTGAGACAAAAAAATTCCTCCTTTTAATCTGATCACCTCAATACCTAGAAAATATTTTAAATTTTCTAGATCTTTAATTTCAAATTCTTTAGCAAGGCAGTATTTCAAGTTTTGTATTTCAATCAAATCATTTCAGGTCACAATTATATCATCAATATACATAATTAGTACAGTGATTTTATCTCCCTTTGTATGTTTGTACAATAAAGTGTGATCAGCTTGGCTTTGTAAGTATTCTTTGCTACGAACTGAGTTAGTAAACTTTTCAAACCAAGCTCATGGTGATTGTTTTAACCCGTAGAGTAACTTTCTTAACTTGCAAACCTTTTTATTCTTAAAACTTTATTTAAAACCTGGTAACAATTCCATGTACACCTCTTTCTCTATATCTCCATGAAGGAAGCACTCTTGACATCTAACTGATATAGTGGCCAGTCTTGATTGGCAGCAAGTGAGAGTAAAAATCGAACTATATATATTTTTGTAACTGGTGCAAAAGTCTCTTGGTAATCGATTCCATAACTTTGCGTGAATCTTTTTGCGACCAGCTTAGTTTTGTATCGGTCAATTATTCCATCAACCTTGAACTTTATAGTGAATATCCATTTACACCCTACAACCCTTTTTCCATAATAAATATCCACCAAATCTCATGTCTTGTTTTTGTATAATGTCCTCATTTCTTCTTGGATAGCTTCTCTCTATTTTTGACTTCTCAAGGCTTCTTGTATTGTATTAGGAAAATTGACACTAGAGAGATTGGCTATAAAGACTTTAAAATTAGGATTAAGTCAATTATAAGAGACAAATTTAGTAATAGAATATTGAGTGCAACACCTGACCTTTTTCTGTGAGCAATAGGAATATCTAAATCGGATAAAGATTCATAAATAAGGTCACAAAGTTATTGGATTCACCTGATTTGCTTATGTTTTCCAATGTTACTTTGTATGGTTCAGAGGATTGGCATTGTGCAGTAGGATTTTTAGCTCCTTTATTACTTCTAAAATATACTTTAAGCTCCAATTTTTCTGGTTTAGTTTCCTCATCTTTCCCTTCTACTTGTACCTCTTTATCTAAGTTTTTAGAGGTTGATTTAGGAATATTTTCAGCACTTGAAATAAAAGTATCTTCTGCTGAAATAGTCGGATTATAATCAACTAAAATATTAGGTAAAAAGCTGGTGGAATTTTCAGGAATATTGATTGGTAGGTATTCCCAAAACCTATCTTCCTCTTTATCACTCTCCCTTTAAAGAGAAGGTTTGTGAAAAAAAGATTTGTTTTCAAAAAATGTGACATCCAAAATTACAAAATATTTTTCAGATTCGAGATGAAAATACTTGTAACTTTTTTGAGTTGGTGAATAACCAACAAAAACACATTTAATGGCTTTGGGATCTAGTTTGCTTTTAGTATGACTATGATCATGGACAAAAGCAATGCAACCAAAAACTTTAGGTGTAAGTAATGAAAACATATGACTAGAAGAAGGAAAGATTTTTTTGAGTACATTTATGGGTGTTTCATAAGCAAGAGTACGAGATGGCATTCTATTAAAGAGATAAGAAGCTGTTAGAATAGCCTTACCCCAGTATTGTTTAGGTACCTCAATTTGAAACATTATAGCTCTAATGACTTCAAGAAGATGCTTATTCTTTCTTTCAGTTACCCCATTTTGTTGGGGTGTTTTAACACAAGATGATTGGTGAATAATTCCATTTTTATCAAGGTATTTTCTCAAAAGTTCTGAAAAATATTCTTTTTTATTATCAGTCCTCAAAATTTTTTATTTTAGTTTAGAACTGATTTTGGATAGTTTTGTGAAAAATTTGGAAAACAGTGGCCGCATCAGATTTTTTCTTTAAAAGATATGTCCAACATAGACGAGTATAATCATCTGTAAATGTAATAAATAATTTAGCCCTTGATAAACTAGGTATAGGAGAAAGACCCCATACATCACTATGCACAAGAGAAAAAGGACTAGATGGAGTATAGGTATGAGTAAGAAAATGAGATCGATGGTGTTTGGATAGTTCACACACTTCACACTGAAATTCATTGACATTTTTATTTTTGAATAAATTAGGAAACAAGTGTTTTAAGTATGCAAAATTTGGATGACCTAATCTAGAATGCCACAACATGATTTCATTCCTTTGGAAATTATAACTTTTACATTGTAATGCCTTTGGAGTCTTTTCTGCCTCTTCTTCCAAAATAAATAAGCCATCCATCTCTCTAACACTGCCAATCCTATTCCTCGTACATATTACTTGAAATACATAGTGATTTGGAGAGAATTTACCAACATAATTTAGGTTAGGAGTAAGTTTATTGATGAAAATTAAGTTACAAGATAGATTAAGAACATATAGAACAAAATTTAGAGTGATATATTTGGAAATAACAATGGAACCCTTTTTAGCAACTGAAGAAAGAGATCCATCAGTTATCTTAACCTTGTGATGGCCAGAACATGGAATATAAGTGGAGAAAAAATTTGACAAACCTGTCATGTGATATAAATCTATGATCCATGGAGTAGCTTTTTTTGTGTGTAGGGCAAAAAGGAAGTTATCTACTTGGGCTACGTTTCCAGTAGATGTAAGAGCTGAAAAATGTTGATTCATGAAGTTTTAAAAGTATTCTAGTTGTTCCTTGTTGAAAATTGAAGACTCAAACGTTTCTGCCTGTTCAATACTTTGAGACTTTTGTTGCTCGGCAGCTTGAAAACCTTTATTTGTATTATTGGTTGGCCTATTTCCTTTTCCAAAAGTATCCTCTAACTTGATCAAATTTTGCATTCAAACTAGCTAGGAATTCAAATACTCTTTCCTTTTCAAAAATCTTCTTATATAGTATATTGTCTTCAACATACTTCTATTTGAAATCTTGATAGAGATCCATTTCTTGCCAAAGTCAATTTACAACGTTAAAGTACACTGTCACTGTCTGGTTTTCTTTCTTAATATCCGAGCCTTTTATTTCATATCATATAACATGGAATCGTTGTTCAGATCTGAAAATGCAACATTAAGAACATCCCATATTTCCTTAGCCACAAGGGAAAAAATGCATCCTTGGCTAATGTCATGGTCTATGGAATTAACTAACTATGACATCACCGTTGAATTTTCAGCATCCCAGACAGCATATCCAGGATCAACAGGGTCTAGTACCTTCTTTAAGCCATCCAAATAACCCATCCTTCCTCAGCCTTTAATAACGAACTTCACAAATTGTGCCCAACGTAAGAAATTTTCCCCATTGAGCTTATGAGTTGTAATCTAGATAGTTGGACTTTTTATGGAACTAGTATTTTATCCCAAAGAGATTTCCTTCTTCTCATATGTAACTTCAATAATTTTGCTTCTTGTTATACTAGTAATGAAGGCTGATTAATTGAGAAAAAATGACCTAGATACTAAAACATTAAGGGCTGGATCTGATACCAAAATGAAAATATGATAATTTTTCTGTTATATTATTGATTCATACAATCAAAGATTTATATATAAATAAGTTATTCTAAAAGGATAACATTTAATTTTTACTTTACAACTGTTTATTAAGAAGTTAATTATAAAACAATAAATTTTTCCCTAATTTTAGCCTAATTGAGAGATAGTGCATCACAAATTTTTTCTGTCTGTTCAAAATGTGAAGTATGACAAAATTTTGTAATTTGTACAGCTAGTTTTGACCAATACTTAGTTACACGCACTTTAATGAGAGAAATGTTTAACATTAAGATGATGGATCAGCTCAATCCAAGTGTTGAAATTCCTAGTGACAGTCAGTTTGACAATTATATTTTGCCTGTATGATTACAAATAGGCATCCCACATCAATATTGAATAATACGCCACAAATTATAAGATAATATGAAATGTAATTTACAGGAGGTCATTCCTAACAGACAGTAAAATACCATAGTCTAATCTAACATGTTCATGAGGGATAAAATGAAAATTGAAAAAATGAAGCAAGAACAAAAGAAAATCTTGAGTTGCAATGAATACATCACAGGGGCATTTATTGGAACCACTTCTTCCATTCTGCTGCGACACATATTAAAGAGCTTGACTAGTCCTTTCTGTATAAATTTCAAATGAATCACAGGATCAACACATTTTTACTTCTTTCATAGTTTAAGCTTTCTTCAAATAAAAGAGAACATAATATGGAAATGAAAATTCAAGAAGCTGGCACCTCTGCCTCATTGACAGTTTCATTCAGCAAAGAAGCAGTACTCCCTACACCTTCTCTCTGAATGTCTAATCCGTAAAGATGACCTAAAACTGACTCGTCAGCAACCAATTTGAGCATTGCTAGAGTATCATATCCATTGCCGCATGTAGCGTCTATGACAGTTTCTCCTTTTTGGACAACATGTTTCCACAACCTGTGAGTACCAGGAGGCTGTGTTGACAAACAAAATACAAAGCTTTCACAATGCACAAACCACAAGACACAAGAAACGGAAATGGACAATTGAAAACACTGTATTGTTCTTCTCTAAGCCAATTGCCAGTATAATCCCTTCACTTGCCACTTCTACAATAACTAATAACAACAAATAAAAACGGAGTTCAATGAAGCCAGAGTTCTGATTCTTACCAGATTCTTACATAAAACACAAATAAATTCGGTAATCAAACATGCCCTTCTAATTGTAAACCAAAGACAATAAAATTTTACAGTTCTCCAACATTTCCCCAAATACTGTCACTTATAACAATAACAATAATTCCCAACACCATTCACAAGCCAAATAGATTGTCTCCTTTTAATAAACTGTTGCATACAGTAAAATGGTAGAGAATTGAAAACAGATGGGTATATAAGGACATACAAGTGAGCCCCTTCTGTTGCTTTCTTCTTGCCAAATACATAACTCACCAAGTCATTCTCCACTCCTGTAATTCCATCATCAACAGAAGCCAAAATATCAATCAATTTATGTTACAAAGAAAATAGAGAACTTCAAATTGATTTAGTGAAGGTACCTGAAAGAGGAGAATCTTTAAAGAAGGAAGGTGGTGAGTCATTATGAACGGAAAAGTTTTCTTTCTTTTGAAACGACATGGCGCAGCGAGATGAAGAAGAGAAACGTGAGACATTTGTTTTTGAGTGTACAGTGAAAGGGTAGAGGGTTTTCTGTGAAGTGTAAAGGAAAGTGATTGCGACCAAATTCTCAAAGAAAACATAGTCTCTCGAGCCATGAATATACCGAATTACCCCTTAAAACTTCTTTCAAGGAAGAAGTAAGACGGGAAAGGTTGAAAAGCTTTAGTCTGCAACCATTTTTAGAATAGAGAACGTAAGTAAAAGATAACACTTTTTCTCTCCCTTTCCGTCGTCGTATTACTGGGTATTGACCAAAAAGAAAATATGTAATTAACGACAATGACCACCGTATAATATATATTACAAAAATAATTACTTTATATTAAAATATTTTATAAAATTTTTTTTAAAAAATAATCACCAAGTACATTTATACAGAAATATTTTGATCAAAAAAATTTGAAATGGTCACTTTTTAAAGATATTTTAAATAGTAATGTTTTTCTAACAGCAAAAAAAAATAAAAATGCATTGATTCAATATGAAAATGGAAACCGGCAAAAAAAATATAAGAAAATTCTTTCTAACAGCTAAAAGAGAGCTGATTTGATTATTGAGTTGCTTGTCTCTTTATTTCGAAGAATTAGTTCTAAACATCGCCCGAAAAAATTTGCGGATATCAGGTGAAGATTATTGGCGGGAATGAACGCGAGTAGAACTTTAGAAGATAAGGGCTAGGGCTTGTCAAGGAAATGATGAATTTGTTTGTTAAATTTCAGCTCTGTTAATTTGGTCACTGTACTTTTTTGGTTCTTAATTCATCAATCTGAAACTCGATAAAATTCAGTTCGATTCAACTGCCTTTCTTCTTAGATTGTAGACATTTGTATTGAATTTTTGACCAAGGTTCAATTTTGTACGCACACTAATTCAGGAAATCTACTTAAGATAAATTTTGCCTTTTACTGGCCAAAACAATGTTTTGCTAACATTGCATAAGTTTGCTATGATCAACTAGAAATTGCTATTCAGGCAATTAAATTTACTGGCATTCCCAAGAATAGTGCATGATAATGCAATATTATTCATGAGGACCAAGATCAATTCATCTAGCATAAATCATCAAGGGGTCATGCTACCGAGGAAAGAAAAAAAAAAGAACAATATTTCTAAGGAAACAAACTCTTACATAACTAGAGCATTCACACTGTTTCAAAACGGATCTGATCTACAACAATGCACCGTCACAGATGCCCGCGAATACAAGACAATTATTTGAAAGTTAGCTCTTAAGCCTCTACAAAATCAGCTCTACTGATACTGCAACTTTTATCCACTCTGGGCCGAAAACCAGCCACAAAACAGCAGGGAAAATGCACAAGGGACATTTTGAGCAGCTGAGTTTAAGCATCATCAAGCGCAAGGACTCCAGGGAGTGATTTTCCCTCGAGAAGCTCCAAGCCGGCACCACCTCCAGTTGAGATGTGGCTCATCTTATCGGCAAAGACCAACCTTCTCCACAGCAGCAACTGAGTCACCTCCTCCGATGGTTGTGGTCACACCCTTGCCGCTGAGCTCCGCAAGCTTCTTGGCAATTGCCTACAAAGAGGAGAAAGGGTACTTTTTTCAGCATCAATGTAGCAGTACCAGTAAGGTACAGGTTTTCAAGATGAAAATGCTAAATAATGATCGGTAATTTTATACACAAGCCATACCCAGTTCCAGCAGCAAACTAGTCGAACTCGAAGACACCCATAGATCCATTCCAGATGATGGTTTTGGTAGCGTCCAAAGCATTGCTGGATGACTTGATGGAGTCAGGTCCAATATCCAAGCCCATCCAACCATCTGGAATTGCAGACGCTGGTACCACCTGCAACAACATTATAGTATCGCAAAACACCTAAAATTTGCTGAAATCAATTCAGAAAAGGTTTTATTGATCTCTCTATTTTACTACAGCTTGATTTTACTTTGAATACATGTGATTATACAAAACTTGGTGTTAGCATCAGCAGCAAACTTGTCGGCAACAACAACATCAGCAGGGAGCAGAAGAGACACCCCTTTGGCCTTGGCCTCCTCCATAAGTGATTTTGCAAGATCAAGCTTATCTTCCTCCACAAGCGATGAACCGACAGAGTGTCCTTGGGCCTTGTAGAAAGTAAAGATCATTCCTCCTCCAAGCAACAGAATGTCAACCTTCTCCAAGAGAGATTCGATAAAGGCAATCTTATTTGACACCTTTGAACCACCAACAATGGCTGCAAATGGTTTCTTGGGGTTTGCGACAGCTCCAACAAGATGGTCAATTTCCCAAAATCAGAAAACAAGCCAACATGTCACGCATTTGCAGACAAGCTAAACAATCAACTGGAATCAGCGAGATGTTTTAAATCAAATCTACCCTACTTTTACTCTTAATTGTCAATCAATCATAATAGTCTTCACTTATGGCATCATCAGGGCATATCATAAACTTGTAATTGCAAGCCAAGTAAGAATTTCTTTAGAGGTAGAGAACACAAAGCAAATGAAGTATAATATGATAGCCAAATACCTTCTGCATAAGGAAACCAGCAACAGAAGGTTTCAAGTACTTGGCGACTCCCTCAATGGAAGCATGGGCTCTGTGAGCAGTGCCAAATGCATCATTCACATAGAGATCTGCAAGTGAAGCTAGCTTCTTAGAAAATTCAGGATCATTCTTGTCTTCCTCCTTGCAGAACCTCACATTTTCTAGGAGCAAGACCCCTCCTGGTATTTCAGCCATCAATTTTTGAACTTCTTCACCAATACAATCATTTGCCATTTTATCCTATTGGAGGGTTAAAAAAGGAAAAAAAAGATTCGCAACTAAAGCATCAAATAAGAAAAATATAAAGGTACAAAAATTAAGAATCACTACGTTAAAACTACATAGAGGAAAAGATTAACCTCGCATCCAAGAAGTTCAGAAAGCCTTGGCACAAGAGGCTTCAAGCTGTACCTGGGTGTAACACCCTTGGGGCGTCCCTGAAAACCAGGCAAGTAACAGCGTTTAGATAATATAAAGACGACAAGACAAAAACAGAATAGAATCAACAGAATGCCTCATAAAATTATCTACGCATCATATTTCATTATTACTTAGAAAACTGAACAAAGGAAAAAATAATTTTAACTTCTATGCCCTTCTAACACCATTACAATACTAGTACAATTTTCTAATGACATCATTTCTCAATATATCCATCTTTTAAAACTTGAATTTAACAAATACCCACAGCCTGCCAAGATTTTTAATTGTATCATTATGCACCCATATACACATACATACATACATACATACATACATACATATATATAGATTTTTAGTTTTTATGTAGGACCAGGATAAAAGCATAAAATATAACTTTTGGTCCTTATTCTTTACATCATTTTCTACCCAATAAGCAGGATTGATTCTTTGCATTTGGATGGGTAAAACAATATCAGATCAACTTCAATAATGTAACTTGCCTGTTTTCAGATGCTAAAAAAGTAAGAGATACATCATCTATGTGTCTTCAGTCAGTGAAAAAGGAAAACTTGAGCAATCAGATTGACAAATCCTTCATTTTAATGACTATTATCTACAGTTAAATGAATCCAACATACTTATCATTGAAAGCACTAGCAATTTACTTCCCCTTCATGGAGTTTTCTTCTTATATAAATCAGCAAATAAATAACAAAAGAATTGCCTTCAGAAGTTTAAGAAATGATGTACTTATCAAGTTATGGCGAGAGAAAAGGACTCAACAAGCTACAAAAGACAAACAAGATAATGGCAGTAAATGACAATTATAAGTTAAAGAACCAATAATGATCATGTTGCAACAAAATAAGGAAACTGACAATTGATAAGAAGACTCTCCCAAATTTCAAGAAAAGTGCAAGGACTCCTAAGCACATCCCAAGGCAGAAAACCGATTCACCCACTACAAACAGTTCACACAAAAACAGGCAAACTAGTAACGCATTCAGTAATTATATACTCACCTTCTCTGCTACGTTACATATTATTTGATGCAACATCAGTGCACAAAAAAGGAATGAGATTTGAAATCAAGCGATAAAATTGGCACAATGCAATTTGTCTTGCATATCTAAAAGTGTAGATTTGGTCCTAAATTTTGCAATAATTTACAGTAGACAGTCACATAGTTCAATATAGCACAACTAATTCGAGTTCAAACACACTGCAGTAATTACCAACAAGCATCAAAAATAAAAACTTCATCATTCAAACAAGATCATCAATAACACCATCAGAAACCAAGAGTTAAAAACTAAAATTAAAAGGCACCTGTTATTATTTTATTAAAACAATAACAAAAACAACAGAAAAAATGAAACAAGTGACCGAAAAGGGTAAAGTTTTAGCATCAGGTTGATTTAAACATAAGAAAAAGCAGACATGCATTAGTCACAAATCACATTCAAGAAGATCATGTCAAAGGTCTTCGAATTAATTTTTCAATAAGGCGGCAAACGATCATCACAAACGAATTATATTGAGTACAACAGAATAGCATTAACAGCTAAAAATTGGAAATGAACCCAGAAATCAAAAAAAGTAAATAGAAAAAATCTCTGGAAATACATCGAATACAAGCAAATGAAAGTGACAATCTATCGAAAATAAATGCATGAATCAGAAAACTAAGATCAACCCTGTAAAAAATTCAGGAAAAAAGCACAAACCCACTAGCAGAAATTAAAAGAAAAAAAAAAATTAGTGTGAGTGGCGTCGTGTTGAAGATGAGAATCGATAATCTGAAACTGAAAGGAGTCAGAAATATTGATGTTGAATTTAAGAATGCATCTCCTGAGTGTTTAATTTCCTTTCACTGTTGATGAAAAATAAAGGCAATATTACATGGATTTTCTTTCAACTTGATTATCTGTTGAAAAAATTTGTTAGTCACTTCAAGTATGATTGGGAGATTGACTGTGATATCTATGGTGAAAGTGCTTCTTCAGAAAGCTGAAGAAGAGGGGTGAGAAAGAGACGAGATTTCACTGCTGTAACAGAATTTGGAGTACGGAGGTCGTCGAGAGATGTCAAAATCCATCCCCTCAGTCAATTCAATGTAGAACTTATTTCGAAGTACTGTAGAGTACTGTTAGCATCTAGCGTTACTATTGTTAATTAATTTTCGCTGTTCATTTTGTTAGCTAATAAGTAAGTCTAATCAGATTGTAATTATTTGTCTTTCCTTTCTTTCTTTTTTAACAATAATACAACACTCCAGACGCTGCATTGACAGTGTGTTTTGTACAATAAAAAACCATGCTTTCTTTATAAATAAATATACGTAAATTTGTATTAGTTCAATATATATATATATATATTTATATATACACGTACAATATCTGGGTGATGAGGATGAAAATTTACAGTAACAGAAAGCTTCTTCAAATTATGGGACAGGGAAAACTCTTTCGTTGTTTGCCATCCCATCAAATTTCTGAAGAAAAGAAGAAGCCTTGTTCATCTGTAAAGCTTGCGAAAATTAAAGCAAAGAATCAGTTTTATGCTTGAAATATTGTTATCCAATATTTGACAAACAGTTATTGCCGTCAGCATATACGTGAGAGGTTTCCAAATCTAAGTAAGTTACAGAAACAAAACAGTAACCCCTATATTTACCCGAATGCTTGAGCGGACTCACAAACTTTAAAAAAGAAATAAATAAATAAATAAATAAATAAATAAATCAGCAGTTTCTGGAAAAAGTTGCTTTTGGTTCTGGAGTGTTATATTATACGTTAAACGGGAAAACAAATCAACACACTGTAAATCCAATTGAGCTTACACTAATTACTAATAGTGCCTAAATTAACAACTAGAAATACTTTAGTACTCAAAACTCTTTATTTTCGGTCAAAATTTAATTAGTAGTATTAATTCTATTCTCCTCCAGTTTTTCTTCTCTAAGATAACTTTTATCATCGTCTAGCTGGCCGGCGTCGAATCCGAAAAGATTTTCACCCAGTTATTCAAGGCATTGCAATCAGTAGTATTCGAGGGCTGAACCTCTACAATAATATCAGTAGTTTATGTAGAGTGTTAATAATAACAAACTGGAAAAATAAACTTAATTACAATCAGATTAAACTTACTTATTAGCTAACAAAATTAACAGTGGAAATTAATTAATTAAAAACAGTAACGCTGACAGTATTTCAAATTTTAGCTGGCTGTCTAGCAATGATGTCTTCCGGTTATTATGCTGTTATTCCAATATCAGGATCCAAATTTCCCACGTGGAATCCGAAAGGATTTTCCCAAGTCTTCCGAGGAATTTTTAGGTAATAGTAGGAATATACGATAGCCAAACCTCTACATTTGCATTCATGGCAGCAGCAGCAGCAGCTTCAGTACTAATCTTATCTTCTTCAGCCGGAAAAGAACATAGTCATCTGACTCATTTTTTGGGTTGCGGAAGATACCGGCGCTTCTCGCCCACCTTCCATTCACTCCACTTCCTTCCTCGGGCACAAACGTAAAGTTTCTTCTAGACCCTATATGCAGTTTTTCAACGCCATATTTGATTTTATTATACCACAACTCGTCACTCTTTCCACTCTCGATCCGTTCTTAGTTTTGTTCTTCAGTTTTGTGAAAAAATAAACTGTGCTTTCCCCACTCTGCTCAAATAACTTTGTCCATACATGTATTCTTTTTTTGCGTAAAGATCACACTCGATGACCGCAGAGTTGGAGAGTGGTTGATTATAGATCTTATTAAAGAGATAATGGAGAGGTATGTTTTCATCTGTCTGTACAATCTATAGCCGAATTGTGTATTCATACTGCAGATTCCTAAAATTTCTAAATCTGCAAGCTTTAATTTCTTGTGATGATGTAGTAAGTAATGGGAGGGAAACGTACTGATTTTTAGAGGAAAAAAAAAAAATCCTTGGCGCAAGGGTTTCCTATTTTGTAAAAGTATAATAATATGAGTTTAAATGGTATATATTTTATTCTATTATTTAAAAATTTAATCTATTCCTTAGAAAACAAGGAGTATCGCTTAAATCATATATTAAATATAAAATATATATGTTATGAGATTTTTAAATTTAAAAAATTCACTATTCACAGGAATTAATTTCAATAAAAAAATTAAATTTAGAAAATCAGATTTTAGATTTTTTTTTTAAAGAAAATAACGATAAAAATAAAGAAACACTATATGCATAGTCACGTTTTAAAGAATTTGGAAAAATTTTCATAAAGATACGTAAGCAAATTAATAAAACAGAGTTATTTTCCTTGATACTTGCAGCAGGTAATTAAACGTAACTACTCTTAAAGTTATTTTCCTTTACATATAAAATTAAATTTCAATCTGATTACAAAAGTTACTTAAATACTGGATTTTCAAATTCTTATATAATTTAACTTAAGTTAAACACTTGATCTAAAAGTTAGTTATTATTTTTTTTACAACTCTCAGAGTAATATATTATTCTTTTGAGAGAATATTCATTGTCCTCTTACTTTTTAAGTTAATGTTTCATTATACTTTTATATTTTTTTTAATATCTCATTGTCCTGTGAGTTCTAATTTTACTCTTTTATAGACCAATTGAATTGAAGGGTAAAATGAAAAAAAATAAGAATTATAAAATAATAAGATATTAGAAAAAATATAGAAAAATAATAGGGTACTAGTTAAAAAGGTAAGAGAAAAATGGCATTCTCCCATTATTCTTTGGCAACTCTCAAGTTAATAGGAATGTTAGTTTTTCTTTAATAAAATACTTAATTTTTTAGTACAACAAAAATATTCTTACAACTATAATAAATTAAAATAATTCTGTTTTAGTTCCCTCTATTATTTGTTTTATATAATATATATAATTTCCAGATTGGTTTGTTGACAATAACATGATTTTTGCCTTTGTTTTTTTTTTGCAGTGCTATATATGTCTACGATGGTGATGTTTGGGTTTAGTAAAGAGCGAGGAGTTGATGGAGGCGAAGAATTAGAAAAGCTTCGGGTGGGTTGAACACGACCGAGAGGATAACCAGTATTAGTAGTGTATGCACTCTTAGATCACTGATTTCATCTCTTCTTTACCCTCAATATTCTACTACCATAAATATATACATATGTTACAGACAACAGAAACTAGCTAAAAGAAATTTTATCTGCCCATCTTAATTTTCACATATATAATTTTAATATATAATATAGTACCCGCTAGCCAACTTTTAATAATTTGGTTCTGATAAGGTGCTGTCCCTAGCTAAATCTGGAAGACATATTTAATTAGAAACTAGCTAATTATGTTCTCCCATCTATATATCCATTAATTATCTGCATAATCGATTGAAGTTATCGGACTTCCCAGATATTACAATGAGTACTCTTGGTGCTGTTCTAGTAACTCAAAAAGTTTCTTCCGCCATCAATTACGGTGAACATGGAAGCACTTTAATTTTTCCGGCAGCCCCGGCCCCTGTCTGGAATTGAACTGGACGTACCAGCTGCCCTGCCTCTGCTGTTGATCGATGCATGAGCCGGCGCCTCTGGTTGATGTACAAAATGTGAAATTAATTTCCATGTTAACGTTGTCTTCAATTATCACATTCATTTCCAAGACATATATACAAAATTTCTATATTCTTTATTTTCAACATCAACATTTTTACCTCATCAAACTTTTTAATTAAGCATTTAGTGCCATATATATGGTTTATCAAACTTTTAATGAATTGAGGTTATTTGTTTTAGTTCCTTATGTATCCTCTTAATCTGAAATTTTTTCCAAATTCTTTGAAAACGTCATCTCTCTCTATATATAGTGTTTCTTTATTATTATTATTATTTTCTTTTGAAAACAAAAAAATGTAAGATATATTTCTCATTTTCTAAATTGAATTTTTTTGAATAAAATCCATATTACTAGTACATTTTCTCAATTTTAGAATCGCATAATTTATTATTAACATATTTAATATATAATTAAGTAATACATATTGTTTTTTAATGAATATATTTAAATTTTTTTAGAAATAAAAAATATATACAATTTAAACTCGTAATAGTATACCTTTATAGAATGAAGATCCTTTCACCCAACGATGTTTTTCTCTGTAAATTAGGACATTCCCCTCCCATCACTTCGTTCATCATCACCCGAAAAGCTTTGAGATTTAGAAAGTTTTAAGATTTTGTAGTATAAATATATAATTCGGCTATAAATTTGCACCGACATCTCAAATGGAGAGATAATTAATTAGTATTTATAATTTTAATAATGTATATTCAATGAAATTAATATATATATATATATTATTTAAGTTTTTTCTCTTCAGAGAAGGTAGAATAAGTTCAACAAGACTCTCTAGACAAAAATTCATTTGTAATGTTTTCAATTAAAATTTATGCCAATAAAAATATCACAATTCATCGGAAAAATATGTAAGACCTCAAAAAGATGTACTTTAAAGATTATATCCAAATCCTTGAGATATTTAGGCATATAAAATTTAAGCAACTTGACTTATGTGCAAAGGCTTTTGAATTTATACGTATATATCTTATTTTTGGCATATCAAGAAATACGCCTTCAATCGAATCAAATCCCTTAAAAATATGAAAGCAAAGAATAAGCAAATATAAAATGAAGAAGAGCTTCATAAAATTTATATTAAATTTACTTTTAAGTGAAAATACAGTTGCAAGGGTTGATTACATGTTTAAAGTCTACAAAAAGAAAAAGAAATCAAATTAATAAGACTAATTCTTCTAATATTTTGAGATTTTCTTCTAATATTTGAGAAAGAAATTGTTCTTGTAGATATACTAATCCACTCCTTTCTAATTCTTCTCTTACATTTGATACAAAACACCTGCCTTTGCACCCATTATAAATTTGATTAAAAATAATTCGAACAATGGTTGTTTTACCTATATCACTCATTCCCCAAATTCCTATAATTTGAATATTTAGCAATCAATTCATAATAATGATTTAACTTGCTCAATACGTGAACGTAGTCCAACTATGTCTTTAGAATCTCTTGCGGGTGGCATATCTTGCAATTTCTTCAATATATCTTTCACAATTTTGTCTACAAGTTCTGCCTCCGACCTTTAAATAAAAAGAGAAATAAATTATTAAGTAAAAAATATAAAAATTGAATATATAGAGGATTATAAATAAGAGCTCTAATTGTTTATATAAATCATTTCTTACACCATTTATAATTTATAGGATTAATCTATTTTAAATGGTTAATGTTGTAGCTTATACGTGCCTGTGTTGATTACAATACATTATTAATTATATATTAATTACACAACTTGTACGTGTGTGTGTGAGTGGATTTTTTTCATCTCGAAAGAAGGGGAATGTTAAATGATAAAATAATGGTCTCTTCCTTTATGAAAAAATATAATTTATGGGAAAAAAATTTGGACATATTATATGTTATACTAATATAAACGTTACTTCTTTGTGAGTAATTAGTTATATCAAACTATACCTGGCTCATATATTGCTTGTTATATTGCATGTCATATATACATATATACATATATTATGTGGATCTTAACTTTTGAAAGAGTAATTCCAAAGAAACCCTTCACGTGCATTTCTTCTTCTAGGTACGTATAACAACTTCCTAGCAAACTATAACTTGTAATTATGTCCAAATGCATGCATAAGAGTAGAGAGAATATTAGAGTTGTATATATATACCTATACTTCATGGAACTCCATCCTGATAAATTAGATGCTTCCATCAATGCAACCCTCCACTTCCAAGTCTTTTCAGGCATGATTTTTTGGAAATGTTGTTCATAATTTGTAAAAGCATTGCCAAACTTCCAGTCTGCTCCCACACTTCAGATGGATCTACATTGTAGAAAATAGGTATAACTAGTTGACCATTAAATTTCCTACATTCAAGAATTTTAACGAGCTCATCTAAACACCACCTGGAAGAAGCATAGTATTTCGAAAAAATAATTAGAGAAATTTTTGATTTTTCAATTGCATCTGAAAGAGCAGGTGAAATTTCACCTCCTCTCTCAAGTGCTTCATCAATAAAGACTTTTATTTTTTTTCGACATAATGCAGCAAAGAGATGACTCGTAAAATTATTACGGGTATCCTCGCCTCTAAAACTTAGAAAAACATCATATTTTCTAGGAGAAGAAGAAGCCAGAGAAGAAGAGGAAGAGGAAGAAGCCATGAAATGAAAGAATTAAAATTATACAAGATTTTATGAATGAAACAAATATTCTATGCCCGCAGCAGCAGCAGCGAAGTGTAGATATATATAACTACACACACACACACACATATATATATATATATATATACATAGGGAGGACTTGTAGCATTTTCTGGTTTTGTCTTAGGTTACCAAAAACAAAGAAAAAGTACTGATTGCAGCTTTCTCCAATGGGAAAATCGAACCCCACTAAAGGAATTAAAAAATGATAAAAGTCCTCCAATTGTTTTCCGATCATATTACATGATATGATTTGCGCCCACTAAAGTAAATTTCTCAGCCTCTTCCGGAGCCAAGTTCCAGGTGAATTTCCAATTGCAGATTGGTTTTTTGTTATCGGCCACAATTGACGAGTATCACCCCTACATTCAACTCAAGTCACAACAAAAACATGCTAGTTAGGATTATAAAATAACAATTTAATTATCTGTTTTTATTTACAGAAAGACAGGAAATTTTGGCGGTGATGAGGAATGTACGCGACCAAAGTGGGAAAAACGTCGCTGCCCTGCCGGCATGGATAAAAACAAAATTAATTGTAGAGGCTATTATACTGTGTCATGCGCATAGAATCAGTATCCTAAAACCTCCATGGGATTGGTTAAATAGAACAAGATACCTTAAATTCCAACAAGAATATTCTGTGGGGCATATTACGTGCAATATATATTTAACATAAAATTATCTACTCATTAATTAGATATTGTAATCATCAATCTCTTTTTCTACGATTAACTAACCTTCGAAAAGTTAAGAATTTCGCAAGTCAATACGAAATAGTTTTGGATTCCAATTCCACTGGGGTTTAGTTTAAAAGGATTAAAGAAGAGTTTGATATTTACATAATTAACATATTTTTCCGAAATATATATAAATATATACATATTTAAATGCTTGCACGCAGGATTTTTTTTTTTGGGGAAAGACGTGGGTTGATTTTGTTTATAATTTAAAAATGTTTTACACGTATTGCAACCTCAATTGCTAGCTGGAGCAGCCAGTCAAATCCTGTATAATCATTTCTGTGGGCGATTAATTGATGAAGAAATAACACCGTTAATGCATTAATTATTCTAAATAAAGTGGTCGACTGTAGAGGTTTACGATGACATTAATTATATATATATAAAAGATAGATCGATGGGTCATTTCTTTTGAAAAAAAGGGACAAATTAATAAAAGTATATTATGAAGTGGGGTATTTTACGTAGAATTTACTTATTACACAATGAACCAAAGCGAAAGAGTTTTCTTTTTTTTTTTTTTCTTTAATATATATAATATATTTATATGAAGAATGATCAAAGTGGAAAAAAAAATTGCCCGTCACAATTGACAAATCTAATGTTTACGTAGAAGTCACAATAAAATATCAATTTATTTTCCTTTACAGCAAGAAAGGAAAAAAAATCGATATTTTTGCATTGGCAATTTTGTGTGTCTCAATCCAAATCCAGGTCCAATCACAACAAAAAGACAGAACATAGATATTCCGAACTTCTGGAATATATATGTATGTAAATCTGCTCACGTATTTGTTGGATGCATGTATCAATGTCATCTCTTACACAAGTACGCCGTAAGCAATAGATCAGTGCGCGACGTTGACTGACTGATAATAGATCCAGAAATGATCAAGTTGCAAGTTTATCTGCATGCAAGCATGCATGCGGAAATTATTAATTGCTTGGCCTTCACCCATATAACATAATTAGTTAATGCATTAAGAACCAAGGGCAAGGGTAAATAGCTCTGTTCCTTTTAACTGTAATTAAGAGAAGGGAAGCAGCATATAAATGAGTTAAACAAAAAAAAAAAAAAAGAGGAATGCACTCAGCTAAGCAGAGAGTAGTGTCAATGGGACAGAAAGGACTATGAGCCTAAACATAGAAGAAAAATATTCCTTTTCTTTTAAACGCTTTTAGTTTGTGTGTGTAATTGCATATGCTGTTACGATGGTTGCTAACCAAAGTTTACTTCTGTTGAAAATTTCAATTCTTATTGGCAAATACGAATTAAAGACAAAATCCCCAAAAATTTGTAAACACAACTCCTTTTTCTTTTCTTAGAAATTTCGTAATGCCCCTAAAACTATGAATTCAATTTGTGATTTGAAAATAATTTTTCATTGGAAATTTTCTAATTAAAAAAAATATCGTCAATATTCTTTTACAACTCCCATGCTAATAAGAATATTATTTTTTTCTTAATAAAATGATTTTTTTATTACAACAAAAATATTTGAGAATAAATTAAAATGGAGTTGGAAATCAAAGATATTCCTATGATAATGGGGTTTCCATATTTGTTGTAGAAGTAAAATGGAGTTGGAAATTAAAGAAATTCCTATAATAATAGGTTTCCAAATTCGTTATGAAACTTTGTTGAGTTTAATTAATTAATTCATTAGTGTAGTTAATTAATTGGCTATAAATACATATCATAACTATCTATATTCTTCATTAGTACGGCTTAGAATTCAACTTCAAGAGATCATGTATCATTGTCATGCTCATAGTCAATAAAGAGCCATGCAAGCTACGTTACCTCTAAATCGCAAGATAATATTTGATCCTACTGATCAACAGATAATACTTGATTATCTATTGAAAAAAGTTCTTGGCAATCCTCCCCATCTGACTAGGTGATTGAGTACAATATCTATTGAGAAAGTAAAGTTGAGAAGAAAATTTTTTTAAAAAAGAAGGGAAAACACAATGAACTTCTTCACAAAACTGAAGAAGAAAAATGATAAGGCTCAAGATTTAACTGCGTAATAAAATGCAGAAAATAGAGATTGTAGAAGGATACTAAAATCTATGCCCTCGGTCATGAAAGGAAATACATAAGTTTCCGAAAAAATTTTACTTTTTTGTGGAAGAAAGGCAGTGATAAGGAAACGAACATTAATAATTCTAGGGATATTGATTATGTTCTCTACCAAATAAAAAAGAAAGAGAAGATCAAAGAAGATGAAAAGGAAGGAATGACTTTTTGTTCTTCCAGTGCTATAATGAGAGAGTTCCAAGGGAATAATTTATCATAGTTGAGCTATCGAATAATGTGTGAAATACTGTTGAGAGGTTTCATAATGTGATGTCTATAAAGGTAATAAATATTGAGATTCATAGTGAAGAATTGTTGTCTTTGAAAGAAATTCATCATTCCTATCTTTGCTTCGGTTTGAAGGAACTGAAAGATGGTTATTATAAGGTTGATCAATATCTATTGCCTGATGCTCAAGTTAAAAGTCCTATAAACATTGTAGAGATTTATGCCAAATATTACACTTCAAAAGACTTGGAGAAAATCCTTTTTTATCAGAAAATTTGGATTCAGATCTTGAAATAACACAAGAACTCAACCACTAAATTTTGATCAATCGAGACTGTAGTTATTGTTATTTATTAATTAATTTTCACTGTTAGTTGTTTTCTTCTTTATGGACAATAATGAAACACTCCAGGGGCAAATTGTTCTGTGTAACTACAAATAGATTATATAATATATTGTAATCAAGCTTAAGCCAAAGCATGATCGCGTGGCCTAATGGATAAGGCGCTCGCCTCCGGAGCGGGAGATTGTGGGTTCGAGTCCCATCGCGATCGATATTTTTATTTTCTTTACAGAGATGCTGGACATTTTAAAAATATTTAATAATTAAGAGCATGTTCAGTTCATATTGCACAGAAGCTGTTACAACTGCGAAAAAATTGTGGTATCATCTCTTGAATAACAAAACAGGCACTGAAGCTAACGATATGTTTAACATCTGGGACTTGCATCAAATCCAACTGACAACCTGACATTATCTAAAAATTTTTAACAATTAAGACTTGAGCAAGTTCAATTCATATTGTACAGAAGCTATTACAACTGGGAAAAAGTTGAGATATCATCTCTTGAATAAGAAAACAAGTACAGGAGCTAATGGTCTGTTTAACATCTGAAACTTGCAGCAAATCCAATTGTCAACTGACAACCTGTGAGCGAAAGCTTCAACAGTTTCCAGTTCCTCCCTGGATGGAATGATATAAAAAGAGGCATCTTAATATGTGTTGTGAGGTCACTGAAATCGAATTTAAAAACTCAGCAATACAAAAGCAGAAAGACTATTCAATCAAAAAACAACACTCATAACTTAAGTTCTCAACAAAAGTAAAATATTCTCAAGACTGTATAGGGTGTAAACTACATCAGCAACAACAATCTAGCAAAAAAAAAAAGGAAAAAAAGACATTACCTTCCGCCAGGATGCCCCACATATACCACTATGCTAATAAGACCGCCTCGTATTAGGATTCTCTCCGCAGCCTCCAATGCGAGAATTGTTGTTTCGGGCTTTGTAGTTACAGTTTTGTCACTTCCCGGAAGGTAACCCAAGTTGAAAGCAACAAGCCTAGAACCACACAAGACATCACAACAGGATGATGACAAAGTGAAGCCTTTATCCTCTTCAACTATATGCAGTGACATGACCAAACATAAAGAACACAAGTAAAGGATCACATTCATAGAATTTCTGTAACTCTATTGTTATTACTTAGTTACACGCACTTTAATGAGAGAAATGTTTAACATTAAGATGTTGGATCAGTTCAATCCAAGTGATGAAATTCTTAGTGACAGTCAGTTTGACAATTATATTTTGCCTGTATGATTACAAATAGGCATCCCACATCAATATTGAATAATAAACCACAAATTATAAGATAATGGGCAATGTTATTTACTGGAGGTCATTCCTAACAGACAGTAAAATACCATAGTCTAATCTAACATGTTCATGAGGGATAAAATGAAAATTGAAAAAATTAAGCAAGAACAAAAGAAAATCTTGAGTTGCAATGAATACCTCACAGGGGCATTTATTGGAACCACTGCTTCCATTCTGCTGTGACACATATTGAAGAGCTTGACTAGTCCTTTCTGCATAAATTTCAAATGAATCACAGGATCAACACACTTTTACTTCTTTCATAGTTTAAGCTTTCTTCAAATAAAAGAGAAGATAATATGGAAATGAAAATTCAAGAAGCTGGCACCTCTGCCTCATTGACAGTTTCATTCAGCAAAGAAGCAGTACTCCCTACACCTTCTCTCTGAATGTCTAATCCGTAAACATGACCTAAACCTGACTCGTCAGCAACCAATTTGAGCATTGCTAGAGTATCATATCCATTGCCGCATGTAGCATCTATGACAGTATCTCCTTTTTCGACAACATGTTTCCACAACCTGTGAGTATCAAGAGGCTGTGTTGACAAACAAAATACAAAGCTTTCACAATGCACAAACCACAAGACACAAGAAACGGAAATGGACAATTGAAAACACTGTATTGTTCTTCTCTAAACCAATTGCCAGTATAATCCCTTCACTTGCAACTTCTACAATAACTAATAACAACACATAAAAACGGAGTTCAATGAAGCCAGAGTTCTGATTCTTACCAGATTCTTATATAAAACACAAATAAATTCAGTAATCAAACATGCCCTTCAAATTGTAAACCAATGACAATAAAATTTTACAGTTCTCCAACATTTCCCCAAATACTGTTACTTATAACAATAACAATAATTCCCAACGCAATTCACAAGCCAAATTGATTGTCTCCTTGCAATAAACTGTTGCATACAGTAAAATGGTAGAGAGTTGAAAACAGATGGGTATATAAGGACATACAAGTGAGCCACTTCTGTTGCTTTCTTGTTGCCAAATACATAACTCACCAAGTTATTCTCCACTCCTGTAATTCCATCATCAACAGAAACCAAAATATCAATCAATTTATGTTACAAAGAAAATAGAGAAATTCGAATTGATTTAGTGAAGGTACCTGAAAGAGGAGAATCTTTAAAGAAGGAAGGTGATGAGTCTTTATGAACGGAAAAGTTTTCTTTCTTTTGAAACGACATGGCGCAGCGGGATGAAGAAGAGAAACGTGAGGCATGTGTTTTTGAGTGTACAGTGAACGGGAAAAGGGTTTTTCTGTGAAGTGAAAAGGAAATTGATTGTGACCAAATTCTCAAAGAAAACATAATCTCTCGAGCCATGAATATATCAAATTACCCTTTAAAACTTCATTCAAGGAAGAAGAAGACGGGAAAGGTTGAAAAGCTTAAGTGTGCAACCATAGATGATGTTTTAGCATATAGAACGTGAGTAAAAGATAACACTTTTTCTCTCCCTTTCCGTCGTCGTATTACTGGGTATTGATCAAAAAGAAAATTTGCATTGATTCAAGATGACAATGGAAACCGGCGAAAAAAATGAAAAAAGATTCTTTCTAACAGCTAAAAGAGAGCTGATTTGATTAATGAATTGCTTCTCTCTTCATTTCGAAGAATTAGTTCCAAACACTGCCCGAAAAAATTTGCGGATACCAGGTGAAGATTATTGGCGGGAATGAACGCGAGTAGAACTTTAGAAGATAAGGGCTAGGGTTTGTCAACGAAATGATGAATTTGTTTGTTAAATTTCAGCTCTGTTAATTTAGTCACGGTACTTTTTTGGTTCTTAATTCATCAATCTAAAAGTCGATAAAATTCAGTTCGATTATACTGCTTTTCTTGTCAGATTTTAGACATTTGTACTGAATTTTTGACCAAGGCTCAATTATGTACGCACGCTAATTCAGGAAATCTACTTCAAAATTAATTTTGCATTTTATTGGCCTAAACAATGTTTTGCTAACATCGCAGAAGTTTGCTACGATCAGCTAGAAATTGCTATTCAGGCAATTAAATTTGCTGGCATTCCCGAGAATATTGCATGATAATGCAAATATTATTCATGAGCACCAAGATCAATTCATCTTGCGTAAATCATCAAGGGGTCATGCCACCGAGGAAAAAAAAAAAAAGAACAATATTTCTAAGGAAACAAACTCATGTATAACTGGAGCATACACACTGTTCCAAAACGGATCCGATCTAAAACAATGCACCGTTACAGATGCCCGCGAATTCAAAACATTTATTTGAAAGTTAGCTCTTAAGCCTCCACAAAATTAGCTCTACTGATACTGCAACCTTTATCCACTTTGGGTTAAACCAGCCACACAACAGCAGGGAAAATGCACAAGGGACATTTTGAGCAGCTGAGTTCAAGCATCATCAAGAGCAAGGACTCCGGGGAGTGATTTTCCCTCAAGAAGCTCCAAGCTGGCACCACCTCCAGTTGAGATGTGGCTCATCTTATCGGCAAGACCAACCTTCTCCACAGCAGCAACCGAGTCACCGCCTCCGATGATTGTGGTCACACCCTTGCCACTGAGCTCCGCAAGCTTCTTGGCAATTGCCTACAAAGAGGAGAAAGGGTATTTTCTTCAGGTTCAATGTAGCAGTACCAGTCAGGTACAGGTTTTCAAGATGAAAATGCTAAATAATGATCGGTAATTTTATGCACAAGCCATACCTCAGTTCCAGCAGCAAACTTGTCGAACTCGAAGACACCCATAGGTCCATTCCAGATGATGGTTTTGGTAGCGTCCAAAGCATTGCTGAATGACTTGATAGAGTCAGGTCCAATATCCAAGCCCATCCAACTGTCTGGAATTGCAGACGCTGGTACCACCTGCAACAACATTATAGTATCGTAAAACACCTAAAATTTGCTGAAATCAATTCAAAAAAGGTCTTACTGATCTCTCTATTTTACTACAGCTTGATTTTACTTTGAATACATGTGATTATACAAACCTTGCTATTAGCATCAGCAGCGAACTTGTCGGCAACAACAACATCAGCAGGGAGCAGAAGAGACACCCCTTTAGCCTTGGCCTTCTCCATAAGTGATGTTGCAAGATCAAGCTTATCTTCCTCCACAAGCGATGAACCGACAGAGTGTCCTTGGGCCTTGTAGAAAGTAAAGATCATTCCTCCTCCAAGCAATAGAATGTCAACCTTCTCCAAGAGAGATTCAATAACTGCAATCTTAGTTGACACCTTTGAACCACCAACAATGGCTGCAAATGGTTTCTTGGGGTTTGCCACAGCTCCAACAAGATAGTCAAGTTCCTAAAATCAGAAAACAAGTCAACATGTCATGCATTTGCCAACAAGCTCAACAAATGTAATACATCACAACATTCAACTGGAATCAGCGAGATGCTTTAAATCAAATCTACTCTACTTTTACTCTTAATTGTCAATGAATCATAATAGTCTTCACTTATGGCATCATCAGGGCATATCATAAACTTGTAATTGCCAGCCGAGTAAGAATTTCTTTTAAGGTAGAGAACACAAAGCTAATGAAGTATAATATGGTAGCCAAATACCTTCTGCATAAGGAAACCAGCAACAGAAGGCTTCAAATACTTGGCGACTCCCTCAGTGGAAGCATGGGCTCTGTGAGCAGTGCCAAATGCATCATTCACATAGAGATCTGCAAGTGAAGCTAGCTTCTTAGCAAATTCAGGATCATTCTTCTCTTCCTCCTTGTAGAACCTCACATTTTCCAGGAGCAAGACACCTCCTTCTGGGATTTCAGCCACCAATTTTTGAACTTCTTCACCAATACAATCATTTGCCATTTTAACCTATTGGAGGGTTAAAAAAAGAAAAAAAAAAAGATACGCAACTAAGCATCAAATAAGAAAAATATAAGTGTACAAAAGTTAAGAATCACTAATTTAAAACTACATAGAAGGAAAAGATTAACCTCGTATCCAAGAAGTTCAGAAAGCCTTGGCACAAGAGGCTTCAAGCTGTACTTGGGTGTGACACCCTTGGGTCGTCCCTAAAAACCAGACAAGTAACAGCATTTAAATAATATAACCACGACAAGACAAAAACAGAATCAAGAGAATGCCTCATAAAATTAAAGAATATAAAGATGATTATCTGTCAACACAGTGCACAAGCAAAATTATCCACACATCATATTTCATTATTACTTAGAAAACTGAACAAAGGAAAAAATAATTTTACCTTCCATGCCCTTCTAACACAATTACAATACTAGTACAATTTTCTAATGACATCATTTCTCAATATATCCATCTTTTAACACTTGAATTTAACAAATACCCGCAGCCTGACAAGATTTTTAATTGTATCATTATGCCCCCATAGACACACACACATATATATATATAGATTTTTAGTTTTTATGTAAGACCAGGATAAAAGCATAAAATATAACTACTGGTCCTTATTCTTTACATCATTTTCTACCCAATAAGCAGGATTGATTCTTTGCATTTGGATGGGTAAAAGAATGTCAGATCAACTGCAATAATGTAATTTGCCTATTTTCAGATGCTAAAAAAGTAAGACATACATCATCTGTGTGTCTTCAGTCAGTGAAAAAGGAAAACTAGAGCAATCAGATTGACAAATCCTTCATTTTAATGACTATTATTTACAGTTATATGAATCCAACATATCATTGAAAGCACTGGGAATTTACTTCCCCTTCATGAGTTTTCTTCTTATATACATCGGCAAATAGATAACAACAGGATTGCCTTCAGAAGTTTAAGAAATGATATGATGTAGTTATCAAGTTATAGTGAGAGAAAAGGACTCAACCAACTACAAAAGACAAAAACAAGATAATGGCACAAAATTTCAATTATAAGTTAAAGAACCAATAATGATCATGTTGCAACAAAATAAGGAAACTGAAAATTGATAAGACAACTGTCCCAAATTTCAAGAAAAGTGCAAGGACTCCTAAGCACATCCCAAGGCAGAAAACCGATTCACCCACTACAAACAGTACACACAAAAACAGGCAAACTAGTAACGCATTCAGTAATTATATACTCACCTTCTCTGCTACGTTACATATTATTTGATGCAGCATCAGTGCACAAAAAAGGAATGAGATTTCAAATCAAGCAAGAAAATTGGCACAATGCAATTTATCTTGCATATCTACAAGTGTAGATTTGGTCCTAAATTTTGCAATAATTTACAGTAGACAGTCACAGAGTTCAATATAGCACAACTAATTCGAGTTCAAACACACTGCAGTAATTACCAACAAGCATAAAAAATAAAAACTTTATCATGCAAACAAGATCATCAATAAAACCATCAGAAACCAAGAATTAAAAACTAAAATTAAAAGGCACCTGTTATTATTTTCATAAAACAATAACAAAAACAACAGAAAAAATGAAACAAGTGATCGAAAAGGGTAAAGTTTTAGCATCGGGTTGATGTAAACATAAGGAAAAGCAAACATGCATTAGTCACAAATCACATTCAAGAAGATCATTTCAAAGGTCTTCGAATTAATTTTTCAATCTATCAAACGATCATCACAAACGAATTATATTGAGTACAACAGAAATAGCATTAACAGCTAAAAATTGGTAATGAACCCAGAAATCAGAAAAAGTAAATAGAAAAAATCTCTGGAAATACATCGAATACAAGCAAATGAAAGTGACAATCTATCAAAAATAAATGCATGAATCAGAAAACTAAGATCAACCCAGTAAAAAATTCAGCGAAAAAGCACAAACCCACTAGCAGAAATTAAAAGAAAAAAAATCAGCTGGAAATACATCAAATATAAGTCCAAATCTTTATAGAAAGAAACACATTAATCAAAAAATTAGAATCGACCAAGTAGAAAATCCACCAAAGAATCACAAAAATCATTCGGACAGAATATATACCAAATGACTGGAGAGAATGACTTTGGCACCATGATCCATCAAATACTTGATAGTGGGAACAGCAGCGCGAATCCTGGTGTCATCGGTGATCTTCAAGTTGTCATCCAAAGGCACGTTCAGATCCACCCTCACGAACACTTTCTTTCCCTTCAAATCGGCTTCTTTCAAATCGGCAACGCTCCTCTTTGCGCCCATTGTATAACGATCGAACAACACCTGAACATAAGGAAACGAAACGGATTAATAGGTGAACGTATCGAGAAGAAATGAAAAGAAATGGAGATGAGTCTAGGAGCATACGAGATCGGAGAAAATGAGGAATAGTTTGGAATAAGACCGTAGACGGTTGAAGTGAGTGAAACCAAAGAAAGGATCGACAGGATTTGGTTTTATTTATAGAACAGTGGGGTTGGCGATCATGAGAGCGCAGGACATTTTGGTAAATTAGACTATTACCCATTGTTAAATAAGTATTATATAAAATAGAAAAGCAAAAGCCAAATGTCTGACAGGAAAAATAACATTGCAGTCTCTTATTGTTAGTATTTTGAAAATTAAGCAAGTAGTTTATACATCTATATCAAATAGGTTCATAACTCATTTTCAAACAACTGAGAACCATACCTTTCCAAATAAGAGTTTGGAAAGTGGAAACCGAACCCGGTGGCGATGAGCTATGACTGTGAGCTTACCGTCTAACTATAGGTGTTAATAAAAGATATTTTAATTATTTTATAGGTTTTTTATTTTTTGAGTTAGGAACTAGTTTGATTTAAATGAATAAAAAATATATCTCTATTTGGAAAAACATCAAAATTAGGGACCATAATTATTCTGTTTGACTAACTATTGTCTGAAATGTTATTTTGGAAATTGATATGAATTTCTTAAAATTTTGTAAAATAGAGAATAACTTTCTAAATTTGAGTAGATTGATTTTTCTTGAGGAGCAAGGTAGGACTGTGGGTTTGGGTGTGGATTCTTCTGTGGGCTAGGTTGAAACCGTGGGCTAGCCATAGCCATAGTAAATGGTTTGACCTTTTTACTTTAGTTTAGATTTGTAGCCATCATTACAGATGGAAGATTTTAATTAGGAGCAAACCAGGAAAGTATATAAGGAATATTCTTTCTATATTCTATTATGCCATGAAGCTTCTTCACTAATATTATTCCAAATTACTCTGATTTGACCTAAGTGAGATTGAAGGTGCATGCAACGTGATGCATCTGATATTCTTGTTCTCATTGCGACATGATTTCTTAAAACAATGGGAGCATGTTCGGCGACATCATAGAAACATTTTTTTTTTAATTTTTAATTAATTTTTCTGTATTTTTAGTTTACAAACTTGTTTAATTAATTTTTTTTTTTTTGAAAACAAAGAAATATAATAATATTATTTGCCGAAGATTCTAAACGATGTAGAAAGAAAGAAACAAGCCTTGTGCCCATGATGCACATTGACTCTACATGTTAGCAAACTGGCTTTAGAGGAGACTGGTACTTCAAAATCATTCAAGAGCCTCTCATTTATGTGCTTTTCAGAGAATCACTCGGACACCTCTCATTTTTGTGGCTCCAACTGAAGGTGATCATGTGAGCAAATTTTCTCCGTAAGTGCTTTTCCAACAGCTTCCACACCAACATCAGTAATATACTGAGTGGTTAGGAATGTGACTCCCATAACCATTGGTAGAGAAAACAGTTGGCAACTCACATCAGCTATATATATTTCAAATCCGTGGCTGAAACTTGTAAACAATGTGACGCTCACAATACGTAAGACATATAAAACTAAGTAGGGCGAAATTTTATTGAGAAAAATAACCAATTTATTTGGAAAAGATTGGATGGCTCTCTTTGCCCCATCCACACTGATTAGTGCAAGAAACAACACAGTAATGGCATAAATGGGACAATATATGGATCGCAAAGGTGAAAATTTACAAGATTAACTCATATCTTCCTACATTGTTTTCATTTCTCGTGTACAAACTTAAATGACAATGTCTACATGTGGGCCGTGGAAAAAAATCAACTTTTATCTTACACAGCGACTGGTATGGCTTCATCGAGAGCAATGACACCAGGAAGCTCTTTACCCTCCAGCAACTCCAAACTGGCACCACCACCAGTTGATATGTGGCTCATCACGCTAGCAACTCCTACCTTTTCAACTGCAGCAACAGAGTCTCCACCTCCAATGATTGTTGTTACACCCTTGCCACTGAGGTCTGCCAGCTTCTTTGCAACTGCCTGTAAGAAGAATTTACAACCTCAATTTGCATCATTCCAACATGAAAAGGAGGTAACATCTGCGGGATCTTGGAAAACAGAGCTAGTTGTTTACACATATAAGAATATGAAGAACATATAAGCATTATTCCAAAGCATGCAGATTTAAGATAATTAAGAGCATATCATGCAAACCTCTGTTCCGACAGCAAACTTGTCAAACTCAAACACTCCCATTGGTCCATTCCAGATGACAGTTTTGGTAGTTTCCAAAGCATCATTGAATGTCTTAACAGAATCTGGTCCAATATCCAATCCCATCCAACCATCAGGGATAGCAGATGCAGGCACAACCTGAAATACAAACCCATCTTTTACTCATTGATCATAAGAAATATTTGAAGATTTTTATATAATATTATTGGGTTTCGAATTCCTGGGACAAAAGTCAATAGTTCAGGTCAACAACATTTAATCAAATTTATTTTGCCAACATACCAACAAAAGTAATGCCAGACAAACAAGTTTGGGAAAACGAAACTATCTTGGCATCTCACAGGACCTTAGAAGACAAACCTTGCTGTTTGCATCAGGAGCAAATTTGTCAGCAATTACCACATCAGTGGGCAACAAAATATTTACACCTTTTGCCTTGGCCTTGGCAAGGAGCGATGTTGCCAGATCAAGCTTATCTTCCTCTACCAGGGATGAACCAACTGAGAGTCCTTGTGCCTTGTAAAATGTGAAGATCATTCCTCCACCAAGGAGTAGGATATCACACTTTTCTAGGAGAGACTCAATAACTCCGATCTTGGATGAGACCTTTGAACCACCCACGATAGCAGCAAATGGCCTCTTTGGGTTTGAAACTGCCCCAACAAGGTAGTCCAATTCCTGAAACAAGAGAGTTAAATATTAAAATAACCTGAAGTCCAATGAAGAAATGAAGAGAACAATCCAATACTAGTTTCCTCTTATTTGAATGTGCTATTCATACAATTACAAATCTGAATGACTAGCATTAACAAATATTTAGGATTATGAAAAATGCAGAAAAACAAAAGATGAACTTTGGAGTGAATATATTTCAAATATAACTCCGCACAGAAATAGTCCAGTTAGTGAACCAAAACTGCTTCCATTTGACCAGCATCTGGAAGCTTGTTCGGTAGTGATGAAGGGATTAATAAGGGTTAGAATTGATTGTAATTATGATTTTACAAACAAATATGTCAAGTCATGCATGCTGAGAAAGAGATATTCCCAAGAACTTTGAATGACTTGTCTAGATAATAAGAATTCTGTCCGCGTTTCCAAAGACAGTAAGAACTGAAAACCCCACCTTCTGCAAGAGAAAACCAGAAACAGATGGCTTCAAGAATTTTGTGACTCCCTCAGTTGAAGCATGGGCTCTGTGAGCAGTCCCAAAAGCGTCATTCACATAGAGATCAGCCAAAGAGGCAAGCTTCTTTGCAAACTCAGGTTCATTCTTTTCTTCCTCCTTGTAGAACCTCACATTCTCAAGAAGAAGAACACCACCATCAGGAAGGGAATTGACAAGCTTTTCTACTTCTGGACCAATGCAGTCATCAGCCTTCACGACCTGTCATTAACACAGGAGAAACCGCCCAGATTTCAGTTAACAGCAATTATATTGCCTTCTCGAACTTCTGTTTCACGGAGACCTTATGCTATATTCACCTGAATGCCTAGGAGTTCAGATAGCCGAGGTACAAGAGGTGCCAAACTGAACTTTGGAGTAACACCTTTTGGTCTTCCCTGAAAATCCAACACAAAAACATTAATTTGGTCGTGCAATCAATCGATTATGAATCTTTTCCTGCAGGAATTCGGAGAAAACATTAGTAAGATTGCATTTTCAGATATATTTACACATTTCAGATAATTAATCAGAACCAAAATCTCTGAGTGTGTAAAATTCACATACAGAATCCCAAAAAAAATGAAAATCCACTGAAAAACCTTAATGTTAGTTAATATAGCTTCAAACCAAAAGCATAAAACAATTACTATACTGCAAAGAAAAACGGTAAAGCTCAAATCTTTCATAGTCTAATAATATAGTAATGCAGTACGTATAACGATATGCTATTTCTACAATCCGACATAAGTGCCTTTGAAATCAAAATTGATATTGCATTTTCAACTAAATGTAAATATTTCAGATAATTAATCAGAACCAAAATTCAGATTAAGCATGAAGCCAAATACAAGATCCAAGATTTAAAAAAAAAAAAAAAGAAACAGAAGAAGAAGACTGAAAATATTTAAAACCCACGTACCAAGTGGCTAGAAAGAATGACTTTAGCTCCATTTTCGATCAAATGCTTGATAGTAGGAATTGCAGCTCTAACCCTAGTATCATCGGTAATGTTCTGGTTATCATCCAACGGAACATTCAAATCAGCTCTAACAAAAACCTTCTTCCCTTTCAAATCAGCTGCCGTCAAATCCCCAACACTCTTCTTGGCCATCGACACCACCGAGCGCGTCGCCTTGCCCTTGATCGAACTAACTCTCAACGCCACGTGGCGGGAGAAAAGCGGGTCCGCGGCAGAAAAAGCCAGCCTGCGAACGTTCTCGATGCGGGCAGCCGGTACGCGGAGGAAAGAGGCGCGCGAGGAAGAAGCGGAGGAAGCAGCGGCGGTGGTCTTGATAAGAGAGAAAGTAGTGGGGGCGGTGGCTGAAGCCATATTAAGCGATTGTAAAGCAGAAAGAAGGGAAGTTTCACGACTTAGTCGAGAAAAGTGAGCTGGGTTCAGTCTCGGAAAGAGAAGAAATAATATATGAATGATTTGTGAATGTGGATGGGAAATGGGGGAAAAGGAAAGAGAAGGTGGGGAAGAGGAAGATGTGGACGTTAAGAGAGAAGAAAGGAATGATTGGGTGGAATGATGATTTCTCTTATCGTCGAGGAGAGGTTCAAGATGATCGATGATTTTGAGAGTGAGAGATAATACTGTGTTTTGTGAAATTGCTGTGTCAGCGTGGTGTTGTCTTGGACTTTTTCGTTTTCTCACTTCGTTTTGACCGTCGTTATTCCCCATTTTCCATTTTTTCTTTTTTTAAGATTATATTTTCTTTTGTTTAAATTTATTCTTTTTCTTTAAAAAAAAAAATTGAATTTTTAAGAGGTAAAAAATTAGCAAAATAAATTGAAAATCACATTCTAAGTTCTAACATAGTTCTCATTGACATTGCCTTTCAAACCTTAAGCATCGAATTTATTTGTATGTATGGGGTACTCTAAATGCTTTATTTGACAAAAATCACTCCGATTTGTCCGAGTGGCTAGAGACCATTATTCTAAAAGAATTTAAGCTTTAAATCTTGTTAGCCAAAGTCAATAAGTTAAGGTAATTTCTCACCAATTAGATGTGAGAAATAATAATAACTATAAATATAAAATTTATTATATTAATGTGCAGATAGATTCTTCTCTACATGTAATGTAATTTTTAATATAATAGTATTAGTTGTATACGTAACATTAATTGTAAACTTCAAAAGTTTTACGTTATAACTTTTTATGAACTCATATATTTGAGTCATATTATAACAAATTAAATTTAATAAAATCTCTAATATAAAATTAAGTTGGCACAAAAATATGTCCAATTATTACATTGAATCATATTATAACAAACTAAATTTAATAAAATCTTTAATATAAAACTAAGTTAGGGCAAAAATGTGTTCAATTATTACATTGAAGGAATGATTTGTCATGTACAGAAATGATTTCATAAAATAAAATTGCTCACATTATGATAGGTAACAAAGTTATATCATATTTTCTTAGCAATTAATTTATACCTCTAAATATATTAATAAATAAGGTTTGCTGAAGTGTATAATTTTATTCCATTAATAACTTAAATAGTTGTCATATAAATGGGCGCATTTTGATTTTCCTTTCTATTAAATAGTACAAATATTGGCTATCAGACCTCACGTGATCTAATGATAAGAACCCACTCGTCAAATTCTTGACTTTTCATTTTACCTGAAAATTTTTTAAAAGTTTTGGGCAACTCTCTGTGTGGTGACTTTAGTTTTCTAGTAAAATTTTGATTCTAATAAATTTGTTGATGTCAAGTGTATTATAACAGTGATTTTAATTTTTTAATAAATTTTTTTATTCTAATATTAGCAAAGTTGTATAATAAATAGATTTGTAATATTAAAAAAAATTAATACAAATATTGAGCAAAACCAAAATCATAAAATTCCTCGAGGAGATATTTTCTCTTTTAATCTGGACAACAAAAGATTTGACGGCTGCAGAAATGCCACCAGTGGTTGAGCTCATCCGCGCTTCTTTGATTCGAAAACCTTAATCTATTGGGCCTCACAATTATTTGCCAAGGAAGCCCAATGCTAACTACAATCTACTAAGTGAACCTGACAATCTTGTACCGAGCAGATAGGCCGGGTCGACCCGTTTTTGATATTTCCAAAACTCCGGCAAAATCACTGCAACTGGACTTTGATTTCCGCATTCGCTCCTCTCTCTCATGGCTCTCTGTTCATCTTCCCTATACACGAAGACTTTTCACGAACTTTCTATCCAAAAATTTTCCTTTCTTTTCTCCCAAACACTCCCGAACAAGAAGGCGAAACCTTTTCGCTCAAAACGACAACCAAGAGCTCTGAGAGAGTGGCAAGAGTACGAGGACGCAGTGAAGCGCAAGGACCTAGCCAGAGCTCTCCGGTTCTTGAAATCTGTTGAAAACAGCAAAAATGGAAACAATCCAATTGAACATTTGGGCGATTCTTTATCGTCTGAGTCAAATCGGACTCAACTCAGCCAGTTGGGATTAGTTGGCGGGTTAGAAAGAGATTGGGAAGTTCTGGACACGTGCTTGAATGCAGATGATATGATACTTGTAGCCAGTGCTTACAGGTTTCTTCAGAACAGAGGGTTTTTGCTCAATTTCGGAAAATTCAGCAGCATTGGTTATTATTTATTTTTTTTCTTGTGTTGTTTGTTAGAATTGACATTGAATATTGCTGTTTTAAGGCCTCTCACAATATTCCCTGTGTACACGTTTTACAGTTTTGGAAGGACCTAGAGATGTTACACCATATGTATTGAAGTCGTCAACTGGTTTAGAAGGTGCTTGAATATATTTGCTGATTATTGTTTTTCTGTTTTTGTTAGCATTTTTACTCCTGCGCTTGCTCTTGCAATATTTCATCATAAATTTTGATCTGTGTATAAGAGACATTTGGTTTTCCAATTGTTTATTTGAATATCGTGGATATAAATAATCTTGAAATGTGTTTTTTCTTTTTATTTTTCTTTGTTAAATTTAGTTTCCAAACTTTCTCCAAAGAAGTGGGGCGTTTCTGGAAGCTCAAGTGTTGTGTTGCTTGCTTTTCTGGGTGGAACATCTTTTCTTCTTTCTCGGGGGATCGATATAAGACCTAATCTCGCAGTTATTCTGGGGCTGGCGTTTATAGATTCCATCTTCCTTGGTGGTGTCTGTTTAGCACAAATTTCAAGTTATTGGCCTCCTTACAAGCGTCGGATTCTAGTGCACGAAGCAGGGCATCTTCTAATTGGTATGAGCGTATGTTTTTTCGTTTGATTTAAATGTTAGAGTTGAGGATAGGACATTGGAATTTGAAATACAGGCTGTTGCCTTTGGAATCTTGCTATTTCTTCTACACGTTGGGAATGAGCCTCGTATAGGAATGTGCATAATTTTGTTTTGAACGAAAATCTTAATCCAATTGAAAGAATTAGTTGGCCTCGATAGTCCTTCTGTTCTGCATGTGCAACTTCTTTGCCGTGTTATTTTGTCGCGAGCATAAATGATTGATTGGTAATCTTTACTGCAGCCTACCTCATGGGTTGCCCAATTCGTGGGGTGATTCTAGACCCAATTATTGCAATGCAAATGGGTATTCAGGGGCAGGTATTTCTATTGGCATTTGTTCTTTCTGTGGTGCTTGTGTTTTTTTTCCATATTCGATTTTCCATTTCTCTTTTCTCCTAATTCTAAGTATGCTATTAAATGCCTTTTCTTCATAAAAGAATATTCTTATGTTTTCCATTGGTATGATTTATGCAATCTCAGCCCTGGAAGCCGAGTCATTACAGAATTTTGCAATATTAAAATGGCAATTGAAACTTGCAATCAGTGTTCTCTTACAGGCAGGAACTCAGTTTTGGGATGAAAGATTGAATAATGAGCTTGCAGAAGGACGACTAAGCGGCACTGCCTTTGACAGGTGGGTATTTGGAGTCCTGTTAAAGGTTGCTCAATAAAAGTTCGCATATATGCAAATAGCTGAAAGAATATGACCTCATAGAAGATGGTAATCAAGGTTTACCACCACTTTTCTGCTGCTTTCAACAGCACTAGCTATAATTAGGATTGAATCAGTTCAAACAGGAATGGAAAGTTACATTCAGATATTCTGGGTCACAAAAGTTAAATACATTGCATTTTAATTGATGGAATTTCCTAAACCTCGTATATATGTTTTTGATAATTTTCTCAAGTGAATATCAATGCCTTGAATAATCACAATTTCATGATATTTGGTATGATGACCGCTCAGGTACTCTATGGTGCTTTTCGCTGGCATTGCAGCTGAAGCACTTGTTTATGGTGAAGCTGAGGGTGGAGAGAATGATGAGAATCTGTTCAAGAGTATCTGTGTTGTTTTGCAACCTCCATTGTCTGTAGCTCAGGTATCCATCATTTTTTCTTTTTTACCTTTTTTGATGTTATTCATGCATTTAGAAATGAATACTGAATTTTTTCTCGCTGGTTTTGCCTTGAGTTTAGATGTCTAACCAAGCAAGGTGGGCAGTTTTGCAATCTTATAATCTGCTTAAATGGCATAGAAATGCTCATCTAGCTGCTGTTAAAGCTCTGGAAAATGGCAGCAGTCTTAGTGTTGTAATTAGGAGAATAGAGGAAGCAATGTCCTCCAATGGATGAACAGCCAAAGTTATCAAAATTACGTTTCTTGATCCTGATTTGATACAAGGTAAATCTTTTTGTTTGTTTATTTTGCTGGCAATGATTCTTTTAGTTAAGTCTCAATGTCTATACATAAAACCAATGATTTGGAGATGGCAGAATGTCACAGAGGCACAAATGGTCTGAAATTCAGTTGGATTAATCACTTGGCCAGATGATAAATGTCTCAACTTGCAGTTGGTCTGAGCTATCGCTGTCAGGTGGTAGTATTTGTTCGGGACAGATAACTGTTGTTGCCACCAAGATTTATCTTAGAAGAGACAACGGATGTGCATAGTCCTCCTCTAGGAAGACAAGCGGGTGAATTGGTTATGGCAAGCACTTTAGATAAATTTTTTGACCATGTGTGAGATCTCTGTTCTCATCCAATTTCTGAGTTAATAAAGAACTGATTGTAGATAAAGGGAAAAAAAAACCATAATTTTCTTCTCTACATTGGGAGGGTTAATGTATATTATTCATTCTAAATATCTTCATTGAAAGAAATAAAGTCAACCTATTGTTCTGTAGGTGCTTTCAGAATACATCCTCAACAAGGTCTGTTTCTCATTTAGTACAACAGCATATACGAAGGGGCAGTTGGACTGTAACAATAGATGATTTGTATGTTTGATATTGAGATGTTGTAGTTATGATATGATATCCAGATGTTATGGCTTGGCTTTAAAGAGACGGTTGTTATAATATATCTCTCTTTTTGTTTTTAAGTATTCAAAAAGAATTCTTTTAAAAAGCATCAACCATATATTTTTTTTAGATTTTTTTGTCGTAGTTAGGTTGTCAACTAAAATAGCTACTGATACGTTACATGAAAGAATTATCTGTTATTGCTATTGGACGTTTTTTCCATACGCAAAGATCTATTCGACAAAAATGCAACTTAGGCAAAGTGCTTAAAATGTTCACACTCGTAATGATAAAAAAGTATTCTAAGACCAGGCTTTTTTTTGTACAGAAATCCAATCTGAGCTAAGTACTTACGTTATATCTATGTATAGAAAGAGAGAGTGTGCTTAGTCCAGTTTGGATTTCTATCTATATTAAAGCATATAAATTATTCATTTAACCAAACAAATATTACAATAACATATGACGATCACAATAGATATCAAGATTAAATTTTTATTCTAAATTTTTATATCAAATGACTTGATATTTATTAAGTAGGTGATGAAAAAATAATTTAAGTACTTTCTAATTAGTGTAAGCAAATTTCTAAATGTTCTATAACATCCTAAGCAAATTTTAACAGGCTGACTAGCAGCCACAGTGAAACCAACTAACTAATTCTTCAATGGTGGTTTCCAATTATGCATTTGTGTATTGATATTCTATTCCAACCGCCAAATTACTATATACCTGTTGTCTTTGTCATTGTCTATGTCTATGCTAATCAGGTTCCTTTACTATCACTTGCTAGTATAAATGTACTACTTCACTTGTCACTACTTATGATCACCTAAATTAGCTGCACTTGCCAACTGGAAACTGGATACTGCCATGGCTCTCTCTAATCCCATAATCTTGTTAGCTCTTCTTCTTCTGCTCTGTCAGATTTCCTCCATCTCTTCCCTTCAAATTTCTAATTGTTTTTGAAATTTCTAAAAAATGAAAAAGTTAAGACCTTTCTTAGCCTGCTTTAAGCTACTGTTAATTACGTGACATTGTATAATGAGTGCAAATTAATGTTAAATATAATGCATATTGTGTTCGGAATCTCTTTTGACATTTCTTTTGTGAAGCAGAAACTCTCAATCCCAGAACAAAATTGGTAACACAACTCAACAATAATGTTCTCGTTTGTGATCAAACAATTATATTTTGTATCTATAATACAAATGGATTAATACATATACTACATCGATGAAAAGGTATAACATGTTTTTCTCTATGAATGCAGTGCTTTGAGGACGCTAAAGAAAGAATTAAGGAAATGTTTGATAAGATTGAACTCTGTGTTTCTTCCTATGACACTGCTTGGGTAGCGATGGTGCCCTCTCCGGAATCCCCAGATGCACCTTGTTTTCCACAGTGCGTAAATTGGTTATTGAAGAATCAACTCCATGACGGTTCCTGGGGTCTTCCCCATCGTCCCTCTTGGTTAGTTAAGGATGCAATCTCATGTACGTTGGCATGTGTGCTTGCACTGAAACGATGAGGTATTGGCAAAGACGAGATGAACAAGGGTCTTTTTCATTTCTTGCTTGCAACTTTTCCTCCATCACTGTAATACAGATAATTTTGTCCCTCTTGTTGCAGGCATCCGATTTATTAAGTCAAATTTCAGTTCAGTTACTGATAAGAAGCAACCAACACCTATTCGATTTGATATAATGTTTTCTGGTATGGTTGAATGTGCAAAAGATTTGAATTTGAATCTCCCTTTGAGATCGGAAGATATTGATGCTTGCTTCAGAGGAAAAATTCAGAACTTAGAAGGTAAATAGTGATTATTGGATCTTTTGGTATTAATTTTTGTCTGTACTTCAACTTTTGTGTTCTGCTTTCTTTGTGTACTGAAGTAACTTGGAGGGCAAGAAAGAATACTTGGCATATGTTTCAGAAGGAATTGGGAAGTTGCAGGACTGGGAAATGGATATGAAATATCAGAGAAAGTTCACTGTTCAATTCACCGTCCACAATAGCAGCTGCTCTTACACACCTTCAAAATGATGGTTGTCTTCACTACCTCCACTCACTGCTGGAGAAGTTTGTTGATGCAAGTTCTCACAGTCATACTTCTCTTTTAACTTACTAGGCGTTTTACTACTTTTTATTGCTGAATCTTTGCTGCATAAATGATACTTTCAGTTCCAGCTACTTATCCTCTGGACATATATGTTCATCTTTTCATGGTTGAGACTCTTCAGAGTTTGGGAATTGATCGGCATTTTAGACTGAAATCAACAGAGTATTGGTTGAATTACCAGTGTTTAGTTCTCCATTTGTCGTTATATTGAAGTTCTGTACTAGTTTACAGATTATCATAGGTCTTATTATTGAACAAACAGATTCTGGCAGTAGGGGGAAGACGAGATGCTTTTGGACCCAACAACTTGCGCAATGGCATTTTGTTTATTGCGAGTAAATGGTTATGATATCACTTCAGGTATTCTTTTATAAGGAAATATAAATTTTGTATCTACAAAACTAGAATTTACCTGATAATCACATTGTGCAGATACCTTAAATCAATTTGCTGAAATAGATGAATTCTTTAATATTCACTTCATGGTTATTCGAAGGACATCCGTGCTATCCTAGAGTTATACAAGGCTTCACGAATCATATATCCAGACGAATCAGTTCTTGAGAAGCAAAACTTATGAACTAGTAATTTCCTGAAGGAAGAATTATCCAGTGGTTCAATTCATTTAAACAGACAGGAGGTATTTTGCGATGTTTCGATGTTAATTTAGTCCCTTGATGAAATTATCGAAATCACAGTTCTTTATCGTTTCAGGTGGAAGATATGCTTAACTTTCCTTAGCATGCAACTATGGAACGTTTGGCACAGAGGAGATATTTGAACTATTATAATGGAGATAATTTAAGGATGTTAAAGACTTCACACCGGTAAAATTTTAGTGGCTTTAGTTCTTTCATCTTCAAGAGAAATGCTAATCAGAATGCACTGTAGAATTAATTACTTCTTTGTTCGATTTATTGTAGCTTTTGAAATCTTGGCAATGAACACTTTCTAAAGCTAGCTGTGTATGACTTCAACAATTGCCATTCAATATTCTGTGAAGAATTCGAAACTATTGATAGGTGCATATATCTATATAACTTTTTTAGATATCATATTTTGATATGATCATTTCAAAGATCGCTTCTACAAACGCCATGTAATTATCTCCTTTTATTGAAACAGGTGGGTTCTAGAGAGTAGACTGGATAAGCTAGCATTTGCAAGACAGAAACCAGCTTCTTTTGTTACTTCTCAGGGGCAGCTAACCTCTTGTCTCCTAAACTGTCTGATGCGCTCACTTTTAGGACACTATCCTAATCCATAAAATGAAAAATTGATTTATTTCTAATTATGTACGGTTTATAGAAAGTTAAACTGCATGTAATGATTATATCAACAAATACTCAAAGTTTTCTGAATAAATTATATATATAATTTTAAAAGTTCAATTTTAGATTTTTAGTAGAATAGTTCTGAAATTAATAAATTAGATTAATTAATTAAAAAGTTTAATTAATTATATAAATTTATTGGAGTTTGAAATTATAGGTCCATAGATCTTCAATACCACCTCTTACATTAATGTAGTAAATAATACAATGAACAAAATTATTATAATAAATTTTTACATGTCCAGAAAATAATTTTCTGGGATATACGTTTTAATTTGAATTTAATTAATTAATTTAGTAAGATATTTTAAGATAAATATCTTTTATTAATATCCAAATAATTTAATTTGAGAAATTAAATAGATAAATTTTTATAGAAATATTTATCCTCTTATCGTTTCTTTTAAATATTAATTTTGAATTAATTAGAATTTTACTTCTACTAAAAGTTATTTTACAAATTTTAATTAATTAATAAATTTTATTAATTAATTAATTTGATTTTAATTGAAATTATTTTAATTAAAATACTACTTCTATTAGGATTGGCTTACATATTTAATTAATTAATATGCATTATTAATTAATATAATTCTATTATAATTAAAATAGAAATGATATAAAAGAAACAAAAAAAAGGTGAAAACTTGGAAGTAATTAAAAAAAAAAATTTTTTTAACGTGTACTATAGATAAAAACTAGTTTTCTCTAAAATCACCAATGTATGAAAACAGAAACTCACTCTTCTCTTTATGGTAACGACTGGAAAATTTGGTTTGTAAATCATTGGTGAAAGAAAACTTAGAATAAAAATATTTTAAAAGTATCAAGAGGTATATTTTCTATTCTTTTCTTTTATTTTTATTAAAACCGTACACTTATATAAATGTTTTAACTTTTCTAACTTAATTTTTTGCTATTTATTTGATAAAATTTTCCTACACGCATGATATGGGCCGAAAAGTCTATGCTGACAACTGTAGCAAGTCTATGCTTACAACTGTAGTTGATGACTTCTTTGATCTATGGAGTTCTTATGAGGAACTGGAAAACCTTGAACAATTGTTTGAGAAGTATGTTCTTTCCCTTGTTCAATTTTCTATTTTTTTGTTGAACATCCTTTTCTGTATCAAAACTTAGAACTTCTGAAATGATCCTCAGTTGGAATGTACCGGAAGACAGCGGTTTTTGTTCTCAAGAAGTCGAGATCTTATTTTCAGCCATTCACGGCAGTATTTGTGAGATCAGAGACAAGGCCTTTAAGTTAGCAAGGACGCGATGTGACAAGTCACGTTGTTGAGACTGTGAGAGAAAATCTTTCCTCTTTTCATTTCATTTTTGCTCAACTAGAAATGATCTGAGCCTTGCTTTTATTAATATTGCAGTGGTTGAATTTATTGAAATCTGATTTGAACGAAGCTAAGTGGTTCAGAAACAAATACATTCCGTCAATTGATGAATATATGGAGAATGCATATGTATCAATGGCCATGGGACCAATAATTCTCTCAACTCTCTATTTTCTTGGCCCTAGGCTTTCAGAAGAAGTTGTTCACTTGTGTGCGTCTGCTCAGTGATACTCAAAACTGTTGAGGTAGATGCTTTCATTTACTCTGTTTGTTTATAAATATGTATGTGTGTGTGTGACGGTTCCAGATTATTATTAATTGGCAATTAATTACGACATATATGCTGCAGAAGGAATCCACAGAAGGGAAATTAGATGGCGTGTTGTTGCACGTAATCCATAGCAAGGATGTTGTTACGGAAGAAGAGGCCATAAAAAAGATTAAAGGTGTTATTGAGAAGGCAAGGAGACAGTTGCTGAAACTTGTTTTGCAAGAAAAGGGAAGCGTAGTTCGGAGAATTTGCAGGGATTGATTCTGGTAAAACCATCACAATTTCGCATCTAACTTACCTTAACAATGATGGATTCACCACAGATGAGTTGAAAGATGTGATCAAACAAGTCATTTACGATCCCATTTTCGTTAATCAAAAGTCCTGAGAGATGCGTGCGGAACAAGATCAAAATGAATATTTATTTATCAATTAGTTGCCACTACTCTATATCTGTCGTGAACTATAATTTTTTACGCATGTTTTGAACCCTTTTCTTAATTGCGATGATTTTCAATAAACTGAAGTCGTGATTTTGTTTTTGTTGGAAGATTGCTGTACGTCTATTCGTGGAATTGAAGCAGTATGCTAATATAATGTTGGTAAATGCAATCTTCAATAATTATATTACCACCTAACATTTGAATCGGTGTTGATGAAACCAATTAACAAGTATCTGTTTCAGTCAAATGGTATTATCCAACCTTTTTATCATAATAAAACTACAGGTTCTTTATTTTTCTTGTCGTAGCTACGTTGTAATGTCAACTAAATTATTTGACCAAACGCTAAATGATAGAATGATCTCTTATTGTTATTGGATGTTTTTCGACTAGACAAATATCTTCTATTTGATAAAAAAGCAACTTGGGCAAATTGCTTAAAATATTCATACTTTAATGATAAAAAATATCCAAAGTCAAGGATCTTACATCGTATGGAAATCCAACTTGGACCAAGTAATCTGTATATATAAAAGCAAATAAACTATTCGTTCAATATAATCAAATAACTATTACGACCACATATTTTGATCATAATAAATATCAAAATAAATTTTTATGTCAAATTTTTATATTAAATGACGTGACAAGATCAAATTTTTACTCAAAAACTTTCATATTAAATAATATGATATTAAGTGATGATAAAAGATAACTTACGTCTTTTCTCATTTGACCCATCAAATTTTTATGTTAAACTATTCTAAGACATAAAAAAATTCAGCAGTTTACTATAGCAGCCACAGTCCATTCCAGCTGGGCGAAACTAGGATTAATGGTAAAACACAATGATTCAAAGTCTATAGGACCAAATAATAAAAGTATAACTTTTTTCTTCTTTTTTTTTTTTTTTGAGTTTCGATTATGTGATAATACATTTTTTCTTTCAAAAAAAAGTTCTTATAGGAAGACTTTAATCTATATGGTTGTAACTTTGTTTTGATTGTATACGGTTGTGTTTGGATAAGTGGATTTCTTTCCTTTAATCTATATGTTTAGGCTTAGCCACATGTATTTAACTAAACCTGGAGATGTTATATTGTTCTGAGCTTTCTAACAAGTGCAAATGTTAAGACTTTAAATTTCTTAATCTGCAGCTACTGTGAATTATGGAACATTGTATAATGAGTGCAAATTAATGTTAAAGCAAATTATTTTTGGAATCTCTTTTGTCTAACTCTTATGAAGCAGAGACTCTGAATCCCAAGATCGAAATTGGTAGCACAAGCCAACAATAATGCTCTTGTATGTGATCATCAAACTATTGTGCTATATATATATATATATATAAACTGCCTTGATGTGATATAACAAGCTTTCTCAGTGAATGCAGTGGGTTGAGAACAATAAAGAAAGAATTAAGGAAATGTTTGATGAGGTTGAACTCTCTGTTTCATCCTATGACACTGCTTGGGTAGCTATGGTGCCCACTCCATGACGGTGCTGGGGGTCTTCCTAATCGTTCTTCCCGGTTGGTTAAGGGTTAAGGACGCAGTCTCATGTGCGTTAATTGGCATGTGTGCTTGCACAGAAGCGATGGGAAATTGGGGAGGAACAGATGAACACGGGTATTTTCTCATTTCTTGCTTTGCAAGTTTCCATCCATTACTGTAATCTAGATAAATGTTGTCCCCCTTCAAGCAGGCATCCAATTTATCAAATCAAATTTCGGTTTAGATGCTGATGAGAAGCAACGAAAACCTATTGGATTTGATATAGTATTCCACGGTATGATTGCATATGCAAAAAGATTTGAATCAACCTCCCCCTCTGAGATCGACAGATATGGGAGGCTTAATTTGCTTCAGAGGAAGCATTCAGAACTTAGAAGGTAAATATTGACTTAATAGCGCTTAATTTGGTATTTAAGTTTTGCCTGTGCATGCTTCAATTTCTGTGTCCTGCTTTCTTTGTATGTATAGAACAAATTTGGAGGGCAAGAAAGAGTACATAGGTAGCGTATGTTTTGCAGGACTGGGAAATGGTGATGATATATATATATATATATCTGACAAAGAATATGATTGTTGTGTTCAATTCACCATCCACGACAGCTCCAAAATGATTGTTGTTGTCTTCATTAATTTTACCTCCTCTGATGACTACTAAAGAAACTCTTTCTCATTCATTTAGCGTATGACGTTAATGCAGCTTGCCGGGGGTTTCACCTTCACATTCACACTTCTCTTTGCAGTTGAAGAATTAACGTGGTCAAACAAGTGAATTTACGATCCTGTTTCCGTTAATGAATATATAAATCAGCTAGCAATGATTTATTAGTTGCAACATTAATATCTGTTGTGTTTTTAGCTAGGTAGGTTACACAGGTCAGGTAAGCATGTTTTGTTCTGTTTCTCTCTTTCTTTTTATACTTCGGCTTCGACAAGTTGAATAAGCTGAAAGGCTTGATTATGTGTGTGTATGCATTAAAACGAAGAATTAATGTACAAAATCTTATTCCAATAAATTCTGGGTCCAAAAGAGCAAATTATACCAAACAGAGTCCAAATTTGTTTCTCATTTGACACAACTGGCATACATATATATGTGCGTGTGTATAAAACGGACCGGTTGATTGCAATTAAAAAAAAATGATGGTCTGTTTGAAATTAAGGCGATAAAATTTTGAAGTTATTATTATTTTTTTAATGAAATCATGTTAACTACATGTAAAAAATATAAAAAAAAGAGTGATTTTTATTATAAGTTAATATTTATTAAATATTTTATCTCTCATACTTTTAAATGGGTAAATGAACATACTAAATATAATTAATAAACCGTCCAGATCATAATAACACGTGCCATGGAAATGTAAGCAAATCAATAGTAAGCCATGCAAAAGTCAAAACGATCAATATTCACTGTAACATTCGTCATTCGTTTTGAAGTATTCAAAAACTACTTTTCAAAAGCATTAACGACAATTTTTTTTTATTTTTATTTTTATTGTCAACTAAATCGGTTCGTCATACTTTAAGATATGATAGACTGATCTATTATTAATTGTTATTGGAAGTTAATTTCTAAAGAGACGAAGATTTCTCTTGCATAGAAATGCAAGTAATTGCTTAGTCAAAATATTAATTCATTTTTTATTGGTGCTCTGTTCAAAATAGTAATACATAAAGAAAGTTAAGTTGAAATTTTAAGTCAGAATTTTAAGTTCTTATATCACAATTTTGCGTAAAAATTTTAATTTTGTATTATTAATTATTTTGAAAGTGCTGTTTTGATATATGAAATTATTATCACTATCACTTACGTATTTCATATGATTTATTTATTTTAATTCTTGTAGCTATGTGGCGGCGGCCATATTGTCAACAAAATTATTGTTAATATATTTCTGAAGTAGTAGGTTGATGTTAGACTAATTGTATTGTATGTGTACATACAGAAATTCAACTTGGGCAAAATTTTCATTGTTTAATGATAAAAAGATTCAAAGACAAACAATTTTTTTAATTTATTAATCATGAATTAATAGAAGAAGAAATGCAACTAAAGCAACCGCTGAACTGCTGACTTTTTGTTTCGTTAATTATGTATATATGTAGGCGTAGTTGTCACTTAATGAGTGCATACATGCATTTCTCACTAATTCCACTAGTTAATTACTTATATACTAAATACTTTTTTTATTTTTTTTTTCTTTGCAGTGTTTTGTAAGCATTCTTTTAGTCTTCGTTTCTGATATCAGATTCCTTTTTAACCTCAATAGTCAACAGTCAGTAGTCAATATAAATAACGATATACTACTTCACTTGTGATATATCATCAGCTCAATTTACCAACTGCAACATGGCTCTCTCTCACTCCCACAGTCTTGGTAGCTCTTCTCCTACCTCTGCTGCTCTCTCAGGTTAATTCCCTCTCTCTCTCTCCCTTTCTCTGTTTCCTTCTACTTTCTTTTTCATATAATTCTGCTAGTTTTATATTCTTTTTCTTAAAAAAAGTACTTCATATATATATATATGTATATGTTCTGGTGCTTTTACGTTGAGTTGGCGGGAGAGTAACCACTTTAGGGGCGAATTGATGTCTTACAATAAATTGGGAAATATTTTGAAGATTATTAAAATTAATTGGGCGTAAACTGAAATTAACACAAAAAAAAAAAATGGTTGGTCGCGTATGCTTTATTTCTGATGAGTGCAAATATTATTGCTTTTTTTCACTCTGCATCAAAAAAGCTACCGTGAATTTATGTAGCATATTATGTTTGGAATCTCTTTTGACTTTACTTTTGTGAAGCAGAAACTCTGAATCCCAGAACAAAATTGGCAACACAACTCAACAATAATGTTCTGGTATGTTGTGATGCAGCTATTGTGTTTTGTATCTATAATACAGAGTATGAATAAACTGTATTGGTGTAATGTAACATGCTTTTCTCAATGAATGCAGTGGGTTGAAAACACTAAAGAAAGAATTAAGGAAATGTTTGATAAGGTTGAACTCTCTGTTTCTTCATATGACACTGCTTGGGTAGCTATGGTGCCGTCTCCAGAATCCCCGAAGGCACCTTGTTTTCCGCAGTGTGTAAATTGGTTGTTGGATAATCAACTCCATGACGGTTCTTGGGGTCTTCCTAATCGACCATCCTGGTTGGTTAAGGATGCGGTATCATGTACCTTGGCAAGTGTTCTTGCATTGAAGCGGTGGGGAATTGGCGAAGAACACATGAACAAGGGTATTTTTCATTTCTTGCTTTGCAAGTTTTCTCTAATTGATATAATCTAGACAAATTGGTATAATCCAGATAACTGCTGTTCATCTTGTTGCAGGCATCCAATTTATCAAGTCAAATTTCTCTTCAGTTAGTGATGAGATGCAACAAACACCTATTGGGTTTGACATAATATTTCCTGGTATGATTGAATATGCAAAAGATTTGAATTTGAACCTCTCTCTGAGATCGGAAAACATAGATGATTTGCTTCAGAGGAGACATTCAGAAATAAGAAGGTAAATGGTCTCTTATTAGTATTTTGATATGAAGTTCTGCCTGTCCTTCAACTTCTGTTGTCCTCTTTTCTTGTGTACAGAAATAACTTGGAGGGAAAGAAAGAATACTTAGCTTATGTTTCGGAAGGAATAGGGAAATTGCAGGATTGGGAGATGGTGATGAAATATCAGAGAAAGAATGGTTCGCTGTTTAATTCACCATCTACCACAGCTGCTGCGCTCACTCACCTTCAAAATGATGGTTGTCTTCATTACCTCCGCTCAACACTAGAGAAGTTTGTCGATGCAGGTTCTCACATTTGCATTACTCCTTAATACTCTATGCGTTTTCTTACATCTCTTTAATGCTGAATCCTTTGTTTCAAAATTGATACTTCCAGTTCCGACTACTTATCCTCTGGACATACATGTTCAACTTTTCATGATTGAGAGTCTTCAGAGTTTGGGGATTGATCGTCATTTTAGGACCGAAATCAACAGAGTATTGGATGAAACATACAGGTAATTCTCCATTCATTTCTATATGATAGGTCTCATTTGTTGAAAGGACTGACATTAATGAACAATCAGATGCTGGCTGAGGGGGGAGGAAGAAATATTTTTGGACCCTGCAACTTGTGCAATGGCATTTCGTTTATTGCGAGTTAGCGGTTATGATGTGTCTTCAGGTATTATGTTGTTAAGGAGATATAATTTTTTTATCTTCTTGATTGTTGGCACAAAGTTTACCTAATAATCACATTGTGCAGATGCATTAAATCAATTTTCTGAAAAAGATCAATTCCTCAATTCACTTCATGGATATACTAAGGACATTCGGGCAGTCCTAGAGTTATATAAGGCTTCACAAATTATATATCCAGACGAACCAGTTCTAGAGAAGCAAAACTTATGGACTAGTAAATTCCTGAAGGAGGAATTATCCAGTGGTTCAATTCAATCTAGCAGACAGGAGGTATTTTACAATGTTTTGATGTTAATTAAACCCCTTGACAAAACTATTGAAATCAGTACTTTATCGTTTCAGGTGGAAGATATGGTTAACTTTCCCTACCATGCAACAATGGAACGTCTAGCACAGAGGAGATATTTGAATCATTATAATGGAGATAATTTAAGGATTTTAAAGACTTCATACCGGTACAATTTTAGCAGCTTTAGTTCTTTCATCTTCAAGAGAGATGCTAATCAGCACTGCATGGTAGCATTGCTTACTTGCTTGTTTGTCTGTTCTAGATCTCCAAATGTTGGCAACGAATACTTTCAAAAACTAGCTGTGCATGACTTCAACCTTTGCCAATCAATATTCCCTGAAGAATTTGAAGCTCTTGATAGGTGCGTAAATATATATATATATATATATATACACACACACTCTTTTGAACCCCATGCTTTGATATATTTGTTCAGGACAATGATGGTTATCGCTTCTATAACTGTTATGTAATTATCTCCTCCAATTGAAGCAGGTGGGTTGTTGAGTATAGAATGGATAAGCTAAAATTTGCCAGGCAGAAACAAGCCTTTGTTTACTTTTCGGTAGCAGCCAATGTCTTCTCTCCTGAATTATCGGATTGTCGCATGACATGGGCCAAAAGTGCTTACCTTACAACTGTAGTTGATGACTTCTTTGATTATGGAGGTTCTTATGAGGAACTGGAAAACCTTGTGCAGTTGTTTGAGAAGTATGTTCTTTCCTTCCTTCCCTTTTCAATTTTCTTTTTATTGAACCTCTTTTTCTTCATGAAAACTTAGAAATAATGAGAAATGTTTCCCAGGTGGAATGAGCCGGAAGGCATTAGTTACTATTCCGAAGACGTTGAGATCTTATTTTTAGGCATTCGTGATCATATTTATGAGATAAGAGAAAAGGCCTTGAAGTTGCATGGACGTGATGTGACAAGTCACCTTGTTGAGATTGTGAGACAAAAGCTTTTCTCCTTTCATCATAATTTTGTTCATTTCTATCAGGATTTCGGCATTTCTGTTTCTTCCATTTTGAAACTACTCACAATGTTCATATATGGCACTCTCCCTTTCTTTTATTTGCAGTGGTTGAATACATTGAAGTCAGAATTGATAGAAGCTAAGTGGTTCAGAAACAACTACCTTCCGGATATCGATGAATATATGGAGAATGCATATGTATCAATGGCCTTGGGACCGATAGTCCTCTTTGCTCTCTATTTTGTTGGACCTAAGCTTTCTGAGGAAGCCGTCAGGAGTTCGGAATTTCATAATCTGTACAAGCTTACAAGCACTTGTGTGCGTCTACTCAATGATTCCCGAACTGTTCAGGTAGATGCTCTCATTTATTTTCTTTGTTGATATGACGGTCTTGGATTTACTAAATGGCAACGACTGTGCTGCAGAAGGAATCCGAAGAAGGGAAACTAAATTCTGTATCATTGCGAATGGTCCACAGCAATGGTGCTATGACAGAAGAAGAGGCCTTCAAAAAGGTTTGCAGTATTATTGACAGCAAAAGAAGAGAGCTGCTGAAGCTTGTGCTGCAAGAAAAGGGAAGCATAGTTCCGAAAGCTTGCAGGGATTTGTTCTGGAAAACAATCAAAATAGCAAGCCTTACTTACATTAGCACCGATGGGTTCACTACAGAAAAGATGAAAGATGCGATCAAAGAAGTGATTTACGATCCCATTTCTGTTAACAAATAGCAAGTAGATGCAGGAAAGATCAAAATGAGTAATGTCAATATTATTTGTTGCCAGCGTCTACTGTGAACTTATGTTTTCAGGCATGTGTTTCAACTTTTCTGCTTCTTGCCTTTTTATGCTGTGTATTGTATGTACGAAGCTCAATAAGCTGGAGTCCTGATTTTCTACTGTTGGGGATTGTTGGAACATTGCTGTTTGTATTCGTAGAAATGAAGCAATATGTTAAATCAATAAATATATATTCTGGCAACGGCTGATTTCTGTCAAAGTGATATTATTATTTTTATGAGTTGGAATTTTGGTGAGCTCATGAATTGAAGTGATATACATGCGTTCTTATCCCTACCCGTTTAAGCAAAAATGGCAGCACAACCAAGGCAGAAAATATACCCTAAGGAATGAAGCTCACTTAAGCATTCCATATATATATATATAACTAAATTTTCTAAAGCTTACTTAAGCATTCCATATATATTATATTTATGGTTTTTCATAAAGAAAAAACAAACAAACATTGCACACATAATTAATCGATTTAACTTTATGTAGGAGGAATCGATATGTCTTCTGATTTCCACCCAACCAAACTATTTCTTTCTGTCTTTCTACAATCTTAAGTCTCTGTCTCTGTCTTCGTTTACACCCAAAACAAACTGATATTAGTGTACTTGACTGAATCTCAGCTTACATTCAAATGATACTCTGCAATTCCATGGCATTTTCTCAACCTCACAATCTTGGCAACTCTTGTCCCTCTCCTCTGTCAGGTATTCTCTCTCCCTTTCTGTGCAAGTTTTTGTAGATTTTATCTGCTTTTCAATCTTTGTTTTGTATTTCTTTTTCCTTGTTCATATTATGAATGATGATCCAAACATATGGTTGAATGCTTTCTTGAAGTTCTTGTTCTAGCGTTTAGTCATTTTGGATAAATGGGTTTTGTTTGCGATTGAGGATGAATTTGTAAACTTTTTCATGAATGTAAATGTCAAAACTTATTTTTCTGTGTCAAGCTATTGTGAATTGCCATTCTGTATTTATTATTATCTAAATGCAAGTTGATCCTTGATTTACATCGAGTTTGATTTTTATTTTTACCCAATTTATTACTGTAGAATATGTAAATATTTCATTGTAAGCGTCTCCTACTTTCATTTTTTATGAAGCAGTTACTGTGAATCATGGATCAAAATTGGGTACAGAAGCCACCACGGGTAATCTGGTACCTGAAATCCACCTACGTACTACTTTTTCTTTTTGTTTTAACTTTTCTTATTTTTGGTTTATGAATTAAAGGATGAGTACTTTATTGATAAAATCATTGTTCTGAATACATGTAGTGCTTTGAGAGGACTAAAGAAAGAATTAAGAAAATGTTTGATAAGATTGAACTGTCTATTTCTTCATACGACACTGCCTGGGTAGCAATGGTCCCGTCTCCGGATTCGCCACAAGCCCCTTGTTTTCCACAGTGCATAAATTGGCTACTAGAGAATCAACTTGATGATGGTTCTTGGGGTCTTCCTAATCGCCCTTCATGTTTGGTTAAGGATGCTGTCTCGTGTACTTTAGCATCTGTGCTTGCGTTGAAGCGATGGGGTATTGGTGAAGAACATATGAACAAAGGTACTTTTCATTTTGTTTGTTTCTTTTCTCTTTTTCATTCATTACCGTCAGCTAAGATAGATATTGTCCCTATTGTTACAGGCATTCAATTTATCAAGTCAAATTTCAATTCACTTACTGATGAGAATCAAAAGACTCCAATTGGATTTGATATAATATTTCCTGGAATGATTGAATATTCCCGAGAATTAAATTTAAACCTCCCTCTGAGATCCACAGATATAAATTCCATGCTTGAGAGGAGACATTTAGAGCTTAAAAGGTTAACAATTCTTTCCAACAATATTTTTTAATTTTCATTTGTGATTTCGAAAATGAGTGTACCATTTTCATATGATGAATGATGAATTAACTCTGAAATAGACCTCAGTAAGCTCAACCTTAGTGTCTATATTCTGTTGGTACAGAGAATACTCGGCAGGAAGGAAAGAATACCTGGCATATGTTTCAGAAGGAATTGGAAAAGTACAAGATTTGGAAATGGTCATGAAATATCAAAGAAAGAATGGTTCATTGTTCAATTCACCATCTACCACAGCTGCTGCTCTTACTCACCTTCACAATGCCGGTTGTCATCATTACCTCCGTTCGCTCTTAGACAAGTTTGGGGATGCAGGTTCTCCCATTTGGATGACTCTTTTGAAGTTTCATGTATTTTATTATATCTGCTTATGACAATTTTTTTTTTTTCGTTTATATTTGACACTTTCAGTTCCAACCATCTATCCTTTGGACAAATATGTTCATCTTTTTATGGTGGAGACAATTGAAAGCTTGGGAATTGATCGACACTTCACAGAAGAAATCAGATCGGTATTGGATGAAACATACAGGTAATTTTCCATTTGTTGGTATCAACAGCTGCTATTAGCTCAAAACTGTGGAGAACAAACATCATAACTATAATAAATTAATCGTTATATTGAGGTTTCATATGAGTTTATGGACTGTGATATATTATCAAACAGATGTTGGCTGAAACTGGAGGAAGAGATATCTGTAGATCCTGCTACTTGTGCAATGGCATTTCGGTTGTTGCGTGTTAACGGTTATGATGTCCCTTCAGGTATATGTTTCTAACAAGATTTGATTTTTGAATACATTCGGGATATTTATTGGTTTTATCAGTGAGAGATTACTTAATAATCTGGTGGTGCAGATCCTTTAACTCAATTTGCCGAAGAAAATCAATTCTTCAATTCACTCAAAGGGTATATGAAGGACATCGATGCTCTCCTAGAGTTGCATAGGGCTTCACAGATAATGATATATCCAGATGAATTTTTTCTTGAGAAGCAAAATTTATGGACTTGTCATTTCCTAAAGCAGGAGTTGTCCAGTGGTTCAATTCATTCAGATAGACTCAGTCAAAATGTTAGCAAACAGGTAATTTCTTCTGATATATATGTCCAAGCAATTTTTACTTTTATTAATGGAATTACTGTTTCAGGCGGAAGATGCACTTCAGTTTCCCTACCATGCAAGTTTGGAACGTTTAGCACACAGGAGAAATATAGAGCTTTACAGAGGAGATAACATAAGGATTTCAAAGACTTCATATTGGTAAAACTCTACTAGTTTAGTTCTTAGTCCTCCAAAATACTGAGTATGCATGCATGGGTAGCATCAGTGAATTTCTTTCTTTTTCATTGTCTTCGATGCTAGCTGCTTAAACATTGGCAACGAATTCTTCCGAAAACTAGCAGTGGATGACTTTAACATTTGCCAATCAATCCATCGTGAAGAACTAAAACAACTTGAAAGGTGCATATATCTGTCATTTTTATGATCACCAAAGAGATCAAGGTCAACTGTTAATGATCGTCATATGATCAGGTGGGTTGTAGAGCAAAGATTGGACAAGCTAACATTTGCCAAGCAAAAGCAGGCGTACTGTTACTTCTCCGTGGCAGCTACCCTCTTCCCTCCGGAATTCTCTGATGCTCGCATGTCATGGGCCAAAAATTCTGTGCTTACAACTGTTGTTGATGACTTTTTTGACCTCAGAGGCTCTGATGAAGAACTCGTAAACCTCATGGAATTGCTCGAGAAGTATATCCTTTCTGTTTCCTTTCTCTGTTTACTTAGCCTTCTCTGATCAAAATTGAGAATTTAATAAAGAAAATGAACCCCAGGTGGGATATACAAGAAGGCACAAAGTTTGTTTCCGAAGAAGTTGAAATCTTATTTTCAGCACTTCACTGCACTATTTGTGAGCTTGGAGAAAAGACATTTGCATGGCAAGGACGTAATACGACAAGTCACATTGTTGAAGTTGTGAGATAAACTTCTTATTCCTGTCTCTCGTTTTATATAAATTAATATTGCTAACTTGTTCAGCCTTTCTCTTCTTGCAGTGGTTGACTTTGTTGAAGTCAATGTTCCAGGAAACAGAGTGGTTGAGAAACAAGTCAGTTCCAACAATGGATGAATATATGAGAAATGGATACGTATCATTTGCCTTGGGACCAATATTGTTCCCAGCTGTCTATTTTCTCGGGCCTAAGCTATCAGAGGAGATTGTTAGAAGTCCTGAATACAATACTCTATATAAGCTTGTCAGCATTTGTGGACGTCTGCTCAATGATTTTCGAGGTTTTGAGGTAAAATTCTTTATCAATCTCTTGTTTGATATGCTAGGATTGGTTCTATTTATTAAAATGGTTGCGGGCTGGCTATATATGTTGCAGAGGGAAGCCAAGATGGGGAAACTGAATGCTGTATCATTGCAAGTGATTCACAGTAATGGTGTTGTTACAGAAGAAAAGGCCATTGAAAATATCAAATGTGTTATTGACAACAGTAGGAGAGAGTTACTGAGATTAGTTTTGCAGGAAAAAGGTAGCATAGTTCCAAAAGCTTGCAAGGAATTGATTTGGAAAATGAGCAAAGTGTTGCAGCTGTTCTACATGAACACTGATGGATTTACTTCAAATGTTGAGATGCTCAAGTCTATCAGTGAAGTGATCTTTGATCCCATTGTTGATAAATAAACAGTGAGTAGATGTCGCGTGAGATCAAAAATAAAATGTCAAAGTAGTGTCAGTTTCCATATTTGTTGTCCTATTTATTTATTTTTAAGTTGAACATGAATCAATTTAGTATATATAAATGAAACAAATTAATAGTTAGATCAATATTAACAGTCAAGTAAAAATAAGAATTTGTTAAATATTTAAAAATATGTTCGAAATTTAAGTGTCGTAACTTTAAATCCACAACTAATATGAAATAGAATTAATAGTTGTGACTATATATAATAATAACTATGAGATTTAAAGATGTAATACTTTTAACTAAAATATTAAAATTAATGCGAAGCACAGTCTCAAACGTACCTTTTAACCTATTCGTAAATGTGCCCATACATGTTCCAGCACAAAATTTCGTATGCGCACACATTACCGTAATAATAATTTTAATAAGTTATATTATATCTATATATTTAAAATAAACTAAAATACTATTAAATATACCAAAGTAAAGAAAATCAGAGTTTAATATACTGGTTTTTAAAAATTGTAATGTAAAAACAAAATAGAAAATTGTGTTTGATCAATTAAATCCATAAATAGAAAAATGTAACAAAAATATTAGGACTTATTATTAAAAAAAAAAAAAAATACATTATCATGCATAGTAAGCGGAAACGGCAGCACAACCAACGCCAGAAGAATGTGCCAAAAAATGTGAAGTGGAGCTTGAAATGCGAAGAAGAGAGGTGCTTACTTAAAACGTTCCATTTATGAGATTTTGAGAATGTCAATGCATTAACGTTTCTTAATCATTATTGGTTTATTCTTAAATAGCATTTTCTGCAAGGAATCCAGGTGTCTCCTAATTTCCACTGCCAGCAATTATTCTGTCTGTAAGCATGTCTTTTGTCTGTACCTCTGTAGTCATAGATTCTCCTTAAAAACACAAAACTAACTGATGTTAGTGTGTACTTAGTCTGAATCCATCTCACTTTCAGATGACACTCAGCAATTTCATGGCGTTGTCTCAACCCTCCAGTCTTACGAACTCTTCTTCTTCTCCTCTGCCAGGTTTTCTCTCTTCCTCTATGTTAAAGTTTCTCTGGGTTTTATCTGTTTTTCTTTCTTTGTTTCGATTTTGATCTTCTCTTGATCATGTAATGAATCATGATCGCAAGACATATGGTTGAATGTTTTCTTGAAATGGGTTCTTGTAACTGTTTTTTTAATTTTGGATAAATGGGTTTGGTCACAATCCAGGATGAATTGTAAACTTTCTCCATTAATGTAAATATTGAAACTTGTTTATTGGATCAAGCTATTGTGAATTGCCATTCTCTGTTTAGTATTATCTGAATGCAAGTTGGTCATTGATCGATATTGAGTTCGAATCATGAATAAAATGCGTGAATATTTCATTTTGAACACCTCTTAATTTCATTTTTATGAAGCAGGAACTGTGAATCATGGATCAAAATTGTGTACCGAAGCGAACAGCACTAATTTGGTACCGAAATCGAGCTATTACGTTTTTTCTTATTTTAATTTTTTTTCATTTTCTGTTAGGATAAATATTGTATTGAGAAAAACACTGTTCTGAATGACATTCAGTGCTTTGAGAGGACTAAAGAAAGAATTAAGAAAATGTTTGATAAGATTGAACTGTCTGTTTCTTCATACGACACTGCTTGGGTAGCAATGGTCCCGACTGCGGATTCGCCACAAGCCCCTTGTTTTCCACAGTGCATAGATTGGTTATTAGATAATCAACTCAATGATGGTTCTTGGGGTCTTCCTAATCGCCCTTCATGGTTGGTTAAGGATGCTGTCTCGTGTACTTTGGCATCTGTGCTTGCATTGAAGCGATGGGGTATTGGTGAAGAACATATGGACAAGGGTATTCTTTTTACACTTTTCGATCTTTTCTCTTTTTCTTTCATTATTATAAGCTAAGTTAAAGATTGTCCATCTTATTACAGGCATTCAGTTTATCAAGTCAAATTTCTCTTCGGTTACTGATGAGAATCAGCGAACGCCTATTGGATTTGATATAATATTTCCCGGTATGATCGAATATGCCAGAGACTTGAATTTGAACCTCCCCGTGAGATCCACAGATATAAATCCCATACTTGAGAGGAGGCATTTAGAGCTTAAAAGGTTAAAAACATTTCAACAATCTTTTTGTTTTAATTTGTGTTTTATCTTTTGTGATTTTGCCGCATGCACAGATTATTTTGATAGTTATGACATCTATTTGTATAATCCAAATGCTGATATGAAATTACGGGTGATGGACTATATTTCTTGACATTTTAAAAATGTGCACATCTTTTTAATTCAATGAATGAGGGATTAACCTTAAAATAGACCACAAAACTTGTTTGTTTCGAGACATTGTGAACATTTTGAATTGCTTGACTGAAGTAAGATTTCCTAAAATGCTCAAACCTTAATATGCTCAACTTCAGTGTCTTCATTCTATGGGCACAGAGACTACTCAGGGGAAAGGAAAGAATACTTAGCATACATTTCAGAAGGAATTGGAAAATTACAGGATTGGGAAATGGTCATGAAATATCAAAGAAAGAATGGTTCATTGTTCAATTCACCATCCACTACAGCCGCTGCTCTTACTCACCTTCACAATGCTGGTTGTCTTCATTACCTCCGCTCAACCTTAGAGAAGTTTGGAGATGCAGGTTCTCCCATCTGAGTGACTCTTTCGAAGTTTTATGTGTTTTATTATATCTCTTTAATCTCTCTTTAATGCTAAACCATTGGTTCATAATTGACACTTTCAGTACCAACCATTTATCCTCTGGACAAATCTGTTCATCTTTTTATGGTTGAGAGTCTTCTAAGTTTGGGAATTGATCGACATTTCACAAAGGAAATCAAACGGGTATTGGATGAAACATACCGGTAATTCCCTGTTTGTTGGTATCACCAAGTGCTATCAGTTCAAAACTGTGGAGAACAGACATCATAATTTTTAATAAATTGTTATATTGAAGTTTTGCACAAGCTTATGGATTATGATAGTTTCTCATTTATTGGAAAGAGTGACCTTAAAGATCAAACAGATTTTGGCTGCAGGGTGAGGAAGAGATATTTACTGATCCTGCCACTTGTGCAATGGCATTTCGTTTGTTGCGTGTTAGCGGTTACGACGTCTCTTCAGGTATTTGTTTTTAACAAGATTTTGTTTTTTGAATCTCTTTTGTACATTGGCCTTTTATCAGTGAAATTACTTAATAATCACATGATTCAGATCCTTTAACTCAATTTGCGGAAGAAAATCAATTCTTCAATTCACTTAAAGGGTATTTGAAGGACATTGATGCGCTTCTAGAGTTATATAGGGCTTCACAGATAATGATATATCCGGATGAATTGGTTCTTGTGAATCAAAATTTATGGACAAGTCATTTCCTAAAGCAGGAATTGTCCAGTGGTTCAATTCATTCAGATAGGCTTGGTCAAAATGTTAGCAAACAGGTAGTTTATTCAATACATGGATGTTAATCTAGTTCAAAATGACCAAAGCAATCTTTTTTGTTATTAATGGATTAATTGTTTCAGGTGGAAGATGCACTTAAGTTTCCCTACCATGCAAATTTGGATCGTTTAGCACACAGGAGAAATATAGACCTTTACGAAGTAGATAGTATAAGGATTTTAAAAACTTCATATTGGTACAACTCTAAAGTTTTAGTTCTTAAGTCCTCAAGAAGAAATACCAAGTACATATGCATGGCTAGCATGGATTAATTTCTTCTTTTTCTTTGTTTTTGATGCTAGCTGTTTAAACATTGAAAACGAATTCTTCTATAAATTAGCAGTGGATGACTTCAACAATTGCCAATCAGTCCTCCATAAAGAACTAAAACAACTTGAAAGGTGGATACATCTATGTGCTTTTCCAGGCTTCATTTCTCAACCTGGCATTGTTTGATTATGTAAAAGATCGAGGTCAACTTTTGATCATTGTCATGTGATATCATCCAACATAAGCAGATGGGTTGTAGAGAAAAGATTGGACAAGCTAAAATTTGCAAGGCAAAAGCAAGCATACTGTTATTTCTCTGTGGCAGCTGCCCTTTTCACTCCTGAATTATCTGATGCTCGCATGTCATGGGCCAAAAATGCTGTGCTTACGACTGTTGTTGATGACTTTTTTGATATTGGAGGTTCTGATGAGGAACTGGTAAACCTCATGGAATTGCTTGAGATGTAGGTTCCTTCTGCTTTCCTTTCTCTGTTTTTGTTTCTGTTGAAGCACCATCTGGTGTGCAACTTCTGCTCTCCCTCTTTTCTCTCTCTCTCTCTCTCTCTCTCTCTCTCTCTCTCTCTCTCTCCTGTCAGTTCATTTTCAAATTCTGTTCTCTCTCTTAAATAGTCTACTCTTGTCAAAATTGAGAGATTAATGAAAGATGAACCCCAGGTGGAATGTACAAGACGGCATAAATTTTTGTTCTGAACAAGTTGAGATCTTATTCTCAGCACTTCACAGCACTATTTGTGAGCTTGGGGAAAAGACAGTTACATGGCAAGGACGCAATGCAACAAGTCACATTGTTGAAGTTGTGAGATAATATCTTTACTATTGTCAGTTTACTTTTGCTTTTTATCAGGTTCAGCAGTGCTAGTTATTATGTTTTGATATTAATCACCATCTTTTCAATGTGTCCTAACCTTCTATTAAATGACTGAGAAGTACTTGTTCTAGCCAAGGATGATCTTATAAACTAATCTTGCTTGAACTTTTCCACGGAAACCATTCTGATGTGGGATTGATAATGGAAAAAACTTATCATCATTTTCTTCAAAAATAATTTGAGCTGTTCTTTTTTTGCAGTGGTTGAACTTGTTGAAGTCTATGTACTTGGAAGCTGAGTGGTTGAGGAACAAGTCAGTTCCGACAGTGGATGAATATATGAGAAATGCATATGTATCATTTGCCATGGGACCAATACTCTTCCCAGCTATCTGTTTTGTGGGGGCTAAGCTTTCAGAGGAGATTGTTAGAAGTCCTGAATTCAATAATCTATATAAGCTTGTCAGCACATGTGGGCGTCTTCTCAATGATTTTCAAGGTTTTAAGGTTAGATACTCTTCCTATATATATATATATATATATATTTGTTAAAAGAGTTTTGGATGGTAGTGAAAAACCTCATCTAAAAAACATCAAATTCTTGCCCCTACTCTTTACTCTAACTTGGCATCCCTTGGAGCATCAAGCGTGCCCCAAGCCATCCAAATTACACCCCATGGGACAGATACTCTTAATATCCTTTTCAGAAACTCCCAAAAATTGGAATTGCCAATATCTTGTTTCATGTAATTGGTTGTGCTTATTACTTGATAATACTTATGCTGTAGAGGGAGTCCAAGGAAGGGAAATTGAATGCTGTGTCGTTGCACATAATTCATAGCAATGGCAGCATTACAGAAGAAGAGGCCAGCAAAAAGATCAAACGTGTTATCGACGACAATAGGAAAGAGCTGCTGAGATCAGTTTTGCGGGAAGAAGGTAGCATAGTTCCAAAAGCTTGCAAGGATTTGATTTGGACAATGAGCAAAGTTTTGCACCTGTTTTACATGAACACTGATGGATTCACTTCGAATGTCGAGATGATCAAAGCTGTCAGTAAAGTGATCTTTGATCCCATTGCTGATAAGTAAATAGTGGATAGCTAGCATTTGAAATCAAAATGACTGTCAAATTAGTAGATTCTGTATACGTTGGAATATCACTATTTATATGTATGTTATGTTATAAAAGTGCCGGATATGTATATATATACCTATATAATAAGTGAATAAACGGTCTAATGATAAAAATAGATGTTTATTGACTCAAAGAAACACACAATCAAACAGACAATCAATCTTGCTTGTTATTTTGGTTTGTTTCCTTCATTTGAAGAATACAAAGTTCATGTTTCTCAGAACACTTACAAAAAAGGCTATCATCATCCCAAATTGAGACAACGTTATTTTTCCTGAATATCACAAACTTAGTGTTTCATTTCACTACGATACATCAAAAATAGCATCGTTACGTTATACTAAGTTAAAAGAAAAACCGATTCTACTAATTTAAACGTGAGCTTTCCAGTCATACAAGCAGACGGTCCGGCTCAACAGGATGATGCTTGATTCAGATTTCAGACCATATTGTGGAAGAGAGGTTGCTGGATGATTCTCGCAAGAGAAGTCCAAATAGATTGGTAAATTATAATAGAGCCAGCTTGGTTGAATCTTAGAAGGATTTCTTTTCATAAGAAACCAGACCATGTATGCCACCTTCTACTTGTGCAGCCCCTGTTCGGACCTGTCCAAGGCAGAAAAGAATATGTTAACAGAGTGAAACCATAGTGCTTATTGAAAGAAGTAAATCAAACTGATCAACTAATCACTCGCAAAACCCAGCTCAAATTTCAGGACCAAGCCTAATTTATGAGGAAGTTCTTGTAACACAGAGTAATATAAGAAAAGGACCTGATCTATTGGAGCCAACTTTTAACTCTTTACGTTTCAACAAGAGAAAAACCATTGACAAAAACTTTTCTATAGTACCACTCCATATCAATATTGGATCCTCAAGACCCCTTATATAAGACTGATTTAAAATGATATTCTACTACGTTTTTAAACTTACCAACACCAACCAAGAAAACAATGACTTAAACTTTTCAAGTATATCAGTAAATCAAAGCAAACCCAAGTTCTCACATCACACTAGCTTAGTAGCATCAAACATGCAAAAGCTCACAATTAACAATCATTTTATCTATGCAACACATCAGATTCAATAGCAAATGCAAAAAAATTTAGTTCATGTATAACAATGCACTAAGTGAAGACCAGAATGTGAGCGTAATCACAGTATAACAACAATACCAAATGGTAACCCATACCTCCAGCCTTAGAGTCCTTGATCTTAAGAGATCATGAGCAGACTGCAGGGAGGAAGCACCAAGATCCTGGAACCCTTGCTTGACAGCTTGCATTGTATATGGTATGAACTTTAAGACAGAACCTTTATCTGCAACTGCTCCAACCACACCCTGAGCAATCTTTAATTTAGCTGTATCACCCAAGTATCTTTGATCACTCCCTTTAGTCATTGCTTCCAGGGAGCCCATGCCACGGTACTTTTTAACCCGACGACCATTCTAAAAAAAAACATCATGCAGTCAACTTAAAATTTCAACGTCCAAAACAGATTAATCCCAAAATAAATAGGTAACATCAATAAGAAGAAAGCAGAAACAATGGCTTCACAAGTATTCACTTTGATTCAGAAATACTTGGCTAATAGTACTGCCTTCTATACACTTTAAGACTACCATACCTGATACACATATACGCCAGGAGCTTCAATACTTCCAGCTAAGAAGCTTCCCATCATTACAGTAGATGCCCCAAGAACTAAAGCTTTAACAATATGTCCGGAGTTTGAAATGCCACCATCAGCAATGACAGGGATGCCGCCTTGGGCAGCAATTGATGAAACCTTGTAGACAGCAGTTGCCTGAAAAGTTTTGGAGAAATAACATAAATAAATTAAGCACAAGAATATAAAAAAAATTTCGATAAGGATAAAATGACAAAAATAACAGTAAAAGTCACTGTCACATCTTGTGGACTATAAGAGTCATAAAGAGAAAGCGAAAAAAAGACAAAGGTGGCCATAAGAAACAGAAATAAATAAAACTTTAAACCTCCTCCTTCATAACTGAAAGTCCACTTCCAAAATAAATGTGACGTCAAGTATCAACACACACACACATCCTTCTTCACATCACATGATATTCAAATCAGCTACATTTTATTTTAATGATTTTCATTAATGAATTCCCCCTAAAACTTCACTGCACACAGTCCAGTTAGATACATAATTTGAACTGATAATCAAAATCATGCCAGAGCAAAATGTTATACCTGTCCTCGCCCAACTGCACAAACCTCTTGTGTGGTACATATAGAACCAGACCCCATCCCAACTCTTAATCCATCCACACCAGCCTGAATCAAATTCTGAGCTTGATACATCGTCACAACATTCCCACCAATCACATCCAACTCCGGATACATCTTCTTCACATACTTTATCATCTCAATCTGATAAATTGAGTTCCCCTGAGAACTATCCAACACCACAACATTGGCCCCAGCCTTCACCAAATGCTCTAACCTCTCCTTATCAGACTCCCTCGTCCCAATTGCTGCCCCCACCATCCATTTACCATCCAGTCCCATTGTTCCCTTCCCCAATTTTGGATACCCTTTTACTCTCTCCACATCCTCCTTTGTTACCACATCTACCACCTCACCATCCTTCTCCAAAACAACAAAATCTACCTCATTTTTCTCCAAAACTGCATCAATTTGGCCCAAATCATAATCCCATGGAACAGAAACCTTAGAATTGCAATCACGCATATAATCAAAAATTTTAACTTTCTTATCACTCAAATTCTCCCAGTCAGATTTTCCCACATAACCCAAGACCCTCGATCTCTTAGTACCTGAATTCGGAAAAAGAAAACAAGTAAGCAATGAACTAATTCTATGACTAAGTAATGCAAAGTCAATATTACTTGTAATCAAATTAGCAATGTAATATTTTGAAGTTACTAAATATAATAGCATTAGGGAGATCTTTAACAACAAGCAATGTCGGGTAAAACCACTTTCTCTAAAAGCAATTAAAAAGCTTAGTTTTTTACTCTAAGAAAACACATATTTTTCACCTAAAGCACGAACACTTCAAGCACCCGCTTGAACCAAGAAAAAAAAGATTCTTTCTAATTGATTTGAACCAAACACTACAAAACTATTTCCAAACACTTTTAATTACACAAAAAATAACTCCAAAAAAAAAAAACCATAAATTGAAGTTCTGCTTGCAAGCGATTTCAATTACCAGATTCAGTAACGAAAACGTAATTGCAGCCATCAAAATCCTTCGCATTATCAATAAAAGCGTCGCGGCCCTTGAAAACAGCCGAACTTGATGAAGATATTGGGACACGCCGCGACTTAGCAGATGCAACTATCCGCGCCTGATCGGCAGCCGTACAGTTGGAGTGAACGATACCAATACCACCAAGAGCGGCCATGGCAGCAGCCATGCAGTCCTCGGCGACAGTATCCATTGGAGACGCAACACAGGGAATTGAAAGATCAATGTTGCGCGTGAGACGCGTGGAGAGAGAAACGGCGTCGGTCGGGAAGTCGATGTAGTGAGGGAGGAAGATGACGTCGTCGTAAGTGTAGGAGTAGCCTTGATTGAAAAGCCTGTCGGCCGAGAAACCGTCGTCCAGAGGCGGCGGTGAGAAGTCCATGATAGCGGTGGTGGTGGTGGTTGTGCTGGCGCCGCCGCTATAGTGGCCGAGAAAGTTAGGGTTTAGTTTTTAAAAGGAGGTTGAAATGTGGAGGGAAATCAGCAAGTTGTGTGTTTGAGCTTTTATACTGGTCGGGGGGTGGTATAGGCACGTGAAACGCACGCGCCAGTTATCTCGTCTCGGAGCCCGAGATCACGAGATGTAAGATTCACGAGATATAATGGCTTGCAAATTTTTATATTCCAAAATTTATGATTTTATAAATTGAAGATAATTTTTTTGTCAAGTTAGTAAATCTCACATTGTTATTCCAAAACCTAGACAGTAGATTTTAAGTAAACTTCTAATTCTACATTATTTCTAAACATCAAATATAAAAGTCAAGACAAAAATTTTTAATTACAAATAAAAGTGATAACTCTTTATACAAAACTTATATCTTTATAGGATTTTAATAAAATAAACTAATATGATAAGTATATTTTTAGTTTTTAATTAATCATATTTTTTAATAAATATAGATATATATATATGTATGTATGTATGTATGTCATATATCCTGACTTAAGTGCACAAATTATAATGAACTAAAAAAATTGAGATGAATTTTTAATTAATTGTATTTTATAAATACATATTTATTTTACTAATTAAAGATAAGACTAGTCTAAGTGGACATTATTTTTTTTCTCGTAATTATGAATACAAGATGAAAATATTATAAAATAAGCTAAAGTGTGACATTATTGACAGAAAATCCTGATTTTGGGCCAAACTGAACCAACTCTTTACTCAAAAGTAATATATTATATCTTGGTTCCAAAGAATCTGTGGCTTTAATTTTTTTATTATTATGTAAAGGATTAGAAAAGATGTGATTAGGTGACAAAATGAAAAGTAATAATAAAGTAGCAAGTGAAGGAGGCCACATGTGAAAAGTAATTTGTAGGCATTATCGTTCTGCACTGTAGGATTGGCGGATATAATTCATTATTGGGTTCTGACAGTGAACACCATTTCCTAAGATTCCCTCTGCTATGTGCCTATGTCTATGTGTTTTATATATTTTCTTTTCTTTTTGAGTTTATTTTTTTTATCACAATTTTATATTTATATTATTATTATTATTATAAATATTTTTTTTCATTATTTTTTTTTTCAATCAAACAATAATTAAAAGCAAAAAAGCAAAATAATAATAATAATAATAAAATTGATTAATTTTCTTAAAATGAGTACAATTATCACTATCATATTTTGATTAAACTTTATTGAAATAACATTTTATGTTCAAAAATACTGCAAAAGGTTAATGCAGTTTATGAACAATAATTATTATACAGAAAGGTATAGATCCCATGAGGAAAATAATCTATATAATAATCCAAAACTTAAAACCCTAAACTAAATTCATAATATAATATACTATACCATGCTATACATGGGATCAATCTAACATATTCTCGTTCGGGATTACTATACAAAATTTACTTCAGCTTCACTACAACAACATATAGTATAGTATAGTATAGTATAGTATAGTATAGTATAGCATAGCATAGCATGCTCTCTATATATTTTATTAGAAAAATTGCACTAAGAAGATATAAGAAGATCAGTCTTCTGATCTCCAAAGTCTCCAATTAGTAGAACATAAAATGACACCCATCGTGACCTGCATTGTAGACAAACAAAATAAATAAAGATATAAAAATACCAATAAATATGTTTTTTTAAAAAATAAATACATATATGTAAAAAGAAAATTAGACTTACTTGGATCAACAGTGACTAGCATTGCTGTGCCACCGAATGAGCAAGTTCCCCCAGCAACTTTGGTTCTTTGCCAATAACTATTGAAAGCATACGAAGCATGGGCGTAAACAGTATTGGGCTCAAAACACGGCCTACTAGGCTGAATGGTGTTGCAATCCGCACCCGATCCACAAGCATAGTTCATAGCTTCTTGAATGATTGGATCGGGAACGGATGGTTTAGCTACGCACCAAAGGGCTATGCTTGGCCCTCTGCTCGGAGGCCATGGCCCCGTCGGCGGAGGGTACACCACCGGCGGTTCAAATATTGGTGGGCTTGGAACGAACCCAGTTGGAGATGGAACGGAAGAAGGCGGGCTTGGAACAAACCCAGTTGGAGATGGGACGGAAGAAGGCGGGTTTGGGGTTAAACTTGGTGGGCTAGGCTCGTAGTAAGGTGGACTTGGAGTGTAAACAAATGGACTCGGCACTACGCCCGGGGGCCCAGGAACGTTTTGCGGTGGATTGGGAGAAGGTACGGATTCTGGTGGGCCCGGGATGGTACCTGTTGGGCTTGGAGGTGGGCTTAGAAAGGGGAGAATCGGCGGAACGTAAGGAGTAGCTCCAGTTGGTGTCGGAATGGCCGTGGAAGGAGGTTGAGGGGTAAAAGGAGGATAAACGCAATATGGAGGGGCATTTTCGGGTAAAGGAAATGGGGCTATTGAATCAAAGGGTGGTAAAGAAAATGGCGAATTCACACCGTAGGGTCCGGTGTTGGATGATCCATCACCGTTGATGCGCTTCATCACTCTCAATTTCTTCATTGCTTTGATGATTGATCTCCTTGCTTGTTTTGGATCTTTCTTTATCAATCCCATTGAATTTCTTGCTTCTACTCATTTACCCAAAAAAAAAAAAAAAACCTTAATTGAATCAACTGCATAAAAGTAAAATAGTGCATCAATCAATATATAAATCAAATTTCTCCCCAATTAATTTAACGTTAGGGAAAATTTTAAACGATTTATCATGAATTGAACTGAATCAGTATATGGAATGAATTAAAATGGAATCAAATTGAGTTTTAATAAACTATATACAATATTATCAAATTAATTAGCAAAAATAGCTAAATACTTTAATTTCGCAAGTCATTTTTGGCATTTCTTGATTTGAAAAATAACTAAACGCATGCCCTTTTATTATTCACTTCTTTTTTATCTTTCTTAGACATGAAGTTTTTGTTGACAATATAAAATTTAAACCAAAAACTCTTGCTTTTGAAGATACTTTAGTCATCACATACACAATCCACTGAATGAAAACAAAAAAACAAAAGAAAAAAAGAAGAAGAGAGAAATCTGGTATATTCCCACTAAAACTTTAATTTGCCTTGACAAAGACTCCGCCATAAAAGTTGATAGATAAGAAACCTTATTCTTTTTTCTTTTTTTTTTTTTATAGAAAAAACCTCAGTCACAACAATCTTAAAATGCATGATCAAATGAATGAATAATAGGATTAAATGCAATAAACAGTAACATGATATGATTATAAGTTCTTCGATAGATAGTAAGTAATAAAAAGTTATTACCACAGTGAGAGATGAAAGAAGCAGCCACCATTATTAGATAAAACAGAAGAATGCAAGCCCTTCTGCAGTTTCTGTTTGTTTCCATGAGAAACTCACGAGAAAATTATCAAACTTCCAATCCCTGCAACTGAACACACAAGAAGGAAGACAGCAAGCAATAGAAGCAGAGACAGAGTGCATATATATAATGGAGGGCAGCTTGCTTGGACAGTAGTAGAAAATATAGAAGTGTAGAAAGGAAGTAGTAGGAAATAAGGAGGCTAGAGACAAGTAGGAAGATGCTGGGGTGGCCAAAAAGATTGATTCTTCAGCTTCTCACTTTGGTTGAAGATTATGTGTAGATGAAGAAATGCTGGAAAAAGGTGTTTATTTAATATGGGGAACGGGTTTGCTTACTGCTTCTACCCGTGTTTTGTTTTGTTTTGGATTTTTTTTTTTTTTTTTTTTTTTGTGTTGCCATGCATGCAGGATGGGGAGATGGTGGTGGTGGTGTTGGCATATATGCTTGCTTGACACTGGGAAAAAATGAAAGCGTAGATATTGTTTCGTTATTGTAGTTTGCCTTTATTTTTTTGGGGTTTGTTTTGCTTGCTTTCTACTCAAAGCTCTTTGTTTTCTATATCTTTTTGATCTGGGAGACAGCAACTCCTTTAGGCCTTTTTCTTGCTTTGAGTGAATAGAATGGATTTTGTGGGTGCTTGAATATCAGGTTTGTATTAATGGATATAATAGTGGGTATGATGATTTGGGATAATATTTTGAGATTGATGCATGTCCCATAATTTTATTTTTAATTTAAATATTAGAATTTGTATTTAATAAAAGGTTTTAATTTGTCGTATTTTTGAAACAAATTAAATATTTTTATAGCTATAATTGTCCTTTGACCTTTAAAATTTGCATAATTGTTTTTTGATAGCAAATGTAAAATACGTTAAAAAGTAGCAATCATATGTGTATTATTATTATTATATTATATATTTAATACTGTCTCAGCCAGGTAACGCAATATTGCTGCAAGTTTTGATTTGATCCATGGTTGTTAATAATCATATTCAAGTTTTTTCTATATTAATTGAGTGAGAAAAACTTGTTTATCCAACGCTGAAAGACACTCGCTAGCCGGCTATAGAAGAGTCCATGTAAGGGCACCAAATCTTGCTAACAGTAGTACATTTACTACTGGTCTCTCCATGGGAGTTCGTAAGTACAAGAATCCATGTAATGTATTGTAATGTAAGGGCAGCAACCATTTGTCAAATCTTGAACTAGGAGCTTTCGCCTATTGGTATTGGTTCCTCTTATCTTAGGTTACGTATGTATGTTAACCTGTATATTTTAGTGTAAATATTGTTAATCATTAACATATTACCAGCTAGCTGGGTAATAACAACCCTGTACATTTAAACAAATTAATTAATAATATAAAAGAAGGAGAAGGACGATTTTAACCTTCGTCTTCGTCTGCTTCATTCTATTCTATTCTATTCTGTTCTGTTCTGTTCTGTTCTCTAATTCACATTCAGTCTCCAGAATTTATAGGGAAGAGCTTGTTGTACCCGTTTTATTTACTGTAACGAGTTATCTTCGTCATTCACTCGAGGACTCACAAGCAGTTTTCAAGTATATACTAAGCAATCATGGTAGTCATTCAAGTCTTCTTATGCATGTTTCGTAAACTCTAATTTTTGGAGTTCATGCTGTCTCCTCATACCCATATAGTCAATCGGATTTCGCAATAAACATATGCACGCACATCTGAAAAGCTTTCACGTGAGAACCCAGAGAAATAAATCGTTTAGAACCAAAACATACGTACATAAGAGAAGGAAACCAACCGAACCAATTTTGTTATCAGGTGTTACAGGTTCTCTGTCCACTCCTATATTTTTAAACATTCAGCAAAACCAATAAAATTTCGCAAAAGATTCATAAATCAAGTGAACAAATTATAAGAAGCAAAACATAACAGAGGCATGGTTCTTTTAAGCAAATCAACCTGAATTCGCGTATCATTTACCGATTTCAAATATTAGATGCCTCATAACAATAAACATTTTGATTGAATTAAATTGCTCAAATTTGAAAGGGTATAACTATAGGAAGCCACCGCCAGACTTGAGTTATTCTTTTGTCATTTTCGATTTAATTCATGTTTAATATTCATTTATTTGCGTAAAACACCCCTTGTCATTAGTAGATAGATGGTAAAGTGACTCTCCAACATAAGAAATCTGAAGAAACTATAATTTCACATATAAAAATCCTTGTATAAACTAAGAATCTGGAACTAGGTAATCTAAAGTTTCTGTCATCTTAATGGAATATGCAAACGATTTATTTCAGCTAGAACCCCGAACCAGTTGACGCCATTGCTGAGTATTATGGGTGCTTGGAATTCATTGATATTGAAGAATTTTTAACAGCTGCATATTTTTGGACTCTGTTTTTATGTGGTGGCGGCAAGATCTTACTGACATAGTGAATTCACACTTGGGAGGGGGAAGAACGAGGGGGAAAAATGAAAAAAAGAGGAAGGGAGGACAGAAGAGAGAGGCAGGTTTCTTTGGTGCTATTTGTAATCACAATTTGTGGATTGGAATATTTTTCTATAATTGGCACATGTCCTGGAATCAGATATGGAGAGAGAGAGAGAGAGAGAGAGAGAGAGAGAGAGAGAGAGAGAGAGAGAGAGAGAGAGAGGGAAGAGAAGAGAAGAAGGCTAAGAGGAGGAGGATAGAAGAGAAACGAGAAAAAGAAAATGAAAGTGGGGGACCAAGTGGTGTATTAACATATTACATTTGTACCTTTTCATTTTAAGACTTACCCCTGCCGCTAATATCATGGTATTTCTAATGAATATCAAAATACAACTATGGAATGATATTAGGCCAAACCTTACAATAGTCTAAAAATTTACTCAATAAATGTAATGCTGATTCCCTTGGACGAACCAGCAATTTATTTTTATCTTCTTCAATAGTTGATTTCTCGTCATCTGTGGATCCTCCAGCCACTGAACTTCCATCCTTCTCCCGCTCCTGCTTGATCTGTCCACGTTGTTCCTCCACAAGGTTCATTCCTTGCTTGATCATCCAAGGTGGCAAAACTTTCAGATGTCCCACTTGCAGTTTCAGATTTGGCATCCACTAGCTAGCATTCAACACCAGAAAATGAAACTTCAACCTGCCAAAATCCATCAACAAATTGCTCAGAAACTATCCAATCCTCTTTAATTGAGAAAATGTCGAATATCTGGTCATTTAGGAGTTGTAAACCCAATAATCTGAAATACTATTCCTCTTAAAATAAGATGTTCCGCCATTATTTTTTTCTATTAGAGTGACAACACAGTAAATCACTGAAAAAACATCAGCATTTGTATCGCTCAAACTTTCGTGAGGTCAATTGCACGGGGAACAGTAAAGTTCTACCACATTAAATGATCATCCGTATTGACTGCAACATGTGTTTGGTAAAATTAGAAAAGGCAATATATGATGGTAAAATTGCATTATGCATACTTGATAGTAAATGTCCAAAATGGTGAGTGTAAGTGATTATCTGTTCTTGTACAGGAGGTTGGTTAAAAGTACAACAGAGTTTAATACACAGCACGCACGGAGAGTTTAATACACAACAAACACATTTGTGTGGTCCTAAATAGTCCAGACAATCAAGATAAGTCACACCCAAGCTAATGAGAAGCTAGCAGTATAAACTTAAATTCACTAACAAACAATCATAGAAATCAACAAGTTTTTCTGAAAGTAACTGCCATTGCAGCATTTATTCAACTGCATGGTAACCAAACACAGCACAAAACCAACCTGAATGTACTATACAAATCCAATTCAGAAAGGTGTATCATCAAACGTACAGTGTAGGCAGTGTAAAGAGAAAGGAAAGAAATAGAGAATAACAGAAATTAGATGGGAATATGTAGAAAAGAATTAGAAGGCGAAGGCAGAGGAAGGCATGAGAGGGGGTGGATGGTGGGAGGGAATTAGAAGGAAAGAAATAGAAGAATTTCATCGGAGACGTAGTCTCCATCAAATCAATAGTCCATCAAATATTCCAAAAACATCATGAAAAAAAGGCCCTACTTGTATTCAGGGAAAGCACTAAACTAGTAAAGGTTAAACATAACGAAACAAAGTAATAATCTGATTCAAATAAGTAATAATTTTTAATTCTTAAAAACAAAATATTCCTAGATAATGCATGACATTGGATAACAATGTGCCAGTGCACATGTATTTGTAAAGCCCAAGCTACCAATTGATCATGAGTGACAAAAACAGTCATCATGTAGTAGTATGAAAGTTTAAGAAACTAAATAATGCATAACCCTTGGAAGCTGACCAATAGAGGGGGCTAAAGATCTGAGAATAAAGTAACCTTCATCTCCCCAAGGAATGGCATTGGTGTTCCACCATAGCCTAGCCCCTGAGATGATTGGGAGGGATGATTGGAACTAGAATCACCATTTGCAGCATGTCCAGAAGCACATGTTTGAGCTTCCCACAATAGGAGACTTCCAAATACGGGAAAATGCAAATATTTTGTTCCGTTGATTTTTCTCATCAATGGCTTAAGCTGAAGCCTGAACCTGCAACAAGAAACAACGGCATGAAGAGTATACATAAAAAAGCTGATAATTAGCAAATGCTCATAATAGCAACAAATTGAGGCTGACATGATAAGTGCCTAACCAACTGACGAAACATGAAGTGAAGCTCTGTATGAGCTGAAACTGCATAATAGACAAATACCTCCAAAAATGTACCCTAACATTCTCAAAACTCCAAAGCTATCAATTTTACATGTATATATATATATATATATATATTTTAAATAATCTCTAAGCAGAAGCTTAGAGGAAATATATTAAAAAAAACAAAAGAATAGAACAATACAAGCATTGGAAATGCCAAAATGGCTTACAAGATTGCTACAAAAACCAAAAAACAGCCCCATGAACAGAAAGTAGAAAGTACAAAACTCAGCATGCAAGCAAAGAGGCAGCAATCCATCAAAACTTATCTATCCAGCAAGCATAACTGCAGAAGTAAGTAAAACACTGACAACCAGTAGAAGCACCAGTCAGCAGTAGAAGAAATGTAGCAGCAAGCATAAAATTAGCTCAAACAAGTGATAGCAGTCTTTCAAATGTAGCAAGTAGCAATTGTCGATAGCAAACTCAATATAAGAGCAGCATCCAAAAGCTTTGCCATCACAAGAATCTGAATAGTGTAAGTCTGAGAGCAAGCAAATAAACTCAATCAGCATAGGAAGGGATAAGAGAAGCAGTATAGTTCCCACTGCAGTAAAAACCAGTACAGCAGCAAACAACTCCAGCAATGCATTTAGAAAATCCAAAATCCATTAAAACCAGCTTCATGAAAATCTACAGTTAGGGAAGCCCCAACAATCTTTAAGAAGAGCATCTTTGATTTGAAAGGAGGGGTTGGTGGGTTGGGGGGAGGTGGGGGGTGTGGGGGTGTGCGTGGTGGTGTGGTGGGTGTCAAACCAAATGGAACCTGAAGAACAGAGGCCCAAATTCACCATAATATCTGCAACCTTGTTAACTTCATGGTAAGTATGCGTGCAATAGAAAGAGATCTTGGATATAGAAGCTTTACAATTTAACCAATCATTTCTAATACGCCAAGGTGGATTGAAGTTAGGGTTAAGCAAGCAAGAGATAGCTGCGCTTCAGTCACTCTCTAGCCAAATGAAATTCCCACCTCTTTTAGCAGCATAAGAAATAGCTTGAATAATACCCATAATTTCTGCAAAGAATGAAGACTGACAGCCCAAGTTCATGGCAAAAGCACCCACAAAATCACCTTGAAAGTCTCTGAAAATGCCACTGCAAGCTGCAGCAGGATTGTTCATTGATACACCATCGTATTTATTTTTACAAAAGGTCTAGTTGGAGGAAGCCAAAAGACTGAGATTATATTAGGAGCCCTACCTTTTTAACATTCACTTCAACCAACCAAAGAGCATTCAAATCAAGAACTGGCGAAACAAACCCTGGACAAGAAGGAGCCCAAGAATTAAGAAAAGACTTACACGAAGCAATAATATGAGAGACGTGTTTTTTTCCCTTCAAAGACCAGTTTATTTCTAGCTTTCCAAATTTGATAGAGAGGGAAGAAGCACGCCATACACTATACATTAGCTAGAGAAATGCTTGGAAAGAATGGAGAGCCAAGCAACCTGAAGGATCCAACTTGAGGCAGATTAGAATTAAAACAGTTTGCAAGCCATTGCCAAATATTCTGAGCTAAAGAACAATTGACAAAACCATGATCTGTACAATCAGGTCCCTTATAGCAGAATCTGCAAACCAAGGCTAAAGAAATTCCACGAATTTGAAGAATATATAAAGCATTCGCCAAACCAAAGAAGAGTAGTGAGGAGGAATGAAAGAAGACCGAATATACTTTGCCCAAGGAACTGAATTTTTTTTAAACCTGACAGCTTCATAGCAATCCGAGAAAGTAAGATGGCCATCTAAAGAATCAGACCAAAGTAGAACATCAGCACATGGATTAAAAGGAAGCTTAACCTTGAGATAGCCTTGGACAGGTCTGGAGAAGCCGTGCAAAAGTTACTCGGAATTCTCCATTGTTGATTGCATATAAAAATATGCACCTTTGGCATTATGTTACATACTAGTAGAATACCAATTATTGAACAAATGGAATCATGAAGCCATTTAGAAGACCAAAAATTAGTGGAAGTTCCAGCACCAATAATCCTACAAGATTTATCAAAGAGTATGTCCAGGACTGATCCGATGCCAGACCAAATCGAAGAGCATTTGTACACTGCTGGGTATCTAAGACTGTTCAGTTTAAATCTATTCTTGAAATAGGTGTTCCAATCTGAGTCTTTGCTAAAGATATCCCTAGTAAAGAAGAGCCGCTGAATTAAGTGAATTCAAATCCCAAAAACCCAAACCCCCCTGAGATTTAGGAAGACAAACTGTACTCCAAGATACTGTTATAAGTTTTCAAATTTCTGAGTCTCCAGATCGAAGAAAATTACAAGCATGCCGCATCAGCTTGTTAAGCAAAGATTTTGGCCACTTGTAGATGTAGAAACTATGAAGAAACATAGAGGTGAAAACAGATTGAATTAATTGAAGTCTACCTGCGAGACTCAAAAGTTTTCCCTTCCACCCTGCTAACATAGTAATAGCTTTATCTGCAATGGATTGAAAATAAGTTCTCTGCGGGCTACCGTTGAAGACCGGAACATCCAAGTAAGTAAAAGGAGCAGACCCCTCTTTAAATTGCAGAATCTTGACCACCGATCCTCTATGCTAAAGAGAATGCTTGCCCAAAAATAACTGGCCTCTGACTTTGTTTATCTTCTGCCTGGAGATTTTGCTATATATTTCCAAGAACGAAAAAGAGACCTGACATTTCCTCGAATGAAGATGAAAATGTCATCAACAAAAAGTGTGTGTGAGGGAGCAGTACAGCCCGTGGAGAAAAGATACCCTTAATTAGCCCCTTTGATTTCACATGTATAGTTAGATATTTAATAATTACTAGTTTATTTTTACTTACATTATTAAATCCTCACTTAGGTGCATATCCCTTTTTATGAATTGAGAAAAATTTATCAAAAGCTCCTTTTGGGATTGAATTTATTTTTTCTACGCTTCAGTCTTTATCTTTCAAGTTTTCAGTGTCCTCATCCCTGCTTTCCAGTACATTTATTTATTAACAAAAGATTAAGTACAAGCAAGCAAACCCTTAGTAATCTAAGGAAACAAGAACAAATCTATTTGGAAATAAAAATAGAGGGAGGAAATTAAAAAAAAGGCAAATGTACTGTAGTGGCACCACAGTTTTGTTTACTTAGGAACAATCAATAGGCAACATCAAAAAAATGTTTATTCCAAGTCCAAAACCTAAAGTTATACACCAGATTGACTAGGCGGAACTGAAGAAGAAACCTGAAAGCAACTGAATGGCCAACACCTGAAAGTATCATTTCATTATCACTAACCTATTACCTAGATCCTATTATATCAATCCACTATTGCTTAAATTTCAATTGTCAAGCAGACCTCATTCCATTCCATAAGAGCACGCTCAAAAACACAAGTACGTAAACAAATAAAGCCATAAGCAAAAACAATCATCCATTCTCCGAAGTACGTCGTTTTCTTGTTGAGCTGCTAATTTATCAATCTAAACAAACAAAACTTTTTCTTTTGCTGAAAAGCGAGATATTTCATTTCCACTTTTATATGTTTTTTTTTTTCTTTTGCTGAAAAGCAATTTATTTCATTCCCTGTTTTACATGTTTGCTTTAATATTACAAAAATTGCTTTTGGGAAGATTTTATCTGAAGATCTCTGATGTATCTTCTTGCTTGCAATTTTGAATCAAATAAAAATCAACTTAGCAAAATACATTAACTAAACTTTAGTACTGACCTCTTTCCCATTCTCCCAGGTGACTAATTTTTCCTTTTCAAGAAAATGCAGAGTCCGATGAAGTAGTTTCGAATGCAGCTTCAAATCCTTGGCCAAATATTCTTCTCAAACCCATTGTCGTCTGGCAACAAAATAAAAAAGAAAAAATTATACCTTGCATAAATTTCGTTTTGAGGAAATGAAACCAAAATTGAATGTAATTCCTATAATGCCTTGTGAGGGCATCAAGAACGACAACTAGAAATCCCTTTGTTATCACTCTTTTCAGTTTTCGATTGATCATCTCCCTTCGCCGGAATTGTTACGTCGTAGAAAGCCCTTACCACAAGCTTCACCAAACTGTTTCCCAAAATAAAAGTATAACAAGAATTTCAAAATAACGGCAAAAATTGATAGAATTGTAGGTCATTTGTCACGAGTTAGTGTGCCGATTAGAGGGTTCGACGCTCATTTTCTACATGCAGAGAAAGTTCAGAATTTCAGGGATTTTCTGCAAAAAATTGTGGCGGGTTCGTCTTTATACGTTTAGAAACTGGTTAATAACAGCAAAGGACCTTTGGTTCAGAAAAATCACAACTAAAGACACCAAAGATTAATGAATTAACCTTAAACCCCATTTGAATTGATCAATTCAACCTGGTTCTTAAAGCCCAAAAAGTAGGAAGGCGCCCACTTAGAGACACATTTATTCTTCAACATTAAGAAATTAATGGTCACGTTTAGACGAAAAAAATTATTTTTCTTATTTGATAAATTAAATATTTAGATTATTATGGGATAAAAATAGGTTGGACATGCGACGGTATGTAAGACCACGAAACTCTAGCCGACACGTGAAACGATCTGCTCATATTGAAACCTACCTCATGAGAAATTCTTGTTGAGGCGGGAAACAACCTCAAATAGTTTAAAGAGTGTGGCTTATAACTAATAGTCCACATGAAAAGAATAAAGGAGTAAACCCTATTTTAAGATAATCCCAAAAGTTAAGGAATTTGGTTTCTAAAAATATGAAAAAGGTTTCTTATATTTTCAAGTCACCTAAGAGGATCACCTAACACCGTCTAGAATATTCACCTGATCAGAGAGACAGTTCAACTCTTAAGAGACTGAAAATAAGCATTACCTAATGCTGTTAGTGTTTAGGGGGCCACAAATGAAAGCGAACGAGCTTCTGTCATATATGCATAAAGGATAAAGTAATCCACTACCAAATTCAAATTGTGGCATGTGACATGTAATTTTAGATAAGGTTATGAAGACCGATTCCGGCTCACCACGTGTCGTTAGTTTTGGCTCTAAGTTAAGGTTTTAAAATGACAGAAATGCGGGAAGATAAAATGAAGGGAAATTAAGACAATATATTCCAACCAATCATAAGTCAAGGAAGGTGAGGTATATAAGGGCACTTATCTTAAGATAAATGGTCTTTATCTTAGCTTTTGCCTCATTTTACTATTTCTTACTACAAATACAAGTTACTTGACATTTCACTCTAAAAAAAAAGAAGAAGACTTTATTTGCTTGTAGGTTTTCTTAAAACAACCTTAAAGCACTAATTATAGATGCTTTTTTAAAGATTTATTTGCTGTTTTTATTTCTTAAAGGGCTACATTTACCCCATTTCATTGTTTTTAGTGTGCACCTTGGTCTTATTTTCTTTTTTTACATGAATTTATCTTATGTTTGTCATTTTGAGTTATAAAAGTTGAGCCTTAAATTTACTCCCTCAAAATATTGATTTGAGCATTGGAGTGGGCTCACCGGAAAACTTTGGTATCCCCCCTTTGACCATGTCCTTTGTTGTAGGAAGATTTGTTCAGCTTGGGATTGGGGTCAGCGGAAATACTAGGTGAGGATGATTTATAACAACTTAGTTCGCAGCCTAAAGAAGTGTGAAAAACCATTTTGGGAGAACTTTTGAGAGGTAGGACGAAGTCAAAACGGTGCGGAAAGTTGAGCTCAAACTTAACTGGGCATTCATCTTTAACTTGAATACTAGGTCACCTAGTATCCTACCTTACTAGGGTTAATACTTTTTTGCATCAATAGTGGCACCGTTTATAGGGACATAGAATAAAAAGTCCCGCAACAACCTACACATCTGTCAAAGAAGTCAGATGCCAGACTTCGGGGCTCCGAGAGCGGATGAAAGATAGGTCACGCGGGAGCCTGACCAAAGTAATCATCTGCCTCAAGACCAAACTCAGGATGAGTAAGTGGAAAGTTAGAATGAGAGGACACCAGACCTACGTCCCAAAAGGAAAGGAAAAGAGAGGACTACAACCAGATGAGATTTAGAGGCCGAGAAAGCTAACAAAGTGAGAGAGCTGGCTAAGACCAGGTTAGACTTTTAGTATGTGATGGAGTATTTGTATGACAATTTGGGTATATCACCACCACCACCATGAAATCTAGCAAGCCAATTGGGGAATCAGCCTAGGAGCAACCCTGCTTAAGTGGAATCGTTCACACCTAGTCAATAAGGTGCTCAATAACGGCCATCCCAATTAAGGAGGAACATTCGAGAACCACCTATAAGTCACTATAGTGATCGTCAATCAACTGCCAGCAACCAACTTGAGGAAGTAAAGAGCCAACTTGAGGAAGTAAAGAGCCAATTTAAAGGACTTGTGCATGACGACTTGAAGTACCAAGAAAAAGGTAATAATCTTGAACCTTCTTATGGGAAATATTTGCATAAATAATTATTTGACATGTAGGAAGAAATGAGGGAACTCAAAGTAAGTAAGGGGAAACCCAGCCCACTTGATATCCTAGGCAACTTTAGCGCGCCCCTCGTTGACCAGGTGAAGAATGTTTCCTTACTTGAGAAGTTCAAAATGCCTCAACTTGACTCTTACAGTGAGCAATTGGATCTGGTAAGGCATATGAAAATCTTTCAGAATATAATGTTGGTTTAAGGAATACCTGATGAAACAATATGCAAGGTGTTCCCAACCACCTTGACTGGGTTGGCAAGAACATAGTATAAGAAGTTTCCGTCAAGAAGTATAAGGGACTTCGCCATCTTCGCCTACAAGTTTGTCTACCATTTCTAGGGGGCTAAGCCACCAACTAAAGATCCCTCATTTCTGCAATACATCAAACAAAAAAAAAAAGTCGTTGTATGAGTGTGAAGTGTTACTATAATGAAGTAATGCAAATAGGTGTTTATGAAGAACTAGAAACTTTAAGAATCTTTTGGTATAACCTCTACATTGGGCCTTTATGGATATCATTTGAGGAGAAGCCATTCACTTCACCGGGAGGCCTAGGAAACAAATCACTATTGAAGAGAAGTATAATATAAAAAGGGACAGAGAAAAGGCTGAGGATCTTAGCAAAAAAGGGGAGGAAAAAGAAGAAACAAGATGCTAGGCCACCTAGGTCTATCCTACCTTAGTAGGGATCAGTCACGCGTCAACAATAGAGATGCCTATCTCAGCCGGGACCATAAGCATTAAGGCCTCAACCTACGCAATCACCAAAGGAAGTGTCTCATCTGCCAAGAAGAGAATCCACTATCACACAGACCTATTATCCCTTGAACTTGTTAAGGGAATAAGTATTTTATGCTATAATAAACAAAGGCCTTTTGACGAAACTACCCAAATTGACCACCTCATCTTCCAAGAGAAATCCAAAAAATATTGCGATTTTCGTGAAGATTATAGACATAATAGAGCTGATTACTTTGATCTAAGGGAACAAATATAGAATTTGATAAAAAATGAATACTTGAAGGAATTCCTACTCGAAATGAGGGGGAAAGCTTAAGGGGCCAGGCAAACAAGAGAAAGCTCAACAGGGGATTAAGGTTAGTTGAGATCCCAAGTGATCAAAGACACAGATTTTATCAGCACAATCTCAAGAGGACTCATCATAGTAGGGGACTTCAATCGGGTAAGTAAAGCTCATGTTAAAGATCCTACCCTAACCTGATATTACTAGAAAATTTGTTTTACCTAAAGAACATCAAAGCTACCTAGAGTGGCCTTTACCCTCATCATGTTCACTGAAAAAGACACATGGGATATTGTGTACCCTCGTGATGACGCCCTGCATACCATGGTAAAAATCGCTAGCAGAGATGTAGCTCACATCTTCATTGTTATAGGAAACTCGGTAGACATGCTATTCAAAGAAGCATTCGACAAGTTGAGCTTGAATTCAACAAGGATGTATCGAGTCACGACCTCACTCAGTGGGTTCATTGGAGACTAATTAATGCCGTGTGGCAGCATTACCTTACCAGTAACTGTCACAGAAGACCTTGCTCAGTTGATCACCATGGTTGATTTTGTAGTTGTTGACCACCCAGGCTCCTACAACTTAATCTTGGGAAGAGCATTCCTTACGGTAATTAAGGAAGTAGTCTCCACGTATCATTTAAAGTTGAAGTTTTCCGTTGACGACTGAGTTGGAGTTGTCCAGAAGAACCAACTAGTTACAAGAAGATGTTACGCCATCTTAGTTTGGAAACGTCATTAAATTTCTGCCCTTGACTCGAGAATAGTTGAAGTTCAGTAGCGGGGTGAGCCTGTGGAGGAGTTGGAAGCAATTTAGATCAATTAGGACGATCCAGCTAGGATAGTTAAGGTGGGATCCCAACTTACCTTAGATGTCAGAACTTCCTTGGTAGAGTTTCTTATCGAGTATTCAGATGTATTTTGTTAGAGTCACAGTGACATACTGGGTATTGATCTTGGCATGATCTCCCATCGACTCAATGTAGATCCTAATCACCGGTTGGCTTACCAAAAACATTGAGCTTTCAACCAAGAACACTATGATGTAATCGAAGAGGAAGTTGATAAACTATTACAAACTGAGTGTATTCATGAGACAAAATATTTGAAATGGGTCTTCAGTGTTGTGTTAATAAGAAAGTCGAACGAGAAATGACTCATGTGCATTGATTTCACTGACCTAAATAACGCATGCCTCAAAGATAGCTTTCCACTGCCTTGGATGGATTAGTTAGTTAATGCTACAATTGGCCATTAATTATTTAGCTTTATGGATGTCTTTTTGGTTACAACTAGCTGAAGATGTATGCTCTAGATGAGGAGGGAATCTCTTTCATCACAAATAAGGAAATTTATTACTACATGGTAATATGCTTTGATTTGAAGAATGTAGGGGTTACATATCAAAGCCTGGTGAACAAACTCCTTAAAAATTGATAGGCAAGACCATGGAAGTCTTTGTTGGCGACATGATCACCAAGTAGATGAAGATAGCTGACCACGTATCCTACCTTAGGGGTACATTCGATGTGTTGAGAGAGTTTAGTATGAAATTTAATCCAGAAAAATATGCTTTTGGGGTAGCAGTCGGGAAATTTCTAGGCTATATGCCCCACCAAAGAGGGATAGATGCTAATCAGGAAAACATCAAGGCAATTCTAAGGATAAGATCACTTTAAATGACTAAGGAAATACAAAGCTTAGCAAGTAGAATGGCCGCACTGAGCCAGTTTATGTCTAAGTGCACAGATTAATATCACTCCTTTTTCTAAGCTATAAAAAGGGTTAAAGGGCAGCCATGGAGCGAAGATTGTGAATTGCTTTCTAGGAGTGGAAGTCTTATTTAGACAATCCACCGATCTTAGCTAAGCCTATAGTGAGAGATAGCTTATTGATGTCTATGGTAATGTCTGCAATTGTGGTGAACTCGGTTCTTATTCGAGAAGAGGAATGAGGGTTACAGAAACCAGTGTATTACACTAGCAAGATGCTGTCTGAGGTAGAAAAGAGGTATTTCAAGTAAGAGAAGCTCGTATTGGCATTGGTATTAGTAATGTTATCCAGAAAGTTAAGGCCGTACTTTCAGGCCCACGTCATCCGTGTGGTTACTAGCTTTTCTTTTCGGTAAATCCTACACAAGCCGGATAGTTCGGAAAGGCTTATGAAGTGGTATATAGAGCTTAGTTAATTTGACATTCATTATTGCCTGTAAAATGCAATTAAAGGGCAGGTCATGGCTGATTTTATTGTTGAGTTCACCCTTGACTTAGAGAGCTCGAATGTAGGCACGAACTCGGGTGAAGACAGAGCAACTGAGACTAACTCACTATGGATCCTCCACGTGGATGAGTTATCTAGTTCACAAGAGAGTGGAGCTAGAATAGTGATTGTTAGCCCAGATAGGATTGAAGTAAGCTATATATTGAGATTCAAGTTTAAAGCTTGAAACAATGAAGCCGAATATAAAGCATTGATTGACAGGCTCAAGATGGCAATGAGCCAATGAGCTTAGGAGCAAAACAATTAGAAGTGAATAGTGACTCATAGCTCGTCGTTTACCAAGTTAATGACGAATACCAAGCGAAGGAGAATAATATAATAGCCTATTTGAGGAAGGTCAAGAAGTTGATAGGGCAATTTAAATAGATTAAGTTGCAACAAATTTCAATGGAGAAGAATTATAGAGCTGACATGTTTTCAAGGTTGGCGTCTCTAGCCAAAACTCTCTTACTTGGTACAATGTTAATCAAAGTTTTGCCCATGTCATCTATAAAAGAGAACACTGAGGTAGTCCATTGTATTTGGAAGAAGAATGCCTCCTTAAGGAAGAGGGAGTAAGAAAGCTCAAGTATCGTGCAACTCCTTATTGCTTATTGAGGGTGTGTTGTACAAGCAAAGTTTCACCATGCCCTACCTGAGGTGTCTATACCTAAATTAGGCTGATTACATTCTAAGAGAGATCAATGAGAGGACATGTAGTAATCACTCGGAAGAGAGATCACTGGCCTATAAAGTTTTACGCCAAGGATATTATTAGTTGACTATGTAGAAAGACTCCCAGGTTATCTCACAAATCTGCCCTACCTGTCCAAAGTATGTTAAGACGATCCGGGGTCCACCTGAGAATTTGACAATACTGACCTCTCTTTATCCTTTGTTCAATGGGGTATCGACTTGATTGGACCTTTTCTAACAGATTGAGGGCAAGCCAATTTTGCTATAGTGGCAATGGACTATTTCACAAAGTGGGTCAAGGTAGAACCTTTAGTCATGATCACAAAGAAGAGAACAATTAATTTCATTTAAAAGTCCAGTATTTGTCAATTTAGGGTTCCACGAGTAATAGTTATCGATAATGGGTAGTAATTCGACAATAAGAAAATCAGAAGTTTTTCTGAAACTTGAAAGATTAAAAATCGTTATACCTCACTCACTGACCCATAATCTAGTGGGCAAGTGGAGGCGATGAATAAGATCATCAAGGATTTGTTGATAAATAAGTTAGGTAGTAAGAAGGAGGCATGGGTTGATGAACTTTCTAAGTATTGTGGGCTTATTGCACTACCTTGAAAATGGGCACCGGAGAAACACCGTACTCCTTATCTTTCGGCATAAAGTAATGATCCCTACTGAAGTGAGTATTCCTATCTTTAGAATCATCCACTTCGACAAGGTTAATAATGTGTCCCAACTTGATGTCGCCTTGGATTTATTGAAGAAAAAAGGGACGAAGCCCAAGTTAGGATGGTAGCATATTAGAAAATGATCACCAAGTATTATAACACCAAGGTCAAGCTTCAAAGCATCAAAAAGAAGGACCTGCTATTAAAGAAGGTGATCTTCGAGCTTAAAGAGAAAGGTTCTACCAAGTTTTTCAAAACTTGGGAAGGGCTTTTTCACGTCACTAAGGTTATCAATGTCGAGGTGTATAGACTTGCTCACTTTGATGGGTGCCTAGTGAAGCGACCAGGCAATGCCAACCAACTAAAAAAATACTACCCATGATCTCACTTGAGCATAGATCTAAGTAGAAGCTTGTTTTAGTCTCTACGTTATGATTCCTCCAAAGTCCCTAGTGAATATACTTCTTTGGTATGTACGCCCAGAAGCATCATGGTGTGTTATTCTATTGCTCTCCTCCGTGTGAGCATCTTGAAGGAAAACATTACCTTGGTGGAAAGGTTACTGTTCTTTAGTAATTGAGATATTATATTCCTACTCAATGATACGTTGATGTTCGCTTTTCCAAGTTATTTGTTGTTCTTCATTTTATTTCACCATGGCTAGTGCATGATATTCTCCTTATTAAGTTTTGTTTTATTTACGCTATGATATATTAATATTATAAAATTGCTATTTGCATTGCCCTATATCAGGCAAGATGTTAACCTTAGATCAGGATAGATACTTGCTCAGGTTGGATAACGTAGCTAAAAGGGATCCTACCACTATCTCTACAATGGAATTTCTTATCCCTATTGAAATACCATATTCATGAAATCAACATGTGTGAGTAAATAAATAGAAAGTTTGACACAGATTATACGACCAACAATAAATAAAGAATATTTTAAGCCAAAATATGGGCCTTCAACAAAAATATCCCAAAGCAGCAATCAACTCAACAAAGTTCGAACCACATGTTCAAGCTCAAAATAAACCAAAAGGGATCCATGTTTAAACATATTAAAGAAAAAGAAAGTTGAATTCATCAAAAAGAATCATAAAAGTAGTAGTTGGATCTTAAGTTGGATTAGGCATCGCCATTCTTCCCTACCTAGGAAATTTGGCCATCAACTCATTTCGGTCGAATCCGAACTCTATGTAGTGCAAGTCCAAGTTTGAAAATTTCTTGGTGACATAGTACTGAGCATAGCGATACCCATAGAAGAGGTTGGACTCGTATTAGCCTCCAACTTGTCCATGCTCACTTGGAATTCATTGGCCCTATCTACCTCAGCTTGGAATTGAGCCCACATTGATCCCACTTTATCTCGTGCCTCTTCTAGTTGATCTTCCAGTTTACAAATTTGATCATCTTTGTCCCTAACCCTTTGAGAGATCTGGGATATTTGAGCATTCAGCCTAATGACATGACTAGCTAAGATCAATCTCTTTTTCAGCTTGTCACTAAATTGCGACATGAAGAAGGATCTTTGATCACAAAGAAAACGAAGAGGGGAAAAAGTTAGAACTTTGAATCTCAATCCTAAAATCGAAAGCAAAGGCAAAGTTCCTTACTTTTAAGAAGAATTGGGAAGCCATATCTACTGCCTAACTAGGGCCTAACCTTACCAGCTCGTTCCCCATCTTTAAATCTAAAAGCTTAAGAATTTGCTTCAAGGTTGGAAGTGCTCGATTATCATAGACAAAATGACTGCCAAGGACACCTTTGAAATCCACAGCTTGCTGGCACATCTATCCTGAACCTTCAACCTTCTTGGCCCGTTTGGACCTAAGAAAAAGACTGCTTAAGGTAGGAACAACCCTTTCAGATTTGCTTGAGCTCATTGCAGCTTTCTAACTTGGTACACCAGTTTCCTTGACTATCATATCCTTTACTAAGTCAAGAAAAGTACGATCAGTCTTATTCTCTTCGGTTATCCTCCTTGCGATCGAGCTTGGAGCAGAAACCTCACCATCTGCGGAACTTGCACTAGTCGGGAAAAGAAACATGATCAGGGTGAGAAAGTTCACATTTAAGGAAGTAAAGAATAAACACCAAGTCACCAGGGATACCACATAAGGAGAGATGTGAAATCAATCCCACATTTGCAAGGCGTTCATCATTGACAATGTCAATTTCAGATAGGTTAACCCCCATATACTCCCTTACACTCTTGATATCATTGTCCCATAATAGGCTATGAGTCCACTTCTCTACATAATGCCAAGGCTAGTTAGGTGAAAAAAGAAACAAGATGAAGTTTTAGCAAAAGAATCAATCTAGTTTCAAAATCTTACTTGCTTACTTGAACTGGGTAGCGATAGAATATGTCTCGCTATCCTTAGTCATTATATGACCTTAGTCACTAGAGGCCATGAACCAGAAATCATCCCGAGCTTGTCAGTAGTGTTTGGGTTCACTTAGAAGACCAGGTGAGGCTGGCTGGTGTATACCCTTAAGTAATAAAGTCTTAAATTATTTAGAACCATGGTTAGGATGGTATGAACATCCTTGATAGTTGGGTCGACATCCAACACTTTCTTCTAAAAAATATAAAGTCTAGTCAGGTTTTGCCAAACTATAAAGCTCAACTAGGCAGGGACCCATTCCTAGTCCATTCAGTATTTGCACAAAAAATGGCTGTATTAGAAGTTAGAGACCACACTTAGAGGTCTAGCGTCACCACCTCACCAAGATTAGGCTGACTCAGTTTGAATCCTCGCCTAAAGGAGAGACAGCTTTATGAATGAGGGAACATTGTAAGTTTTCCGCAGTTGGGCAAGCATTGTCTCTATCGTCGAGGTTCCTTCATAATCTAGGAAGAAAGTCTGATCTCCGTTTTTTTCAAAACTTTCCCTGATTGCCCTGGAATAATCACGGCTAGTATAAACCTTGTAGCATTTGCTTCAGCTTGTTGAAGCAGAGGATGGTGCAACATATTCAGAGCAGTAGCCTCTCTATCCTAAGGGAAATGTTGAGATTCACTAGCATTTGACATGTCTGTAACATAACTAAAGAACCCCATGAGCCATTTATGAAATTTGGAATGTAACAAACAAAGTACAGGCATGGAATCTGGAAACTAACACAAAGTAACAATGTACAGGAACCATGCACAGGAATAAAAATAAGACACCAAGGCACACACAAGGGCAAAGCACCACAACCCAAAGCATGTTATTTATCAACTGAAACATGCAAAATATGTTCTTTATGATCGCAAACGTATACTTAACAGTAAATGTCCGCCAAATAACAACTTCAAGCATCAACGCACAAGTAAATTAGAAAAGCCTCCGCATGCCAATGTAAATAAAGCATGGTTTTTGCATAAACATGACATACAACACCAACCAAGCAACAAAGAATCGATAAAAATCAATTATACAAGCAAATCATGGGCAAATTGCACACACTCGCAAACCCATTCTGACAAGAAGATGGTTTGCGAGCCCATAATGTGTAAAAGGCAACAAAAGAGCCAAATAGAAACCATAATGCTAAGGATAAAGGATATGAGCTTACCTATTGAGTTTTCAGGCAACGAAGTCTAGTGAAAATCGTAAGAGGTGACAGGAATGATGCTTGAGTAGCACTGAGATCGTGAGACAATGAGAGCGACTGTGAAGGAGCATCGAAACGGTAAGATCCAGCCTTTTTCAGCCATCGGCGATGAGAAAATACGGCTTAAGAAGGCAACGTTGTGTGTTACAAACGAAGGGATAAAGGCATACGATAAACAAAGAAAACAATGGCTAGAGATTGTGGAAGGGCAAATGTAGTTCCAAAAGATAAAAAGAAAATGCTTAAAAGGGACCTTGACTTATGGGTTCTATTAATATATATATATATATATTTTATTAAATTAAATTTGAAACGTGAAGGGACACGATTCTTTCCTTTGCGTTAGATGAGTACAAGCCAAAAGATTGGCTATGTTAGGTCTAATTCAAAAAAAAAAGAGAGAGAAAAGAGAAAAAAAGGGAGAAGATACAAGAAGGTTATGTGTTTTGGGGAAGCAACTAGAAAATTATCAAATCAATTCCTGTTGTGTTTCGATCAAGTACCTATCAAATATCTGCTAACCTTTAATCTTATTCCGTTGGAGTCTATCTTTATTAATCTCAGTCATTTACTCTATTACGAAAGGGTTAAAAAGAAAAGTGAGAAAGTTAAATTAAAGAAGAGGTTCTTTTGAAAACCAAAAGTCAAACGTGAGAATTACGCCCTATCATTGTTCTTTATTAACGCTTAGAGTTCTAAATTCTGCATATACTAAAGAAAGGAGACAAAAATTCAAACTACAAGGCCCATATTTTGATAAAACTTTTATGTATGCCTCTGGATCATCTCAATCTGTGCTGAGGAAGAGCAAACTCCCAGCTCACAAGGGATTATCCCCTAACTCCACCTAGGATCAGGTGAAAATTTCGTTAGGTTTTACCCAAGTGAGGGGAAGCAAAACAAGTTCAGAAAGTTGTTCGCCAAAAGTATTATTCGCCATAAATAAGTATTCTTCGCTGTCTCAGATCACCTTGAGTAGGTGCCTGGATATGCATATGCTTTACAATGGCAAAGGTAAGGCTACCAAAGAGGAGGGAATACGATATCACATAGGCAAGGAACACTTAAGAGCTTTCAATGCCTTCGCCATTTCCTCAGCCATTAAAAGTTGGGGGACTTTTATTATAGGGTGAAAATAAGCTGGACACGTAGCAGTACATAAGCCCACAACACCTTAACTGGCACCTATTGGACGATTCACTCATGTCGAAACCCACCTTACGAAGGATCCCTAATAAAGAGGGAAACAACCTCAAGTAGTTTAAAGGGTATTTACATAAAGGGTGCCACCCGACTTACAACTAATAATCTATATAAAAAAACAAAAAAATGGACCCCACTCTGAAATAATCCCAAAAGTTAAGGGATTTAGTTTCTAAAAATATAAAAAAGGTTTCTTATGTTTCCAAGTCACCTACAAAAACGACTTAACACCGCCTAAAATAACTACCTAATGAGGGAGACAGTTCAGCTCTTAGGAGGCTGAAAACAAGCCTTACCTAACGTTGTCAGTGTTTGGAGGGCCATAAATGAAAATGAACGAGTTTCTGCCATGTATGCATAAGGGATATGGTAATCCCCTACCCGAATCAAATTGTGGCACTTGATATGTAATCTTGGATAAGGTCATGAAGACTAATTCCACTCACCATGTTTTCTTAGTTTTGGCTTCAAGTTAAGGTTTCAAAATGACAAAACTTGGGAAGATAAAATGAAGGAAAATTAAGGCAATATACTTCAACTAATCACAAGGCAAAAAAGGTGAAATATATAAAAGCACTTATCTCAAGATAAAGGGCCTTTCTCTTAGTTTTTGTCTCATTTTACTCTTTTTCACTACAAAAACAAGTTATTTCATACTTTCTCACTCTAGAAAACAAAAATAAGACTTTGTTTGCTTGTAAGTTTTATCAAGAAAACCTTAAAACATTCATTATAGATATTTTTTTAGAGATTTATTCACTGTTCTTACCTTTTAAAGGGTCACATCTACCTCATTTCCATGTTTTTAGTGTGCACCTTGGTCGACTTTTCTCTTTCTACATGAATTTGCCTTGTGTTTACCATTTTGAGTTATAAAAGTTGAGCTTTAAATTCACTCTCTTAAAGTACTGACTTGAGCGTTGGAGTAGGCTTGCTAGAAATTCTCTGACGTCCCCTCTTTAACCATGTTCTTTGTTGTAGGAAGATTTGTCTATCTCGGGATTAGGGTCAACAAAGATATAAGGTGGGGACAGTTCGTGAGAGCTTGACTTGCGACTCAAAGAAGTGAGAGAAATTGTTTTGGGGAAGCTCCTTAAGGCTAGGACGAAGTTAGAACAAGTGTGAAAAATTGAGCTGAAACTGTTGACTAGGCATTCATCTCTAACTTGAATACTAGGTCACCTAGTGTTCTACCTTATCAAAATTAATATTTTTTCGCATCAACACCAATCAATTATATTATTAATTATTTTGAAAATTAAAATTATTATACAAATATTTTTCAAACCTCAAATTAAACAATGATTATAAATAATTTTCTATTATTGTTTGTCTCTTTATCTCTGCTGTATGTACATGATTGGCTTGTATATTAATTTATGTTATAACTAAAATAATTAACATGTGGTTATAAGAATAAAAACAAACAACCAATATTATTATCATATTTTTATTTCTTTATATTTTTCTATTTTTTAAATTATATCAAACAACACCACGTTTCTTTTTATATTATAGATCAATATTTACATACGCTCTCATTCGCGGGTCTGCCCTAGGCCCTTGTCTGTCTTTTAGGCCGAGGAATGAAAGATCCCAAGATCCTCCCTTCTCTTTTTGGAAGTGCTATTTTTCTTTGTCTTGAAAAAGTAGGTATCCGATTTTAGTGAAAATAGGAACTCTTCTTACCTCAAAAGGTAGTGAAGTGATCTTTGGCTAATTCCATTGTTTCCGCCCGCTGGTTGACATATTGAGTACAAATCAAGGTGTAGACGTTCGATGATGGTTGCGTCAGTTGCTGTGTGGCGTGGATAGCCCCTCTCACAGGCTCTGCCGTTGGATCATTAATTGGTTCAAGGTAAATAACTGTAACGTTGTTCCCACTTTCGCGGCGACTAAAAGCGTATAGCCTTGTGGAGGTTTCTCAGGATCGTTAATCCCAATAAATTTGTTCCATACCATATATGTGCAATATTAATCTTTTATACAATATTTTGTTTGTCATATTGTTAGACACACTTGCACACAATTAGTCATAGTATTTAATTTAATTTAATTTAATTTAATTTAATTTTAAAAAGAAATCTAAAATGCTTTATATTAAAACACAACATGATCACAACTGTATAAAATTTGTGACGTAGTACTTGTAGATGACTTTAAAGTTAATGCAATACTCTCCACTTCGACATTGTTAGACAATTAAAATATATACTTTATTCTTTCAATGTATGTACAGTATTAGTTGTCAAGAGTCTAAAGAAAAAATAATATATATATATATATATTGAAATAACTATGAAAAGAATGTATAATAACTATTGTTGTCGAGTATATATTTTATAATCACCAACAATTAAAAAATAAAAAAACATTCCTTAGATGCTCTAATACATGTTTATATAGATAATTAACCATAACTGTGTGTCTCCACCAAGAATCCAGTCAACAGTCACTAAAAGAAAGTATTAAGAATTAATTAAAGTTGAAATTAATACTAATTAATTAACAAAAACTATTATGTGTGTGTGTGTGTGTCTCTCTCTCTCTCTATTTATATATGGTAACAACAATGTCGAAATTATGAGGTTAACAAAGTTAGAATATGCTTTCAAAACGATGCCATCTAGGCCAAAGTTCATTGAAATGGGTATTTTAATTTGTTCAATGACAACATGTTGTCAACATTTTTTTCTTTTTGTTGCATGGGTGTGTCGGCGTGTCATTTTCTTCCTATGATAAGTAGAAATCTATTTTTTTAATTTTTATTTAATTTCATCTTTATCTTCTCTCGTAACAATCATGATTGTAATGTATCCTTTCCTTCGATGTGCTCACTTTCATTCATCTTCATTCCTAGCTAGGCTAATTGCTAAAAGTAATCGTTTTTTATGTGTCTTTAGCACTTTACAGACAATTATTTCCTACAAGTACTTGAAATCATTTTGACTATTAATTTCTCAATTCTCATCTCTAGAAATTTAATATAAAAAGAAAAAAAGAAAATGGATCCAATGCTTGTATATATCACAAAAGCTACTATGTGAACCCAGCTACTTAGTCATCATCATAGAGTTTGATTAATCCACTAATAGCAATTAGCAAGAATGAAAATGCCTTTTACGTTTTCTAATTATAATGAAAATTTTAAAAAAAGAATAAAATTATTTTGATAATTCTATTTTAAGTATCATTGTAACTATCAAATTTACACTTAATTTTGAAAGTGTATATATAATAGTTAAAATATTTTATACAACATTTATTTTGTTTAATAATTAATGTATTAATTAACTAAATAAATTATAATATTATTGACTTTATTCCAACAAATCATTACAGATTAAAAACTAGGACTTTCAATCTCAAACTTATATATTCTGAATTAATTAACTATAAAATTGGGTCTATGTTGACCAACTACTTTTGATTTGCTTAATGCTTTTCGCTACTGCATAAACGAGTAGTATTAATTATCAATTAAAAATTGGGAATTGTTTTGTTGATCAGCGCCACCAGCAGCACATAGCAAAGTACTCTGCTGACAAACATTTTGTCTACACCAAGTCATTGTAATTAATAGTTCAACAAACCCTTCAAAAAATGGAAAAGCTATAGAAAATAATAATATTAAGCAAATTAATTAATTACAACATCTTCAAACAACTTGTAAAACCAATATTATTGATTAATATTTTTGCATGATATCATGTCTTCAACACACCCACAGATCGAAAGCAAAAATATATTCCTCTTTTGGCTACTTTTGTCTTCGTGAATCACTTCCACACATCCATATTTCCTTTATGAATCATACTATACCAAACTTTGCTAAAAGTTAATTTTGATCAGATTACCATCAACAATTCGATCTTCTAAACAAATTTTAACTACATATATATAAACCTATATTATGCAATAATAATAAAAATAATATCAACACATCACAATAATGTAACACTATCCTACCCATTTTTTATTGATTTTGGTCGTGGTTTGATGTACTAATGTAAATAATATTAATTATGGGGTCCGCAAATTATAAGGTATCTGACCTACCTAGCTACACATGCTACATGAATTAAAGCCCCTCAATTGTAAGTATAAAGAAGTTTTCAGTAGAACCGATGGCTTTGCCTTTCAGCGTTTTTCTTTCTTTGTGCTATGTTCTGTTGACTGTATAATTTGATTCTCTTATTATTAACCATCCAGTTTCTGCAACAAATTACCACACCACATAATTCTTTGCCTTTTTCTATATATATGCATATATATAGAAAGAAACTTTGCATTTCCTCTCAGACACACCCACAAAACCCCAAAAGCCAATAATTGCTTTCACAGCTTTCTTCTCTTTTCTGCTTCACCGATGGCGAATCCTCAAGCTTGCTTGAAGATTACATTCATTTCTGTAATTTGTATAATTCATTTGTTTCCTGGTATGGTTTCTGGTGAGTGTAGTTGTGATGTTGAAACCATGAGAGAATACGAAGGAGAAGCACTTAAATTTAAGCTCGGAGCAATTGCTACCATACTTGTTGCAGGTGCTTTTGGTGTGAGTCTTCCGTTGTTAGGCAAAAGGGTTCCAGCATTAAAACCAGAGAATGATATTTTCTTCATGGTTAAAGCATTTGCTGCAGGTGTTATTCTATCAACTGGGTTCGTTCACATCCTTCCTGAAGCATTTGGAAGCCTAACTTCACCTTGCCTTGGTGAAAACCCATGGGGAAATTTCCCTTTCACTGGTTTTGTCGCAATGATGTCTGCAATAGCAACCCTGATGATTGATTCTTTTGCTACTGGGTATTACAGGAGGCAGCATTTTCATAAGCCTAAACAGCTTGTTGTTGTTGATGAAGAGATGTCTGGTGATCATACAGGTCATGTTCATGTGCATACTCATGCCACCCACGGTCATGCTCATGGTGCCGCAGATTCATCTCAGGAACTCGGATTACCAGAACTAATCAGCAAACGTGTTGTATCACAGGTAAGTAGATATATAGGTTCATAATTTGTGTTCGACACATGATCTTGTATGCTTATTTTTTCCGTGGATTGTGCTACATGTTTCAGGTTTTGGAGTTGGGAATTGTGGTTCATTCAGTGATTATCGGGATATCTCTGGGTGCTTCTGAGGATCCCGATACAATCAAACCTCTACTAGCAGCTTTGTCATTTCACCAATTTTTCGAAGGCATGGGGCTTGGAGGCTGCATCTCTCAGGTTTTTACAATTTACTACAGCTTTTTATTGATAAGTTCAGAGAAATATTAATGCACTGCACAGTAGCAGCAAGCCTATATACAGTTGAAAAAAGATTTAATTAAAGATTGTTGTTGGAGAATGTTGTCATCCTGTCAACACATTCAACAAACTGAAAAAGCAAATATCTACAACACAAAATGATTACAGATATAGAAAGCAAATGATCACTTTAAATTCTCGCTTCCCAGTTGCTTTTAACTGTTCAACTTTTACTTAGTTCAACCAATATTGAAAAGTAATTTCTGTGTTGTCTGTTTGTGTGTTGTAGGCCGAATTCAAGTCCAGATCAATGGCAATAATGGCGACGTTTTTCTCACTGACAACACCTGTGGGGATTGCAATTGGGATTGGAATTTCAAGTGTGTACCAAGAGAATAGCCGAACAGCTCTAATTGTAGAAGGAATTTTCAATTCAGCTTCAGCTGGGATTTTGATTTACATGGCACTTGTTGATTTGCTTGCAGCTGATTTTATGAACCCAATTTTGCAAAGCAATTTGAGGCTTCAATTAGGTGCTCATGTTTCACTTCTTCTAGGCGCTGGTTGCATGTCTGTATTGGCCAAATGGGCTTAATTAAAAGAATTGTATTTTTCATGCTTATCTAGTTTCTATCACTAGATAATGTTCCCCTTTTTGTCTCGAAGGAATGCAAGAACAAACTATTCATCTTGCAAGTATCATCTTTTGGGCCCTTGAGTTTTTTTTTTATTTTCTTCAAATAATTATATAATAACATCTTTATTGAATTTGTACGTGTATATAAACTAAGTCCTTGATCCTGAAATCATAAATATATATATATATATATTCGTCTATTTAAAAATTTTTATTTCACTTGAGTGAAGGGCCCTTCTAGTTTTGGAATAGCAACAACACTGCTTGACTAGTCAAAATTTAAAACTATAAAAATAATTTAAAGTATATGTAAAATTGAGATGATATAATTTTGAAGCCATAATTATTATAAGGTAAAAGTACCAAATATTAAATATTAATAAAAAAAGAATAAATCGTACTAAAATTTAATATTATCAAATATTTTTTTAATTTTATTTTCAAAGTTAGAAGAAATCAAGAGTCCCAAATATTACCCTCAATCATTCTGCAATAAGTTCAGGACTGAGGACACAAATAAGCGAAGTATGCGTTTATCTACAAAAATATAAAATTTGGGGACTGCCAAGATATTTATTGGGCCTTTTGATGACGTGGTGATTTAAAAATTGAAAAAAAAAAAAAAAAAAAAAAAGTTCTGATGATGCCACTGCCCATATCCATTGCCCGTCACCGTTAACATTATCAACATTATCAACATCAATATCAATGGAGGCCACTTCCCATCAGAAACTATACCTACCTACCTCTTCTTATCACTTTGTTCGAAGCAAAATCAATGCACTTATGTACATGTCTCAATCTCACGTCAACTCTCTTTCAAAGGCCTATTTTAATTAGCTCAAGGTCACAAATTTTTCAAGAGGAATAGCAAAAGCCAAAGCATATTTATTTTTCCTTTTTTTATATAGTTAGTATTAGCTAGCTAGCTGGTATCAGTATATATAGTTTTTTTTTTTTTTAAAAAAAATTAGAAATATAAATTAATTAAAGAGAAGAAACCTTTTTGCCTTAAAGTTTACTTACTTGGTTGGAAGGAAGAGTTGAAATACCAAAGTGCTAGCTTTTTAATAATATTTTTATGGTTCTGAATTAAGTTGTGGCCACTCAAACATAGCGTTACTCTTAATGCATGTTTTCAATTCTTACCCATCAGTTCTTTATTTTTCAAATATATTATCTTTATATTTATCTTATCTTTTTTTTTTTTTTTTGTCTTTGTCAATTGTTTTTTATCATATTGATTTGTTTAAGTATACAATTCAAATATATATTGCACTTCAATTCTTCTACCTTGTGTCTTTTCTTTTTTAATTTAAACAATCTTGGATAATGATCAAAATTTTTAATCAAAAATTTATTTATAAATTAAAAGATTTTTATATTCTTTTCAAGTTGTCACACACTCTCCTCCTAAATTGTTTTATGTATATGTTCAACACATGCAGTGGAGTGGAATAAATTGTTGAGATTGACTTATTAATTAGCTAGTTTTAATTATATTATTAATTGAATTTGGATTCTTAATTAGTGTCTCTAATCACTACTCTTTGCATGGAGTTTTTATACATTTAAAAGGATCATATACGACTTTATTATATTACTCTTTTTCTTTGGCATCTTTGAATCAATGTTTGTCTACCTTTTAATCAAATTATTAGAGACAAGACGTATTGCAAACAGGAATAAAGATGGTTCAGTTTCACCTCCACTCTTATTATATTGTTCTTATTCGCGAAATATTTTTGACATTTTGATATCCTAAAAACTTTATTCATTTGAGGCGCTATTCCTACTTGATAATTAATATTTTATCAATTACTCTTTTTTTTTTTTTTTTAATTGGGTACGTGAAAAATCTCTTTGATTTCGGCGTCGAGAATGATTATACTCCCGACTTGGAGCTGACGCTACGTAAAGTAATGAGAATTAATGCATGGTTTTTTGAGGGAGTTGATAAAGATTAAGCTTAGTGCATGATTGATTGAGATGTTCTGATCGTCAAGCGACAACTTTGGAATTCTTTTTTTTTTTTTAATTTCTTTTATCATTTCTGTGTTTAATTAATAGATTAATTGATTAGGATAATTTTTGTTTGTTTAATCACCTATATATATATATATGTGTATTATGATGTAATTTTATTTGTTATGATTTGAGTTGTTTATATACACTACTGTTTTTTTATAGAAAAATGCTAAAACAATTGGAATTTGATTTGCTTTCCGAATTACAATCATATATACATAATTTATGTACGTCTTCGAACTCAAGAATTCATAACTTATTTTATTTTCTTATAATATTTTAAAAAGTAATTCAAAGAAATTGAATATATATATATATATTAACAAAAGTTTTCAATAGAATTTTTTTGGTTTTTTTAACCCATAATAATTTTAAATGTGAAACATCTATTTCGACCCCCAAACTCTTTTTTTTTAAAGATTTTGTATCACTAATTATTATTTTCAAATTATATAACTGTAAATTAGTCAAACATTTTTTTAACTTCAAAATAGTAATCCCACTTATTTATTAATAATTTATTTATAAAATTATTTTTTTTTTAAGAAATTGCTTATTTAAACTTATTTTTTATATAATTGAAAATCTTATTCTTTATATAAAAACTATATAATTTTGAAAACCTTTTTATTATAGGAAATAGTATCCTTAGAAACCTTTTTATAACTCATATAAATACATAAACATCTATGAAATAATCAAAAACACTTCAATTTTTTAATTTTTCTTCATTTTATCTATTATTCAACTCAGGCTAAGAAAAAAAGTTTAGTGGCTGTTCTTCAACTTAATTCAAGTGGTAGATTAAGCTACTTTTTAGGCACCTTGACTAGATTTGAATTCAAGGTATTTAAGAGATAAAAATTATATAGTTTGAACTTTATTCAACCTCTTACATTTAAAAAAAAAAAGTAAGTAAATAAAGTTCTAAAAAAAGATATTAGTAAGTTTAGGGCATGTTTGGCAGGCAATTATTTATTGTACTATTTCACTGAATTGTATAAACTGAATTGTATAAACTAAATTGTACAAATTTTTTTTTTTTTGGTTCAGTGTTTGGTGTATAAACTGAATTGTATAAAATTGAAAATAATATTGTTCAGACCCCTCAAATTTGACCTGCCTCTCCCCTTAAATCAAACCCGTATTATATTATTTTTCTTTATTTCTTTAATTTTTTTTAAAATAATAAATTTTAATTATTTAGTTATTAATTAAAATAATAATTTATAATTAAACAATAAAAATAAATTTTGTATAATTAATATATTATAGTATAATTACGCACCAAATATAGTATTGTATTAAGTTTTATTCAGTATAAGCCATTACAATTCAATTCAATATACTCTATTATAATCCAATACAGTGTAATACATTATGCCAAATGCACCCTTAAACTATTTTTGTATGAACGTTTTTTTTTTATATAAAACCTATATAATTTTTAAAACCTTTTTATTGTAGAAAACAATATACTTAGAAACCTTTTTATAACTCATATAAATACATAAATATTTATGAAATAATCAAAAACACTTTAGTTTTTTAATTTTTCTTTATTTTATCTATTTTTCAACTCAAGATAACGAAAAAAGTTCAATGGTTGTTCTTCAACTTAATTCAAGTGGTAGATTAAGTTACTTTTTAGGCATATTGTCTAGGTTCGAATTCAAAGTATTTAAGAGATAAAAACTACATATTTTGAGCTTTATTCATCCCCTCACATTTAAAAAAAAATAAGTAGAAAATGTTTCAAAAAAGAGGTTAATATCTTTAAATTATTTTTATATAAACCTTTTTAAATTCATATATTATTTAAATTTATTAAATACGGGATTATATAAACATAACTACAAATTATAATTATAATACGTATTATATTATTTTAGTTACAATATAATAACAATAGATATTTTATGTAAATTATGCAACCAAATGAAGCATGATTTTCTCATTGACTCATTTAATAATGTACCTTGAAAGAAAAATTACGAAGAAATTCAACATAAGATCAATTATTGGTGGCTTCCAAAATTTTAATGAATGTAAAAGTTTTTTTATAATTTTGAATAAATTAGTATATCTTAATAAGTTTTTTTTATTTATATATATTATTGATAATAAATATGACAATTATTTTAATATTTATTTATTAAAAAAATTAAAAAACTTAAATTATTATGTGACCCTCCAAATTTTAGATTCTGTCTCGGCCGCTCTATTTATTTAAATATAAAAGATGTAAGATTGCGAATTGACACAGTTGTTCCTCTAAATGTACTTGGATTGCGTTGTTTTTGTTCCAAGATATATTTGAGTTAACACTAACCTATAGGATATGGAAATACTTACGGCTTATGAAAACCTTTTTCCTGAATTTGCTTTTTCAATTAAAAATTTGGTAGTGTTATCCTAAATATTGATTTATTTATGCATTCTAATGTGATAATTCATTTTCAAGAAAAGTTTTAAAATAAAAATTTATTACTGGTAAATATTAACTTTATTATTCATTATTAATATAATAATTTTTTTTATAATAAATAAGATGTATGAATTATTATATTAATAATAAATAATAATAAATTATTATATTAAATTAAAAATAAGATGTATGAATTATATGTATATATATATATATATATTCCAACCTTACAAGTATATCATTTCTAATTTATTTTACCTTATAATAATACTATAATACTAAATCAATTACTATAATTAGCACACAGAACTTGGTAAACATGATTTGATTAGAGAATAACACAAGGTCATTAATGGCCTTGCATTTCGTCAAAATCTTCTACCAAAAGAAATGGTATCCCAAAATTTTTTAAAAATTTTAAAAATTAAAAACAAAAAAAATTACCGAACAAATCGTAATTAATTATAATTAATTTCATCCCGAAATTCTCCATATAAATACAGCTGCCCACATCACAAATTTTGTAGCCTTCGCTCCTCTCACTGACATTTCAACAAACACCTCAACAGAATTTCACTGATCACTCGCTACGCGACAATGTCGGAAGAATCTTCCTCCGTTCAAGCCATAAAAAAAATCTCCCTCAAGACCGCCGACGGCCAGCTCTTCGAGGTCGACGAGCCGGTCGCGATGGAGTTCGAAATCGTCAAGTCTTTCTTCGACGAAAACGACGACGCGACCGACGACACGGTGGTGCCACTTCCCAACGTGTCAGCTGAGCCTCTGTCCCACATCATCGAATTCTGCAAGGCCCACGTGGAGTTCCGCAAGAAAAGGGCGTCCAAAGACGAGGTGAAAACGTTTAACAATGAATTTACTAAAGAGAAAACGAATGACGAGGTAAAGGAAATGATTCTGGTGGCGAATTATCTGAACATTAAGGAGATGTTGGATTTTCTGACGGAGACGGTGGCTAATAGGATTAAGAACAAGAGTGTTGAGTATGTTAGGAAGTTTTTCGGTATTGAAAATGATTTCACGCCCGAGGAAGAAGAAGCTGCGCGAAAAGAGTACGAATGGGCATTTGAGGGAGTCGATGAAGACTAAAAAAAGATTTCATTTTTAAGTGTTCTTGGTTTGTTTTTTCAGGATGATCTGTGATCGCAGTTCAGTTTTTTTTGTTTTTTTCCATTTTGTTTTTATTAAATCGCAAGTGTTTAGTCTGACGGCCGTATCAATTGATTGTTCTTGGGTGAATTTCTTGACAGATTTTATAAATGCACACCATGTATTTGACTAAAATTGCAAATGAGAGACAATTGAAATTGGGATCCAAATTTCTACAGTAATTTCAATAGGGGATTATATTTAGGATCCGCAGTTATGTTGTATTGGGAATCCTTGGACAAGACAAATCGATTTCATAACAATGGTGGTAATTCTTTCCTTCTGCTGAAGAAAGCACGCAAAAGTTAGACATCTCAAATAAAGAAGAGCAAATACAAGCCAATACATCAATCCAGCTACCCCACAATGGAATTGACAATCATCTACAAAAGTCTGATATTACAACAGCTAACTAAAAGACAAGGGCTACCACTTACTACTACACATCATCAAACACTACTAAAATCCATCAAGAGTCATGTTGTTGTTGTTGTTGTTGAGACTGCTGCTGCTGCTGCGGTTGAGTCTGGGGCCATGGCATAAAAGCCATGGGAGGTCGAGGCTGTTGGGCAGGATAGAGTGCTGCTTGATCGACTGGTTTTCCCATGATCATCCCTGTAGGAGGCACAGGATGCTGCGACGGGACATAGTATAAAGGCATATCAGCAGGTGAACCTACAACAGGAATAGTAGCTTTCGTAACACCCAGTCCCTCCTCTTTCAGTTCATCTCTAGGAATAATATCCACCAAAAAGTCAAAAACATCAGTCCTTGAAATGGCAGCTGCAATATCATTCTTTTGCAGTGTTCTCCTTTTATTCTCTTCAGTGTGGATCCAAGAGCGCAAAGTCAACTCCAAAATAAACATCTCACAAGCCTTTGCAAATATGACAGGGGCCTCTGCTGAAATCATTCGAACATCTTCATCAGCTTTCATTATTTTCTTGATCCGAGCGAGTGGTAGGCTGTGATTCTTAAAGTCACTAGTCTGCTCTATTTCTTGCATTTGGTTGGACCAGAACATTTGAAGCTGCTGCTGTTGTTGTTGCTGTTGTTGGTGATGAAAGTGCTGGGCTTGTTGAAAGGCAAGCTGGTGCGCAGAATTAGAGAATGTTGAAGGAGGCTGAGTAGGGGAATGGACAGGCACAGCAGGAGTACCTGAAGCTACCATGGGAGCTGTTTGGTAGGGAGGATATGTCATCTGACCAGTACCAGCTATGACTCCCATTACAGGCTGCTGCTGCTGCTGTTGTTGTGTTTGATCTGGTTGATCCATAGCCAATGATAGGGAAACTTTTCCTCTGCTGTAACTATTTTGTCATCAGAGTACTGCAAATGATAAATGCAATAAGATGCATGCTCCAAGTCAACTTTCTGTTTAAGACAATGAAAATGAAAATACTCCGTAAAGCTAAAGAATCTAATTACAAACGGTAATATGTCTTTCTCGTGGTAATCAAACAGTAATATAAATATAATGATATAATAGTGATCTACTTACTTCTTTATGGTCAAATGTGAGAACAGAAGCAGCTCAAAATGATCAAAAATAAGGGACAAGCCCAGCTCTAAGTAGTAAAATGCCAAGTTTTCATGGTCAATGTACAAAGAAATAAGCTCTGAGTGCATAATCATTTATCTAACAATGTTTGCCACAAGCAACCCACTCGGCCACCCCTTGGTAGCAACATTTGGAACACGGCTACTAAAAAATGTTCAAGAATATTCTTAAATGAGATCACCCTTCCTATGTTCATATCTTCCCAACTTAAAGCACTATCAAAAGATGATCATTATGCATGTCCTCACCGGAGGGAAATAGGCAATTAGCCAGCCAAATTTGCAGTGCACTGTGCTTTTTTTTTGAGTTTGAAGGAGAGTAAGAAAAGATATTTAAAGACCAGCATTTAACTCTCTTTAGATTATATTTGCATTCATCCTGACAAGAAACTCCTCAATTAGAACATATAGTATTTAAGACTTTCTAGAATCATTTTAGTGATGAAATCGTCATATAGCTGATTCCTTCTTTCTAGAGAGTCCAGCATATTTCTTCCCTAGATGAATCCAAATGTCTAATTTCAGGCTTAAACCAGTTACTGTGTTCTCTTGACTATAATTAGTAATTCTGCCAATCACCCCAACAGACTTTCTTTTCTTTTGTTCACAACCCCAACCACACCGCGCCCCCCTCCTTTCCCTCCCAGTGGTAGACAAGATATGCTCCAGGATAAAGTAGGTTTTCACTCATTCGCATGTAACTCCCAGCCCAAATAAAAATAAAGAAAGAAGCGCCAGACAGTGTTAATGAGCAATCACCTGATCTTTCTAAATCCAACAATACTACCTCAAGACCACATATACCATGCAACAGAGCATCAGGACAACTCTCAGCCTACAGAAACAAGAAATTCACACTCAATATTCAGCAAATAAGGAAAAGCTGACTTCAATCCAAACACAAAACTATTAAGAAACCTACTTTCCTAGATTAATAGCAAAGAATTTATAAACACCATTCTAGCTCGTATTAGAACTGAACAACACAATTTAGATGATGAGCCAATTTGAAGGGTTTAACTATCTGAACAACAAATACTGTACAAGTTACAACTTTGGTGTCATTTTTTAGGTCAGAAAGGAAACATATGAAAGATATCAAATACTAGACCAGACGAACAGGAGCTGAACTCAAGCAGGTTATGTATACCTTGTTTCATATTTTAGTTTTCCTTGACTAAATTTTCTTGTAAAACCACAACTACTTAAAAGAAGCAAAATAGTTTCTCTTTTTATTTTCTTTTTCCTTCGCAACAGATTGTTGGCAACCCATCTATATGTAAGCTGTTTTAGATAAACACTCTTTAGTTCACTGTTGATGCCCCAAAACTAGCCTCATGGTTTTATCTGGAATTATACTCAAATACCACAGTGGACCAAATTAAAGAGTATGATGTACCCTAAACATACCAATTATTACCAATCAACCAGATTATTAAACTAATAAAATTGCCTCCACTGACAGAGCAAAATACCAACTCCCAGATTAGGTAATGTGGCTTATGTGAAACACATGCAAAGAATATATTAACTTAAATATACATGAAAGTAAGCACATATAATCACAAGTTAAAGTAATATAGCTACTACAAATAAGCCCTAGAACAAATTCTAGCAAAACTAATCCAACAAAAAATAATAATTAGGAAAAAAAAATCTACTTGTAATTTAATTTCCTCAAAGTCACTGAGCAAAATCAAGAACAATCAAAATCCATAACCAAATATTTGAAGCAATGCAAAGTATCAAACCACAAATCATGCATGAATGACTCGCTCATTTATCCAAATAAAAGCCCTAATGGCATACTATGTACCTGAAGAAAAGTACATTTCTTAGATATTTTAAATCATTTAAGCACAAAATTAGTTGATTATACAACAAAGTAGAATAAAACGCAAGAACTGAAACTTAAAGACCATAAAACTTCATTCTTTTCTTTTGTTTTCTTCATCTCACGAGCCAAAGAGTATACAAAGAGCACAAAAACGATGGAGCAAACTGCAAAAATAAAACACACCCAGAAAGAAAAACAAAAACAAAAATTACCTACGGAATTGTTTGAGCTGAATCTCCTGGAAAAGCCTTCTAGAGTAGCAGAAACCCTAAGAGAGAGAAAGTCTGAGTGAGAGTTAAAAGGGAGGGACACAGAAGCTTTTGAAAGTGTTTTTCATCTTTGTAACTTTTGGACTGTGAGAAGACTTCTGCGGGTATCTATGCGATGACACGTGTCAGTCAGTTAGAGTTCTGACTCACAAAGGGATGTTCACGACATCCACGTGGACGAATGCTGCTGGATGCTAGCTGAGAGAAAATGTGCTCACGTACAACGACTGTGACGCATGGGGACAAAGACTGCGAATTTTGGTAGGGGTATTTTAGGGATTATGGAAAACGTGGGGGTGGTTTGGAAATTAACTGGAGTTGTGCTATGGACTGATGATATGCACGTGGATATCAGTGGGCTGTATCGTGTGAGATCACGTGACATGCTTGCTAGCGCACGTGACAAAATTTGCACTAACGCGTTTCTTTGTCCCAAAGCTTTGTCCCATAGCTTTGTATACCTTGTTTGTATACAGACACATACGTACACACACACACACATATATATATATATATATATTTTTTTTACATGGGACGATTAGCGGTTCTATTTTTTTAATCAATTTTTAATATTTAAATTTACATATACTCAACAGTTAAAATTAAATTTGATTTATATATTAATTATGATATATATTAATTAATTAATTATATATTTATATCTAATTTTAATCGTTAAATATATTTAAATTTAATAGTTAAGAATTGAAATAAAAAAATATAAAAAATATAGTGCTGCTAAATCTTCCTTTTATATATATATATATAAAATTTTTATAGGTCATGTTTTTTACTAATTTTGATTAAAAATTGAATCCCATTTGAGAATTTTAAAGTTAATATATGTTTTTTTTTTCTAAAAAGAAAGTTAATTATTTACATAATTGTTTAACAATTAGTATTAATTAAAATCTCATGAGATTTGCTTAAAAGCTTATTTTAAAACATTTAATTTATTATTCCATCAAGTTACTTACTTAATTATTAAATTTTTAAAATTCAAAGAGTCAATTTTATTTAACTTTTGTGGTTTAAAAAATATATCAAGTCAAATTTTTGTTTTTAATTGACATATCAATCACCTTTTAATTCACCTATTGTCTTGTTAAGACGTGATTCGTGAAGTAAATTTGTTGACTTTTTTTCGGTTATTGAAAGAAAAAAATAAAGAAATAAATTCAATTTAAGTGAAAATAAATGAAGAGAAATTAGTGACCAACCAAATTATAGATTTTAACCTCTTCTAAATATTTCTCAAGACTTTAGTTGGTATTATAATTCTTCTGCTATATATAGTTTAAAAATAAAATTAAAAAACTATTTAGTAACACTAATTTGAGTAAAATTGATTTTTTTTCATTAATATTTATATTTGTTATGTTTGTTTAATAAGAAGTATAATTTTAAAATTACTATGCTTCAATATCAAATAAATTCTAAGTTTAAATTTTTAGTTATCAAAATTAAATTACTAGTTAATTAAAGATGAATATAAATGAATAATTACATGAAGAAGAAATTATTGTGTGGTTAAAATTGTCAGCTTATTCAAATTCGATGAATTAATTAAGGGTGTGATATGAATGTGTGTGTGTGTGTATATCAAATAACACTTTAGTCTTTTTCAAGTTAGTGGGAAGTTGTAGTTGGGTTTTGAAAAATTTTAAAGTGAGCCACTTCCTCATTTTATTTAATATATATATATATAAATATATATATATATGTTAATAATAGTATAAAATATATTTTCATTTAAAATTAATTCTACAATGACTTATTGATTGAATCTAATATATTACATTAATTTAACTGTTTATTATATTAGAACTGATTTGTTAATTGTTATATCATATACGGTCGAATATTTAAGTTATATATGAAAATATCACATGTACAAGATCAAACATGATATATATATATATATATATATAGCATAATATATATTCTCATAATTTTTGGAAAAATATTTTACCCATATTTATATTTATGAAATCAATCCCTTTTTTTGATACTATTATTATCCTTGTCAATGAATAATAAATAAATTAAAAAGATTATAAGTTTAATTAGTAATACCATAATATGTTTGATTTTAATCAATAATTAATTATAAAAAAGATTATAATTAATAGTTTTAAAAAAATTTATATATTCATTATTAACCTCTTGTTTTAAGTAAGATTATAATAAAAGGAGTTTTGCAAAACATTTTACTTTCACTCTTTTCCTTGATCGATTTACGTCAAAGTTAGAATATAAAAGAGAAAGTTAAAAAATTTTATATATAAATATTGTGACAACTACATATACAATTGAAGGTAGCTAGCAATTAAAAAATATGAATTTTGATGCAAAGGTTGGATATTGAGGTAATTAATATTAACGAAGCCAACTTTGGATGTCTCATTGTTCGTTGGCCGCCCAAAGAGGGTGACAATTACATCAAACAACCAATACGTATAGTAATCCACAAACTGTTTTTTGTTTCTTCTTTTATTTATTTATTTATTGCCGGCCAATTTCTCTTCAATTAAATTATTAGTTTTTCAACATTTTCTATGAATATATACATATATATTTTAATTAAATAAAAATATTCAATTCAAGTCTTGTTATCACTTTCATTCATCTTCACCTAAGTCATTTTGATTCTTTTATTATACTCTATTTTTCTTGGTCTAGTTGTTTAATTTATTATGTGAAAGCAATATTTTAGTATCTATTTCTTGCATAAATATTTATTTACTTATTTATTTATTATATTCAACTCCACCCCACCACAAATAAATTGCACATGCAAATATTTGTAAATAATATTACAAATCATATATACTATATTAATTATTCTTTATGGTTGTTGATATATTAGCAGGACCATTGCATACATGTATCACATCTTCACAACTACCCTTTTCCTAAATTTTTCAGTTTTCCAATTAATGTTCTTTTCTTTTTCAAAAAAATAAATAAGTAAATAAGTAAATAATGGAATTTAGAGAAAGTGGAGATATAACTTCCTTAATTCACACATTGAATTTTTTTTTTTTGAGAAGAATTTTTTTTTATATATTTTTGTTATATATGTAAAAATGAATTGTATATTATTTGCATATTCTTTAGAAAGCTCTAAAATAAAGAAAATATTAAGACAAATAAACAAATAATATATTATTCTTCTCTTACAGTTTCTTTTATTATTATTTATTCTTATGTAATGAGTTGTTTCCCTAAACTTAAAACAAAGAGAATATTCTAAAAACCACGTAGTTGAAAGAAGAAACTGTACTATATTTTTGCATATATTTGGACTAGGCCCCTAGAGTTTCCATAAACAAGCTGGCCGTAGCTGATCTAAAGCCATTTTCTTTTCCTTCTTCTTCTTCTTCTTCTTCATACTCTTTCGAGGATTATCTCCACGGAGACCATGAACGGTATTCTTTGCTTTCCCATGCATGATAGCTTCAACCACGACCTCGCAATTCGAAGGTTTTGTCCAGCAAGAGTTGAGCAAGAACAAGAAGAGTGGGAAGAGATGATGAATCTTGAAGTTGAATTGCTTTCTCCTTCAGAAAACACTTCTGATACTCCTCGTTTTTCTGCTTCTGAGGTTGATGAGTTTGTTGACAGCTTCATCAACATGGATCAAGAAGATAACGAAGATGACTTGATTAACATGTCATTGTCATCGGCTGCTAAATATGAAGATGAGATTTATGGAGGTGAGGCAGCAGATGATCATAAGTCGGAGATGAGTAGTATTTCATGTGAAGATTTTAGGGTTGTTCCTGAAATGGTGCCTAGTGTAGAGGAAGTGAGCCATGGTGTGGACCAAGGGCTTCATCTGGTTCACCTGCTTTTAGCTTGTGCTGAAGCTGTGGGTTGTAGGGATACTCAATTGGCAGACTCAATGCTTAGCCAAATTTGGGCGTCAGCTAATCCTTGGGGTGATTCATTACAAAGAGTTTCCTTCTGTTTTGCTATGGGATTGAAATCTAGGCTTTCACTTCTTCAAAACATCAATGCAAATGGTACATTCGTAAATGGAGCTATAGATGCGTCTTTGATTACAAGAGAAGAGAAAATAGAAGCTTTTCAACTTCTATACCAAACAACTCCTTATATTGCTCTTGGTTTCATGGCTGCAAATGGAGCTATATGTCAAGCAGCACAAGGGAAAGATTCCTTGCATATCATTGATTTAGGTATGGAACACACTCTTCAATGGCCTTCTTTGTTAAGAAGTCTAGCTTCAAGGCTTGACGGTCCTCCGAAAATCCGGATCACTGGTTTAATCAATGATCAAAATCACTCGGAGCTCGAAGCCAGCATGAACTCGCTTGTTCAGGATGCGAGCTCACAAGGCATCAGTTTAGAATTCTCCACGATAGCAGAGCAGGTCACACCATCACTTTTAACTAAAGAGAACCTAAACTTGAGAGAAGGGGAAACATTGTTTGTCAATAGCATTATGCATTTACACAAGTATGTCAAAGAAAGTAGAGGCTCCCTCAAGGCAATACTCCAAGCAATCAAGAAACTAAATCCAGCTTTGCTTACAGTTGTGGAGCAAGATGCTAACCACAATGGTCCCTTCTTCCTTGGGAGATTTCTTGAATCTCTTCATTACTACTCTGCAATTTTTGACTCCCTTGAAGCTAGTTTGCCGCGAAATAGTCTTCAGAGGATGAACATTGAGAGACTACATTTTGCTGAGGAAATTCGCAACATTGTAGCTTACGAGGGCTCAGATAGGATTGAAAGGCACGAGAGAGCAGATCAGTGGAGGAGGCAATTAGGCAGAGCTGGGTTTCAGGTTGTGGGACTGAAGAGTGTGAGTCAAGCCAGAATGATGCTATCTGTTTATGGTTGTGATGGATATACTTTGGCATGCGAGAAAGGTTGTCTTTTGCTTGGATGGAAAGGCAGACCAATAATGATTGCATCTGCTTGGCAAGTCAACAATGCTTCATCTTCTTAATCTCATCATTCATCTGTCATTGAGACTAAGTTCATTGAAGTGTTACAGAATAAAAATACGTAGATTATCTTGCAAGATAATCCTGAAAAACCTAAACGGGTATAAGAAATTTCTTTGTCCGAAGGACTTTTCTTTGAAGGATAGCTTTTAGTCTCCAACATTTTTTGTGTAATTTACATCTTAATGTCAAAATTTCACATGGATAAAAAGGATTGGTTTTGGTTTTGGATTTACTAAGACTAGTATATACCATCACCTAACAAGTAGTCTCGCCCAACCTCATGTTAGGTTTCGAGTACCATGATCATTCTTTGCCTAAATCGGCCGTTAGTCATTTTCCAGATGCATTATTTTGTACAAATTTGGAGCATTCAAACCTGGGAAAAGTTAAATGCAAGTCCTATAAGATGGCCTAGTCTCAATACAAGCTCAAATCAGGGTGCATTGAGCTCAAAGGAAACCAATTATAGTTAGGTTAGATTTTTAAAATTTCAGCTCCACGAGGGCTATAATTTCCACAAAATATATTGATAGGTGAGATAAATTGACTGCAAATCTGGCAACAACTAGAGCATTCATGTCAGCAGCAGAAAAATCAAATGTGCAAACTGCAATACTCTTGACGTAAGTAAAATGTAACATGCTACAGCTGTTTCTGTCAGTTTTGCAAGAAGAAAGAGAAGCATTGAAGGGTTATTTTGGAGAACCTCTTCCATTTAAAAAACAACAATGGAAGCCAATTTCCCGTATCTATGAATATATCTATCTCTTGGGAGTCTACAATTGAATGAATGTAATAAATCTCAGAAGGGACAACTGTGGAATCATTAGACCATTACTTAGACAGCTTGTGACCATGCCCTTTGGTTTGGCTAGCCACTGTAGACATTACACGTAAGCGGCCGGCAATTTCTGTGAAGGATGGCCTAGCTGCAGGATTTGGCGCCCAACACTCCTCCATTAAACCTTTCCATTCGGCATCACAGTAGCTTGGAATTGTAGGCCTCAACGTGTTATTTACAATTCCTCCTGCATGCAAGGAAAGATATTTAAGATAACTTAGTTATCCAGAAAAATAAATGAATATCCAAATTCAATTTTTATCTTTCTAGATTTTTGACAGAGAAAAGAGACCACAACCTAGGGCTGGTTGGAATTATCAGTTGACTTGAGCCATAAACGAAAACTTCTACTTTAGACTTCATATAATCTATAGTAATGCCAGATTTTCATTTGAGTCCGTGTAAAGATGAAAATGGTTTTGCGGATTCAAATTTTATCCAGGTGTTTCGTTTTGGTTATACAGGCATAATCCAAAGAAGGCAAAGAAAGGAAGAGTTCTTGAGATAAACCTATGATTGCACCATAGTGCATATTAGCATATGGCTCCTCCCCGGTAAGAATCTCCCATAAGACTATACCAAAAGAGAACACATCAACCTGCAGACCAACATGGACATGTGAGTAACCCATGCTTGTGAGGGACAAAATTCAACAGCTAGAGAGGGGTAAAGGGTGAAACTAAAAACCCGTAGAAGCACCCCATCCTAATTCCTTAATTTCCTAATAATATATAATACACACAAGCATATTTTTTGAAAATCACAAGTGTAATGAGATATTCTGTACCACCAGATTCTTGATAATTAATTGATATGGAAGAAGAAAATAAGAAATAAATTCCACCCACTAGTAGCAGCGATATCTTTGAAACATTTACATTGTCAGGAGCATTTTTCCAAGGTTTACAAGGAAAATAAATTAGTATCAACAATTTTATTTTTTTTCATTTTGTCATGCAATTGCTGAATAAGTTATCATGAGTGATATCTTACCTTTTCTGAGACCTTGTTGCTGCTGCCACTCAGCAACTCAGGGGCCATCCATGGTAATGTTCCCCGTACACCACCAGAAACCAAGGTAGTTCGCTTGATTTTTGATAGCCCAAAATCACCAACCTGGAAAGGAGTAACAGAATATTTTGAATCATTAACAATTAGCATGATTGTTAATGAGATTATCTTTTCACCAGCAGGGCTAGCACCATCAACATTACCTTGCAAATTGGCCGCGAAGGATCTTTCAAGTTTACAAGCAAATTGTCACATTTCAAATCAAAATGCACAATATTCTTTGAGTGCAGATATTCCATACCAAAAGCTGCATCCATAGCAATTATTAGCCTCCTACGACGATCAAGAAACCTGCAAATTAAGATTAAAAAACGGGAAGCAAAGGATAAGCACAATTTATTTGGATTTGCCAGTCTCAAATCCCACTATAGCTTTTCCGAACAATGTCAAATATTAGTATGATAATCCGAATAAAATTTAAAATTTTATTATGGAGGTATCATTTTAGACCACATGATGTCAAGTAGATATTCACGGATCATATAACACAAGGTTTTCACCTATCCTTGCGAACCAAAACATGCCTAAGAGAACCGTCAACCATATACTCTGTCACAGTAGCTAATGTACCGCCAGGTCCATCTTGCACTACACCATAAAATGCGACGACATTTGGATGGTGAAGCTTAGAAAGAATTTCTGCTTCCTTCCAAAACTCAACTGTCTGAACAAGTCAGTCAGGATAAAGTATTAGGAAAGTACATTTACAAGAGATAGTCTTAACTAAAGGGACTACAATAAAAAAGAAAAACTATTTTATAAATAAAGCAAGCAAAAATATCCTCAATTTTCTTCCGATAAGCAATAGGACTGAATTACAAAGTGAGATGATATATAGCTAAGACACTACATTAATATGATAAAACGTAGTCATGATCCACATTATGCAAGAAAATTTCCTTATGCTAAGACAAGCTGCACATTTTTCTTTTCAAGGAAAACATGGAAGTGTATTAAACATATGTTTGAAAGTATGTCAAGCATTTGTTTACACATAAAATTGTTGAGAAGGTTGGACTAATGTGCAGAAGTTGGGGCTTAGTCTGATATATTTAGTACAGATTGGAATCAAGGAGTAAGTACCAATCTTTCCTGCTCCGATGATCCTCCAGTGAAGCAGCTCTTCTTAATTCTCTTAATGGCAACATCAGTTCCCCTCCATTTTCCGTGATACACAGTCCCAAAAGTACCAGAACCCAGCTCTTTCTGCTCTTCAAGATCTTCATTCTTTATAACCTTTATGTATATCCAGAAGAAATAGTGAAGCAGAAGTTCAATGGAGCAAACTAAATGTCATTAGAGGTAGGCAGAAAAGTTCAAAAAAAAAGAAATAAAAACCCAGATAGTCTAAGGCATGTCTCTACTTTCGTGTATGTGTGTCATGGAACCCAAAAAGGGCAAAATGAGTGAGCAAGCCAAAGCTTTTACAGGATAAAACATAGTGATGCAGAATTATCCAACAAATCCAAACTCCATAGCATTCATAAAAGAAAATAAAGAAAAAATTCATGAAATCTCTTTGTATAAACACATCAATAATATAAACAAACCATTACTATGGCGTCAAAGCAGCCTATTGAGACAGAGGTCAGACACTAATCCAAAACATTTCCCAAATCATCAGAGATACTAACAATCAATAAAAATGACAGGTTTTAAATTATTGTAGGCAAACAAGAAAACTCTTGTAACATTAATTAACCGTGAGTAATAATGAGAAGACCATAATTCTGTTAATCCAATAACTAACAGCATTGAACACATTTATTTAGTCAATAACCACATTTGAAATGAATTGGAAACTTCAAATAGGGTTGCCTAGAAAGCCGGGAAAACCAGTTCACTGTTAGTGTACATGAATAATGAAGCTTCAAAAGTGCATCTCTTTTTGACTAAAAAATTTCTATGTTTTCTTACAAAATCACATTATTCGTTGGAAGAAAAGGGGGCTTGGCCATGGTAATTGCATTAGGAAGGGCCAAATTTCAGTATGACAAGGAACTAGGTCAAGACATTTGAATTTATAATTCACTTGAGGCTAACTAACTGCAAAGCTCTACAAAACTCTCAAACCTTCTGCACATTTTATTGTTCAGAAGCCTTATTTCATTATGAAAATGCTCAAACTTTGGTGGACATTAAAATTTTATGTATATCACGATTTCCTCACACCATTCATCTTGAGAAGTAGAATCACCCAATGCTGACCTTCCAACTTCAAGGAGAAAAAAACTGATTTTGATAAAAGCACTGTTCCATAAACACCCAATGCTCCCAAAAGATAATACATACATACATGCATGATCAATCCGATAAGAATATCAGCTGCACAACTTCTGCATCATGTTAAAGCACAGATCAATATAGCATCATACCTGCACTGAACTGATATCGAAATCTCCCAAAGAAGGATCAAGAGGAGGTAGACCAATATTCCTGTTACCTGCATTCCCTTCCTGAAAGGATTAAAGTGGTAAAAATTCCACCAACAGCAATATAAATTATGAGTTCTTAACCAAATGATAATGAACGAAATATATTACCTCATACTCTGACTCTGCTGTTCTTAGGTTCTCCATCATGGCATCAAATTGCATACTCTCACTAACACTAGGGTCAGCTCCAAATGCTTTCTGATTATCTTCACCAAAATTGATCTGAGAATCCACATGGCCCATCGGAACTCCATCTTTTGTTAGAGGTGTAAAATGATACAATCTACTGTCTTCTTCCACAATTTCTCCAGGTGCAGATGAAAGCCCAAGATGCTCTTGGTCAATCAGAGGAAGATCTTTTTGACCAAACTCTTCTTGAGCCAAATTTCGGAAATACGACCAGCGCTTTGGCTCATGATTTTCCATGTTCACACTTATGCCAGCTCCATCTTTGTGCAGCGGATTAATACCAGAGGAATCCTCTGAAATTAGTGCTTTGGAGTATATATCTGAAAGGAAATCACGAGGGAACCTGTCATCAATATCAACACTGATGTCTACCCGCCCTTTTGCTGAAACACCAACAGAGGGTATTCCTTGAGAAACACCATTAGCAGAGCTCTCCGATGCCAACCCTACGTGCTGAATATTGGAAACTACATGGCTCACAGCAGGAAGTTCTGGTCCAGATCCATTTTCATCAACCATTAGTTTCTTATGGTATTCTGTTGGACCATTTGTCTCCTTGTTGTCCAAAATGTTTGGAATTGACATTTCCTCAAGAAGCTTAGAGTTTGTCTGAGAAATTGCATCAGCAAACTCTTTATGCTTCTGAAGTTGTGCAAGTCCATCTTCAATGGTTTGAGCAACAGTGTGCAATTTTTCGTCAGATTCTGAGACTGGATCCTGCTGGACAATATCAGAACGTGAATGAGATATGAGAAACTGAGAACCTAAGGAGTCATCAGATTTTGACAATCGATTCAGCAAATCGCCTTGCTCCCTTGGTATCTTCTCCGAGTAATAAATCCTCTGAGGAGGCACAGGTGGCTCGAAGTAGCTCAAATCATTTGGATTGGTCTCTGAATCACCATGACCAGGACCAAGAGTGCTACTAGACGTGGAACATAAGTCATCATCATTAGTTTTAGGAATCTGCACTGCATTGACAGAATCAACTGGTGGAGAAAACTTTTGAGGTTCTTGGTGCTTTCCATCACTTTCTTCTGGAAATAAAGGTATATCTCCCTGGGGTACACCAACAGGTACTGCTGTTTCTTCTACTGCAAAGTGCTTCATCACATGAGGATTATCTGGCTGAACTGAACCATCGGGTAATACCTTCCCCTGCCTTACCATTATCTGTGGATTTTGTACCTGTAAAACACTATATTGGTGTCCATCACTCAAAACTCCGGGTTGATTTGTACGATCATAAAGAGGCATTGAAGTTGGAATTTCTCCAAAAGGAGAGTAGCTAGAAGGATCAGGCCCATAGTGCAGTGGGTACTCCCTAGTTTCTCTCAGATGCATCGCCTGACCATGATGAAACTGTGGATAGGTTTCATGGGCAGCAGAGGAACCTGATAGAATAGTTGCAGAGGAATGAATAGTTGATGATGGGACAATGTTGCCAATCAAAGTTGAAGTGCTAATGCCAGCCGAGTCTGCCGCAGCTCTACTTGTCCCCCTCTCAATGTTATGCCCATCAAACTCATCCAAATCATTTGCTGAAGAGCTCCTCAAACCATGCAGACTCATGCTTCTTCTGGATCCCGAGTCCATTCCATTTACTGCAACCACATACTCAATCTCAGAATCACCATCCAAGCTGCTTAGACCAGACTGGGCCTCAGCCAAATCACTCATGGAAAACAGAAACATCCTGATCTTTTGTGATCCTTCTCTATCTTGAAGCTCATTATACTCCTCCATCATATTCTGCAGATCCTCATCACATGACACAGAAACTAATGCATCGAGATCCTCCCCTGGGAGCTGATACTTAATCACATGAACTTGATTATAAACTTCTAAAGCTTTCTGCCTGAGCCGCTGCCAAGAAATGTCTTTTCTTATACGAATAATGCGTGTTTCACCTCCAACATACCGAAGTTTTCCATCACTTGGCCGGGGCAGGATTTTGCCACCAAAGCTGCAGAGAACTTTCATCTTCGTTGATGAGCTATCAGAGGCTTCTGAGGATGCATATCCATGTATTGACCCTCGATTACTTTCATAACCTGAGGTTTGAGGTATAGACTGAAATGAACTGTAGTTGCTTCTGTCTTCAGGCAGAGAAGAGTTTTTTCTCTCAAACTCTTTCTGACCTTTCTCCACTAAAGTGAGCATTGAAATATCTGACCCACTGTCAGACCCTGTATGACTGATGCCTAAAATTCCCTTTAGTTCCATATACCCAGTAGCATAATTGGGATCACCAGAAATTTTTGGAATGAAAGGCTTCCTAGGATTCACTCGGTCACGCATAAATTCAAGAGAAAACTCCTCGCCTGTTATGGAGTAATTAAGCACTGGCTTAACTTCTGATATATTATGGTCAGGAGCTATCACATTAGGAGCTATGCTGCTGGAAGGATCCAGTATATATGCCTGTGATGCAGGCTGGAATTCTCCATGTCCAGGTTCCATAGAATTGTATTGATACTGTTGATGTATTCTGGATGGATCCATTCAAATGTTGTTCAGATGGGATTTATCCCAATATCATGGAGATTACAAATAATCCATAAGCAAACAGTCCATCCACATCCAGCACATTCCAAACTAGAATCTGTGATCAAAGACAAGATTACAAACCTGCCAAGAACAGCAGCAGAGTTTTTCCAATTTACTTACACCGGAAGTGGTTTCCTCTAATTTATGAAGCCCTAGAAATGATGTGTGCAACAGAAGTCCAAGCTTAAACTAGCAAAAATACTCCGGACAATACTAATCTGCGTACAAGATAAAGTAAAGAGAGGAAAAGTGAGTAACAATATCAATATAATGGTAAAATATAAACTGGAAGTAGCCACAAAATTCAAGCCTTGAAAAATAAAATACAAAACTGGTTATACACATTCTATCTAAAGAAACAAATAAAAGATAAGACAAAATCCGCTTAACACCTAAACATTTTTCTTCTGTTGCATTGTGGTTATATTACTAAAGGCATTATTAAAGGAATGATCTATAATTTTCGCAACATAGAAACATTCAAGCCTAGAACTTATTAATTTTATCAGATCCGGCCTCAAAAATAACATGTACACTTATCCGTCTGTTGAACTATAATCTTTTATCTTTAAAAAACTATTTAAAATTTGCGCTCCAATTTTTATCCCTACTCATCAATATTTTAAAATCTTCTAATAGAATTAAACATCAATTAGATAAGCAAATCGTCAATAAGAAATCTACCTCCAACAGATATTAACTGTAATTATCAAAATTAACACTAATAAGTTGCAACAAATCGAAAACTACTTTGACTAACCCAGATCAAATCAAACCAACCTACATCTAATATCTTGAATTATTAACACTTTTATCTCTGTTCACACAAAAAACAAAAAGAAAAACTCTCAGCAGTTGAAAAGATTTACCTTTTAGCTAGTAAAGGACGGTGGCTTTGGTTTTTCGAAAGGGTTTAAGAGAAGCAGCCATCACTGTACCGAACGAAGTCACTCTTTTTGAACTTAAAATATGAGAAAAACGCATGATAATCTCTATTTTTCTCTCATTGTCTTTCACTTTCCATCTATAGCTTCATGGGTTTCTTCTCTTTTATCTTCTGCTGCTGCAAAAATTGAATCTTTCTTAGACAATTTAAAAAGACTACTCACGCTCTCTTTGTCTGTAATCAGATATAAATTCTTCCGCTAATAGTCAAACAAGAAAAACAATACGTAAAATACGCAGAAAGTCCTCGTCAATTTTCTATATTTACTCAAAAGCCATCACTATTTTGTTTTACCAAAATAACCTTCTTGTTAAGTTGTTGCTGTTCGTGGCACAATCCTCTGCTTCTCTTCCTTTCCATTCCTCTACAACATATTCCTAATAACTCTTCTAATTAAAGATCAAGGTCTTGAGTAATAACCATAAAAATAGATGTGGATGATCATAGATTTGCAAGAAACTACAGATCAAATTAGCCAAGTGTACGGTTCATATGTGAAGGTGCACCATTCATAAAATAGATGTGGATGTATTATAAAAAATTAAAGGAAATGTAGGGAAAAAAAAAAAGAGGAATTAAATCTAGGGCATGGTTCCCAATCCCCTATTTCAATACATGAAAAGAGGAAAAATTTTAATATAAAAGATAGTGCATGATGAATATCTAAAATGCCTTTAGCCTTTAGGTTGATTTATTGCCATGTGCTATCGATCATACTGTGATCTGATCTTGGATTAATTAATGGGAATTGGGAACCATTTTGCCAAGAATGCAATTCATAAGAAAAAAAAATTGTGTCATATATATAGTTACTTACATGACATGACTATCATACTTTATATCAAAGCATGCAATATGTTAATCATAAGATAACCCATTGTAACAATTGTCACATTTTGCTAATCATTTTCATTTCATTGGGAACCCTTTTTTTTTTTTTTTTTGGTTTATGGTTATTGTTATATTTGTCTCAAACTATAAGCAAATAAGGAGGGAAATGCCCACATGTCAAATACTGAGGGTTCGTAGATAACATACTTTGTACATCACCAATATTGAGTTCGTTTACGCATATATATATATATATATATATATATATGCACATGAGACTTGGATAAAGTTCTAAACTTTGATTACCTTTAAAGGTAAGAAAATGAGTGATGGGAAATTTTTGGCGTCTTATAAAATATTTGTGATACATTGATATTGGTTTGACCTTGTTAAACAAGAAATTTAACACTTTGTAATTCCCATATAATTGGGTATAATAATATTGGTGTCCCTAAACTTTTATATTTTCATATTAAAGACATAATTTATTATGTATATTGTAATACATCCCTAATTGGCAATTGCTATCGAAAATTTAAAAGAATTTGAATATCATTCAATATTAAGTTACGTACTTTAACATTATGATGGTAAAGAAATCAATATGATCATATAAAGGTTAAAGACTTATTTGATACAAATAGATAAATATTAAAATTTAGGGACCCAAATGATATAACTTGTTAATATTAATTATAAGATTAAATAATTAATTAAGATTTGTGCTAATCTCTAGTGGGTCTATCTTGTTAGTTAATTTTTTGTATTAAATAACAATTTTTATAGTATATATATATATATATATATATTAACTGGAGGCTATAAAAGATTAAGAATTGGGGATGGTCGGTCAAGTTGGCTCTTGTTTTTTATTTCCAACTTTTGCTTTATTCATGGTTTCTATGCAATTGGTCGGTTTCTTATCACTTTCTTTGTGATTATTTTGTCAAAAAATATAAGACGTCTTTTTCTAGCAAATTCAACGAAAGAAAAAACAGTTTGTCACATAAATGATTTCATTGGTTATCAGATCACCTCAAAATATGAGCCGACCATATTTTTAATTTTATTTTTCTTTTAAAAATTAAAAATAATAAAATCCTAGTCTTACAAAATTTGAATTTCTACTAGCACTAATTCATGAACAATCCTTAGTTCACATCAAATTTGTTCTTACATTTTGAATATGCTGCTGCCTACCTCACATTAATCCCTTGATTTTCTCTGTCAAAATTTTCTTCATCTTGTTGTCTATATTTTCATTGTTTTTTTGCAACATATTTTTTGTAAGTACAAATTATTAAGTATTTGCATTTAATTGTTTGATGTACATGACAATTATCTAGTTAAGTGATTTTATTGCTTTGTTGCTGTATATAGTGATGTGTTTGAACTAAATTTTTAATTTCTTCCAAGCAAGAATTTGATTAGTCCTTCGTTTAGATAATATTTCAACTAATTTAACTTCCTCATATTCAACATTCATTTTCATTAATTAACCTATTTTGTAATTAATTACTATAAGTTAGTTTAATATAATTAATTTTAATACTTGTACCTACGCGTATATTTTATATGCATGCACATATATTTAGAAAGACCAGTAATTAATTTAATTTAATTGCATTAATTATAAAATTAGTTCGTTTAGAAGTAATATTTATGATCAACTTTTATTTCTTTATTAATTATAAATATTGATCAAGGAAGTGACAAGTTACTTTCTAATTTCTAATATGATTTTCTCAAAATCTTCACAATATATTTTAATGCTTGCTATTATATTATATTATATTATATTATATTAAGGCTTTCTAATTAATATATATATATATATATGCAATAAATGATATTATTTTTTTCATATAATATATAGACAATAATTAATTATTCTAAATTTGATAATTCTCAATTCTTTCTGGAAAATATCCTAAGGGATAGGATGTATTATTGATCGGTGACATTCCAACCATAAAATATAATTAAATAAAAATTGTTATGGTATGATATTTTTCGAATAATAAATTAAATTTCACTGTTGGTTTTCTCTCGCAATTGCTTGCCCATCTCTGTAAATACAAATCAAATATGAAATGAAATCCATAGAAATGAATGAAGCGCAAACTGCAAACAAACAAAACGAGAAAAAGAAAAAGGTATTGAGGAAGAAGCTAGGTATCTATCAAATAAACGCATGCAAGAGAGTGAAATGCAGATTGCCAAGTGTCAACCATTACTCATTTCATTTCTACAACGCATCACTCTCTATGCTTTTCCCACGTATTCTCTCTTCTTCTTTTCCCTCAGTTTCTTTCTCTCTTTTAACTTTTTCCTCTGCAGTTTCTCACCATTTTCTTCTCTCCGCTCACTTGCATTGCATATTCTTCTCAGTTAATTTACTAGTGAGCCATTTGCTTATGCTTTGTGTATATGTGTTATCAGATTTCAGTAGATTGACTGCTGTATATTATAATTTCGGACCCATTTGAGAAAAAAAATGCAAATTTGTTAAGTACATTTTTTTGTTGGTAACTGATAATTTGATGGTATGTTCTTCTTATTTTGATATGAAATATGACTTGTTTGGAGTAGGTTGGAACATTTTTGTACTAGTATAATTACAAAAATTTAGACCCATATTCGTTATCTCGGAAAAATCTGTTTTGAAATTTATACGATAAAGGTGTAGTTACTTTGATTTGAAATGGATGTAGAAACGATAGCCACATCAGCTTGACATCTCTTACTAGAGCCGTTAGTTAGTCAAAGATTATTTTGTTGACTACCTACTACTTTCTTGGGTGTAATTGTTACAACTCATTTTACTAAATAAAAGTACATGCCATCAGGAAGTAATTAACCATGCAATTTATGTCAAAGTGCTTTAAGAAAATATGAAGCTTCTACTTGAAATTGCATATATATATATATATATATATATAAAAGCTGCTGTGTATGTGTGTCACAAACTTTTAGAACTAAAAAACATGAACCGAGTTTGTATTTTTTGAGGAATATGGGCAAGTCAATTGATCGTGTTATTTTACTTTTTTTTTTTTTTTTGGTTTGAAAAACTATATGTCTAACATCTTTGATTGTCTCAGACTTGAATCTTGGAGGATTTATGCCATAAATAAATAATTTTCTATACTTTCTTAGTTGCCAGATATTCAGAATAGTTACTTTTCCTTTCACATTTGTTGTGTATTAGGTTGCATTGTTATCATTCGTGCAGTTAACAGCTTTTAATATGTTTGCATATTTTGATAAAATGTTCAACTAAGCTTTGCTTTATTATTGATTCTGCTTAATAAGCTGTGAAATTTCCAGAACTTTATAGTGTTCTATGTGATTTCACGTTTATTCTGGTTCAGATTAATGACAAACTATCCTGTTTTTCTTTGGAAAAATGTCCAACATTTTGGACCTTTAGCCAGATAGTTCCAGTATGTCTCCAACTACCACAGATGAAAAGAAGGTTGTCATGAAATGTAAAAGGAAAGGCCTTCCCTGTGGAGAAGGCTTAAATAGTTATGCTAGTGCATCCTCATTATCATATTCCAAAGGACTGAAAAACCATGGTATTTTGGATGTGCATCAACACAAAAAAATAGGAGAAGACGGGGTGAGCTTGCTATAGTTTTATTTGGCGTCTTGAGAAGAATTTTGTTTGACAGAATATCCAATCATGGAAATGACCCAAGTTGAAAACAGAATTTATCATCTTTCTACAAGTACTTTGTATTAATAGGGCAAGAGAAATGGTTAATGACAAAGTGATTAATGATTGTTGAAGTATTCATATGACTAGATGTTATCATTCACAAGCAAGACATGCATTCAGGAGTATAGCCTCTTGCTTTGTATTGTGTAGGGTATCATCTAAGCAGCAAAACTGCAACAACTTATTATGTGTCTCTTGTTTTCAACATTACTACGAGTGTGTAATTTGTGACAATGGTGGAGAGTTCCTTTGTTGCAACATATGCCTAAAAAACTTACCATCTTCAGTGCCTAAATCCATCACTTGAGGTTTATGTTTACTAATTATGATTTCCCTTCTCACTTTTGCCATAGGTTTTTTGTTCTAATTTTCTTGTTTTCTCTTTATTATTGATGTTAATCCTGAACTTGGTTATGTGTTTCATGTACTCGGAGGAAGTTCCACTCGAAAAATGGAAATGCTTGAATTGTTCCAAGTTGGATGAACTTGAAAAAGCCTATCTTTCATCTTCGAAACTCTGCTTCAAAGAAAAATATGTTAACTAGCAAAGTAAACATGCTTTCTCTTTTACTGTCCTTATATTTGGATACGGAGAAGAAATTACACTTTTCAACAGATGCATCTGTTGACACCATTTCAAATTCTTCTGCCATCCAAAGTATGCATTTTCTTGTTGCATTTTCAACTATTTGCAGTGTATTGCCAAACTCATTGATGATAGCAAAGGAGCCAAGTGAATGAACCAACAGTCTATAGAAGAAGATACAGGAGTGAAAAGGCTACCACGGAAAGCAAAGTTGTTAATTCAACAAAGTCAATCACAGATCATAATACTTCTGAAACAACAAATGAAGTCCATTATAAACCAATTACATCTATTTCCAGTTTGCTCCACTGTTCAGGGTCTAAATCTGGGTGCTCTGAACATACTGGCAGAGACTTCAATGCTAATATTTTTAAGTCTAAAAGGGTAAAGCCTCACATTTTATAATTGTGCTATTATAGTGTTTACATTGCTCATTTTTTCTTAAGACAATAAACCCATTGGTGAAGATCTTAATTTTAGGACTCAAAACACCTAAAATAACAATTAATTTAACTATTTTAGATCATAAATAAACAAAGCAGAACCCAAATATGTACAACTATTCTTGCTTATGTATTATTTCTTAGATGTTTTGTGATTGAAATGCTTATTGATCAGCTCTACCTATTGTTAGAACAGGTAAATGAGGAAGAAGGGGCCAGAAAACAGCTCATTTTGGATGCTGAAATTTGCATGCCGCATATTGACAAAAGCAAACGTGACAAACTTTAGATTCCGAGGTTATCTTTTCTTATACTGTTACATTTTTCTCTTATATTTTGAGCCTTGCCTTTAGTTTTCTGAAAATGAAAAAGAAAACAGGGATGATATGTCCATGACGAGCTGGCACAAGCTCTTCCAGGCAAGTACAAGTTCATTCTATGGGCTGTCTTATGGTTTAATGTTTATTATTATTACATTTCTACCACTCATTTTCACAATGATTATCAATGGGTTGAAGCAGGATTATGACGGAGCATGGGGTTACCACAAATATACAAAAGCAAGACTATCTCATAAAGAGAAATTGTAAGCTCTAAGGCTAAAACAGTCTAACAATGTTATTGCATTAAGTGTGAAATTTTCATTATAATTTTCTATGAATAGTGCCAGGCTTCGCACGACACAGAAAATACGGCTTGTGTTGAAGAACACACGTGTCAGAACATCTACAATATCAGGAACAATTAGTGCCAAACCACTTCTTCGACTTTGTATAACCAAGTTTATCAAATCTTTTGCAGTGCATGTTCCAACAAAAGATTTAAAAGATTGCGAAACATATTGGCCACTAATGGAGCCAAAACAACTACTCCAGTGCAGCATTGGTGCAAAGTCTCAGAACTTGGTTATAATTGTAACAACTGTTGTCAGAATGGTCATGTCAAATCCTTCCTTAAAAAACCATATTGCTGGCAAAACAAAATGGGTAAGCAGTTAGCAGATTTTTCACCCAATCTGGAATCAAAATCAAATGCTGGATGTTCTGCTAACATGAATAAGAACAGCCAAGAAATTTCCATCCCAAAAGTTTTTTGGGGTATTCAGATAATTACAGACTCTTTGTGCCTATTTTAAACTTCGGGATGCCCTTGAAATTGGAAAGTTGAGCTGATTCTGATACATCTTGTTGTTTTCTCTGTCTGCAAAACCACTACACTCTACATAAAGGAGCTCATGCTTACACTTCTAAAGCTTCATCTTCAGCCTTTTCAGCAGTCTCGCCATTTGGTAAAGATGTTAATAGCATGAAATGGGGTCAGAAAACTGCACAAAAGAGCTTGGAATGGCGGAAGTTGGTTTGAGGAGGAACTCAATTCTCTCTGGATTGGTGTTTGTCGACATGGGCAGGAAAATTAGGAATCCATGCTTAGAGATCCAACACTGAAGTTTTCAAAACATAAAACTTTAGAAGATCTTTTCGAAAGGTGGAAAAAGGAAAGGTGCCAGATTTTGATGAGTGACGCTTTCAGGTCCTGAGCCTACCAAACTCAATTTCTGGGTCACATACCTTGAAACTACATAAATGTAATGATGTCCAAATGCGTTTCAGGGATGTGAGAAGCCGAAGTACGCTCGTTTCACCATCTATTTTGCCATTGAAGTCGAGACTAGGACTGAATCTGCAGCATTCTGTAAGTATAGCTAGAAGGTAGTTGCAAATTGGCTTCAAAGATATGTCTAATTTTCCAGTGCCATTGCAAACTTCATCATTGATTGTAGGGTCCAGAAAGGATTCTAAGAATGAATTCTTAAGGATTAAACCCTATCAGAGCTCAACATCCTCCGAGAATTCCCGGCAGACCCTGCTTCTGGGCAGTTCCTTTCACCTCTCCAAGAGAAGAATGGACCCGAATCAAAATAATAAGTCCAGTGAAACTGAATCCGATCATTCTCTGGCTGAGATGCAGAAAGAGAAATACACATCTAAGAGTATTTTTGATGATTGACTCTTAATCTGACTACTGTATTACACAATTGCTATGATGTTAATTTGTTTAAAACAGCAATGCAGAAAACAACCAAACGCAATACGTTCACTTGCCTTAGTAATGATGAAAGAATATCTTAATGGTGGAGCATAAGTCTTACATCTTTTGAAACAAATCCCATTATATCCTACCAGGTGTTTCTTCGATGTGTTGTCATAACTCCACTTAGATGAATGTTTTGTCACTTCTGCTTAAGTCTCTATCACCATTATATCTTCTTTCACGTTCCTTGAATCCTCATGGGAGTTTCTCCAATTGTCACTTAAATTATAATTTATATCCAACCATTTAATCTGTTTGTTATGAGGCTTCAGTGGATTGACTGGTGTACATTGACTATAATTTTCTCTCAAGAGCAATACTATGGTTCAAGACGTATTAGTTTAGTCAATGATCAAACTTGAAAATAAAATGCAAATTTGCTAAGTAGATTCTTTTGTTGTAAATGATAATTTGACGGTATGTTCTTGTTATTTTGATCTAAAACATGACTTGCTTGGAGTAGGTTGGAACATTTTTCTAGTGTATAAATTAGAAAAATTTTGACCCATATTCACTGTCGCAGGAAAATCAGTTTTTAAATTAATGTGATGATTTGAAATGAATGCAGAAATGATAGCTACATCAGCATGACATCTCTTAGAACAGCCATTAGTTTGTCACAAATTATTTTGCTCCCTAGCTCCCACTACCGTCGTAATTTTAAATTGTATCTATAATTAATTTTTTTTAGAGGCAATATTTATGATAATGTTGTTAATCTGAACTCACTGCGCTTCATAATGTTGGGTAATATTTATGAATCGCCTCTCACTAAAGTCTTCTAATGATGGAATTCGCAGACTAGAGTACTGGCTCTCACCACAATCTTTTGATGTAATGCGCAAACTAGAGTACCATCTCTCACTAGAGTCATGAACACTGAGGTTGGAATTCTGGACATATGCATCTAACAACTGCATGTCATTAGACCACAATGCTAAAGACCCCATTGAACTCCAGGTGATGCATCAATACTATCTTGCACCCTCTGCGACTTGGGAGAGTCATATAAACTTGAATTCAACAGAGAATCAGACCCTCTTCCAATAGATGAGATATATCCACTAAATTCCTTTGAGCTGTGTCAAACTTCAGCTAAGTGGCAGGCTTCGAATCAACCCCTAGCAATAAATCCAGTTTTTCGCCCTTGCTTCTCAAGTCATTTGCCCATGGTATTCATACAATTCTCCGCAGAACTCATCAAGAACTACAGCGAACTGATGCCTGGTAGCACGGCCAAACCCCACTAATCTTGAAAGACTTTCAGTGCAATTTCCACTGTCATCACTTTTCCCACTGAGACTCCTCAACAAACTTGGACCACCAGATGTCAAAGATGAGGTACCATCAAGTACATCTTTGGTTGATTCTTCAGGCTCCCAAGTATCTCCTTCATCATCATCCTTTTCAGTGTGCAAGTCTCCCTCTACACCAACTGTTTTCACTATTGGATCCGTTAATTCAATCTCCAAGCTCTTTGAGTCCAAGAAATTATCACTGGTGACATCCTCTGCCCCAGTTGAGGTAGACAGTGAATCTAAAGGGCATGCTGATGTTGGTTCCTCATTAAGACATTGTGTGGGACTAAGAAATGCAATGTTAGGACGATTTTCCTCAATAGTAGCCAAACGAATTTCTGATCAGACTGCATGATTGTCTCAGGCAAATCAAGATCAAAATTTGTAACAGATGGATTTGGTTGAATTTCCACAGGTTTTCTTGCTGTTGGACCTGTCTCCTGCTTCTCTATAGGTTCCTCTCCCAAGATATTTAGTTTCAGTTAAATCATCTTCCTCCCTTTCTGAAAAGGTCCCAGCTCCTTGTTGAATATCCCAGCTCTAAACCTGAGCATCGTATCTAGAGCTTGCAGATCTTAAAGGGGCAGCTGCTAGCCAAAGCATTAAACAGAGTGATGTACAAGCAGTAATGAGAAGGATAGCAAAAGGTAATGCCATACTGCTTCCTATGCTCCATCTCAAATTACCCACCCAATCACTATTACCAAATATCGTTTCTACCACAAATACAAGCTTTAAACCTAGCATCCCTATAAATGTAGTCAGTACTAGGAACTCCAGAAACAGAGAAATTTTATGGATGCCCATCATCAGTCTTGATGAGGCAATCCGAAAAAGTGGGATTGCAGAATATAGAAGCAGAATAGCTGCCATAACCTGTGTGAATTTAAGTAACTGATATATGCCTTCAGCCCCTGAAGTCCATACACAATAAAGAGCAGGGACTATATGAATTATTCTGATTGTAGCATGGTGAAGCCAATGAGGTATGTCCAGTCCGAGGAAATTTTGTAAGACTACTCGCGCGCTGAGATTCCAATAGAGTGCTGTGATTTGGTTTGAAAGAAATAGAACCGGTAAGAAGGCAAATGAGGCTAGCGGGCTACTAAGCACCCGTCATTCATCAGTTTCGAGAGAGGACATTTGATTAGGATGCAGACAGTACAGTGCATGCAAATAGTTAGAAAACATGATCAATTGAAAGTGATAAGTGGCATTTTCTTATGAAATTGAAAAAGAAAAAAGACAGAGAGAATAAAACTTGTTCGATCGGAGACACGGCATCCTGAAAAGTAAGCAGAACAAGACCAGTGCCTGGAATAATTCACTAGATAAATGCCACTGAAGATGCATAAGACGGCAAAAAATGGTCATGACACAAGGCATCCTTGGAGATCTTTAGCTGTCCCTGATGCCACTGCAAGAATAAAGAGAGCAAAAGGTACTTAGAAAGTTAACAACAAATTTGATCTGGCAGTGAGGGACAGTTCAAGGGAGTGTCAAAAGTAAGAAGAGAAATCCATGACCGAGTAAAATAGCAGCAAAAGAGTATACAAGGACACTAATTCATAGTCATTCTTAAATGAATGAAAAGAAGAAATTGCAAAGGAAAATGCTCACAATCAAAAGTTTTGAATATTCAAGCATTAATTGACCTGACATGGGTAAACAAACAATAGTCACTTTGGAATATGCATGCTCTTGTCAACAGAAATTCGGAGAAAGAAATGACAATAAAAGAATTCTCCAACGTGGGGCTAAATCAACTCTAGTACTCTTAAATCCATACCTATCTGATCAAAGATGACAATAACGGACAGTCAAGCACAAACAAAAACAGGCTCTCAAATATTCATAGCATGAGAGGGCATTGTTGCTTAGATAAAACCCTACATAACACAAAGCAAGAGGCTATGCTTCTGAATGCATGTTTTGCTTGTTAAAGAAAAAATCAATCATATGGATAGAAATATGATAACAATCAAAGATGTTAAGCATATAGTTTTCCATAACCAAAATACAGACAAAATTAAATACATATATGGAAAATATAGAAAAGGAAAAAAATCGAACATGTAAAACCATAAGTCTTTTACCAAAATAACGACGGCCGCGTAATCTTCGGGATGGCAAACAATGAGGAAGGGTAATCTCCGGCGACGGAGGACAAAGAATGACGGGAATAGACTTCGCACCAAATCATATTATAACACATATATATAATTATATTGTCATCATATAAAGTATGAATAATAATTAAAAATAAAAAATAATAGAAATAAAATCAAGAAAAAAAACATTGAATTTTGTATTATCATCAAAATCGGAAACAAGAAATGTTCCATTTCCATTACAAAATTAAAGAAACTAAACGAATAGAAAATTCCAAAATCCTCTTAACTCTTTCACTCCTCATTTCAAAATCTTCTCACTCTTTCACTCCTCATTCCAAAATTCTCTCACTCTTTCACTTCTCACTCGCCGCCTTCTCCTTGCCGCTCTCCTCCTTCGCCTCTTCAATCTCCTTGACGATTTTTTCAGTTGTATTTGTCTTCTTTAATTTAAGAAGAACCTCCACCACGATCTTGTATACCACAAAAATGATACTGGCAGCTATCTTTTCATGTTTCTCCAACCATATCATGAGATATGGAAGATGAGCAACCTGAGTGCGCAATGCAGCAACCACCAAAAGCAGGGCGAGGAAGGTAAACCCCCAATGTTTCCCGCACTAAGCTATCTCGGATTTAAGCAGGGGTAGCTATCTTTTCGACCACTTCTACTTCTCGAGTAATTTTCTTTTTCTCCAGGGCCGGCTTGCAGGGAGGAAGGTGATGAGGGCAGGAACCATCGTGGTAGTGGTGGTGGTGAGATGTTATGACGAGGGAGCGGCTTACCGAGGGAGAGAGTGCAATGGGCCGAGCGAGAGAGAGTGCGGGGGAGAGAGGTTGTGAGTTGTTCGGAGCAGTGAAGCAAAGGGGAATGGACGGGGAGTTGAGGAGGACAGTGGGTTTGCCAGAGTAAGAGAGACGAGCTTGAAAACTTTTCCGATCATCGCTGCTGTTTGTTTGAAAATTTTGAGATGATTGAAGAGAGTGAACGTGAGCTTATATAATGATTGTAAGGAAAGGAAATCCGCGACTGCACACCCTGCATGAAAATTTTTTTCTTTTTTTTTTTTTAATCTAAAATTAAAATATCAAAATTGTAAAAAAAATTATAATTAATATTGAATAAAAAGAAATATTAAGCAAAAACAAAGTTGTGCCGTGCCACATGTTCCAAATGTTCCACAGTTACATTCTACTTGTAACAATGTATTTGAATAAAATTATATCCTTGACTTATTTACTTTTTCTTCTAAGTAAGAATTTCACTAGTCCTCCATTCGAACAACATTTCAACTAATTTAATTTGTCAGAATTTAACGTTCATTTTTCATTAACCTATGTTCTAATTACTATAAGTTGGTTTAATTAATAATTTTAACATTTTTAACTACCCTTATATTATATTTATATATATAGAAAGATTAGTAATTTAATTTAATTTCATTAATGATAATTAGTTTTTTAGAAGGAATATTTATGATTAACTTAGTATTTCTTTATATTGATTAAAGAAGTGACAAGTCACTTTTTAGTTTCTGATATGGATGGGCACGGTCCGGTTCGGTCCGAATTTTTGAAAAACTGGACTGAACTAAAAAATTTTAGGTTTTAAATTTTTGAAATCGAATCGGACCGAATTGGAAAGAGAACTCAGATCGGACCGAATCGATTGTATGTTAGACCGAATTAAAACCAGACCGACTAGTTCTGCTTTTTGGTTGGTTCGATTTTTGAATAAATTTATTATTTTTTTAAAGTTTTTCTTTTCATTAAATGATGTCGTTTTATGAAAATACAATAAAACGACGTTATTTAGATAAAAAAAATATTAAAAAATAATATTTTCGGTCCAGTTCAGATTTTTTAGACTAAAACTGAAATCGGACCAGAAATTTCAGATTTTTTATTTTGAGAATCGAAACAAAACCGAATTACATAAAATATTAGACCGAACCTGTAAATTCCGATCCGGTTCGGTCCAGTTCGAGTCGGTTTTTCTACCCATCCTTAATTTCTAATATAATTTTTGTCAAAATCATCACAATTATTACTATTATATTATATTGAAAAAAGATCATGAGAAGGCTTCCCATTTAATAAATATAAAATACATAATTTTTTTTAATTTGTACAATATATAAACAATAATTAAATTATTCTTAATTTTGATAGTTCTTAATTTGATTTGAAATATGTATATAAAGTTATGTCCTAGATGATGTGATGTATTATTGATTGGTGATATTCTGAAAATAAATGTATAATTAAATAAAAATTGTTAAAGATATGATATGATATTTTTGACCAATTATTTATGTTAAATATGTAATATATATGTAATTAAACACATTGATTGTTGGTTTTCCCTTGTAAACTTCTTCCCCGTCTCTGTAAATAAAATCAAAATGAAATGAAATGAAATCATCAAAAACAAACTGCATAGAAATAAAGTGCAAACAGACAAAACAAGAAAAAAGAAAAAGGTAACGAGAAAGAAGCTAGCTAGCTAGCAAATAAACACATGCAAGAGAGTGAAATGTTGATTGCCAAGTATTAACCATTATTCATTTCATTTCTACAAAGCATCACTCTCTATTCCTTTCCCACGTATTCTCTCTTCTCCTTTGCCTTCAGTTTTTTTCTTTCACTTTAACTTTTTCCTCTGCATTTTCTTACCATTTTCTTATCTCTAGTCACTTGCATTGCACATACTTCTCAGTTAATTTACTGGTGAGCCAACTTGTACATTTACTTTTGCTTGTGTATATGTTTTTAATTTTGTTAATCTGAACTCATTTTTGCTTGATAAGCCTTGATTAGATTGTTGGCTTTTTTTGTTATGACATTCCAGTGGATGACTGATGTATACTATAATTTCTGATCCATTTGAGATCCTTCTTATTTGTCATGGAACATAAATCCAGGAGGGCATCGAGCAAATTTCTGGAACCTCATTAGATTGGCAGTCGTCACAAAAAGTGATGGATGTAATTTTATGTATTGATATTTAACGATTAAATATGTCCTCTGCTTGAAAAGCTTTTTGGTTGTTTAATTGAATTTTTGGATGAGAGCGACACTCAGTTAATCTTATGTATAATTTGTGAAATAGCTAAATACAATAACTAGTTTTTATCAACTGATTGCTCTTTGTTTATAAAGACTGAGGATATAGAATTGCCTTCTTGCATTCAAATAATAAATGCAATTATAGCATTCTTAGCAAGATATTGGACATATATGTGCCTTTTAATTTAGAGTTATGGTTTAATTTAGAGTTCTTAATTAGTTTAAATCTTTTGGTTTTGAGAGTACTCAAAATTTTCCTTTAGTATCTTTATTTACCAAATGCCATTAATTGTATTGTCATCATACAAAGTACAAATGATAATTAAAAATAAAAAATAAGAGAAACAAAATCAAGAAAAAAAACACTGAATTTTGTATTATCATCAAAATCAGAAACAAGAAATGTTCCATTTCCATTACAGAATTAAAAAAACTAAACAAATAGAAAATTCCAAAATCCCCTTAACTCTTTTACTCCTCTTTTCAAAATCCTCTCACTCTTTCACTCATCATTCCAAAATCCTTTCACTCTTTCACTTCTCACTCGCCGCCTTCTCCTCGCCGCTTTCCTTCTTCGCTTCTTCAATCTCCTTGACGGTTTTTTCAGTTGTCTTTGTCTTTTTGAATTTAAGAAGAACCTCCACCACGATCTTGTATACCACAAAAATGATACCGACAATTATCTTTTCATGTTTCTCCAACCATATCACGAAATATAGAAGATGAGCAACCTGAGTGCGCAATGCAGCAACCACCAAAAGTAGGGCGAGAAGGGTAAACCACCAATGCAGTAGTGCTTAACTATGAACCTTAGGATAATGCTCCACCTAGTTAAGACAAGAGTTGCAGTAACAAAGGTTAACTAGCAAAACATCCTAACGGCTAGCCATAACAAAAAACTCAAAATAGGAAACCCCTAGAAGGTAGAAAAGAGGGAAAAAACTAAATGAAATAAAAATTAGGATCAAACATTTCATAAGCCAAATTCTTTTGCAGTTGACCACACAATAAATTGACAACTTTCTCAAAGAACCTCTTATGTTCCAAAGAATTTCATTAAAATCCCAAGGTTGACATAAAATGGAAAACTAATATTTAAAAAAAAAATAGAGTATTGTTGATGGGTATAAATGGCGAATTCAGCCAACTAAAACTTAAATGATGCATATTTTCTAATTACTTATATGGAATCAATTTATATTTATCAAAATAATAGAGAGAAATAACCACACAACCATTATTAAAAAAATAGAGAGAAATAACCACACAAAATTTTCAATTCAAGATTCATGTTCATAACAAATTATTTTAAGGCAAAAAGTATTTTTCATGCGTGTAAATGGCGAATTCAGCCAACTGAGACTCAAATGATGAATATTTTCTAATTACTTACATGGAATCAATTTATATTTGTCAAAATGATGAGTTATAGGATGGGCACCGCTCAACAAGCAATCACTTAAATGGATCAATGATCAAGTACAAATAGTGAATATGAGGGGATGTATGTCCTATAGTAAGGCATGATGTGGCAAAGAAGAAGCATTGAGACTTATGTCTGAAGATTCGACCCAATCGTGCAAGGCACTCTTATTATGCTGTCACCTGTTAGAGAAAAGTGACAAAAATTGAAAAAGACAACCACTACTATTTCTTATACTTCCTTATTGCATTTGGCTCATAAATTTTGCCACAATATTCAAGTCATTATCGCCACTGGTGATACTTTTTTGAAGGGTACACATTGTCACGTGCCGCTGGTTCGGAAGCGGAATTGCCAAAAGCGCAAGGGCACGAGAGCGCGTTCCTTGCAGAACAAGCGCGCCCAAGTTCCGAATTTGCCTACCCTCTCGACGGAGAGCTTACACTTACGGGTGAACAGTGTGCTGGTGAACAATACCCCGCGAGCAGACACAAGGGTTCGAGAGCAGTTCGGGGGTGAGCGAAGCAGGATGAGAGCGTGCCCGACATCCTACCGTGTCAACCGAGGCTGAGCAAGTTAGTGGGCCTTGGAGGCAACCACCTCAAGCATCCATAGAAGCATCCTTTGGGCTGGGCAGCAAGACACATCAAAGGGGGCAAGCTGGACAGCATGGTAGTACTTAGTAGTTTAGCTTGGTTTCTTTAGATTGTGATCCAATAGGCCCAAAGTAGTGTGTAATGGTGGTAGGTAGGATCTTTTCTTATTTTCATATAAATTTTGTAAATGGAATAATCTTGGCCATTGATAGTGCATGAGTCAATTAAATCATGGCTATCCATTTGTATATATATATATATATTGTATAGTGAAATGTAAAGGAAAAAAAAAGACCCATTCTCTCTTCCAATTTGTCTCTCACGTTGCTTCTTCTTCTTCTCCATTTTACTCCCAAATTTGAGCACCAAATTGGCGTTGCTCACTGCCATTCTTGCAACACACACACAAAAATTAATCTTAGGTGAATTAAAGGCTTACTTGGGCAGGGTGAATCAGCTTGTTCAAGTGCCACATGTGCAGGAATTTCTGCCTCAGTTTCCAACACGTGACATACTTTTTTGAAGGGTACACATTGAGGGACATTGTTTGTGGCACAGTGGATAGAAACGACCAAATATATCTTATAGCATCTAATGTTGCTGACTCCAAAAATGATGTGTTATGAGAGTGATTTTTACTAAAGTTTCAAGACGCTATTAGCTTGATAGCAAATTTGGTATTTATATTAAATTGACACAATAGTGTAAAAAAGGAATTAGCATGATATTCCCCAAAGTTGTATACAGTTTTGGTACTTGGTATGTATATAGGAATGTAAAGACATAGTATAAGATGGAAACATAAAAGAAAGACATTTTCATTCTAAAATATGTTTTGATTGCGAAGGTTTATCAGTTGAGCTAGTTTAATGAATACATGAAAAATCTCAGGACCATATATCTAGAGGCAACAAACTACTTAGAAAATGAGGTGGGCTTCATAGGTAGGCAAGACTACATTTTCCATTTTTGCGATATAACATAATGATCACTAGCATTATTGATAGTATAAATGCCCTACTTAAAAGTGCATGTGTTTTTGTGAACATAAGACTTTTTAAATTTTCTTGGTTAGATCAAACTCGAGAGCATTGTTTAGAAGTTTGTACACTATAGTAATATTAACTACAATGAGTCTTCCACATTCATACAACTATATCATTAAATAAGAAAGATAGCTATCTGTATGTATAGTGCATCCAAGATGACAAACACAAAAATAAGAGTATATTACCAAATAATGCTGACACTTACCTAAGCAGCGGACTAAAAGAGAGTTTAGAAGGTTGTAAGTTGAGCGACACATTGGCTATACTAAACAAGAGGTTAAAGTAAAGTGATATAATAATTATGTCAAATGAAATAATACCAGAGAGGAAGTTTGAAAATGTTTCTAATGGTCATGGTTGTTTTTTTAATAGAGAAAAATTAAAAGAAAAAAAAAACTTATAATAATTTATGAAGATTAACAAGGGAATATGATTACTTATAAAACCTATACGTTATTTGGAATGAATTTCACATTGACTATACACTCTGTGTGTGCGGTAATTGTATTCATAAACCAATTTTCTAATTTTCTTATAATAAAAAACTATAATTTTGAAGTTTTCTTAATTTATGGCCTAAGAACACGCCTTACTTTTAATTTTTATATTGTTTATATGTGTGAGTGAGCATGTGTGTGTTCATGTATGAGCATGTGTTCATATTTGTCTGTGGGCACACATATGTACATTTTGTAACTTTTGACTAACATTATTTCATGTATTTTATATGTACAGGAATAAAATGGTAAAAACTTTAGGGAATAGCAAATTTCTATTATAACTTTAAAGATCAATGAACTTGATTTTTTTTCAAGTGTACCTAGTTATTATCACATTTACGATAATAGTTCCTATGATAGAAGAATAAACTTAGTGGATAGTCTTATACCATTTAAAATTGTCTGTTAACATATGGGTGTGTCCTTTTTAACACTTTTTGTTATTGATTGTAGGATGTAATAAGATCATAGAGTACTTAGAATTATAGTGGTGGTCACTTATCCACTATTTCACTTTTACTCTGTCTCAAATGTTTACTTTTTTTTTTTTAATCATCATTCTCCCTTACAATTTTTTTTTGATAGTCTCAAAGACTTTATCCTACGCAAATGCTCCAATAATTTATATGATATAAAAAAAAAAGATTAAAGAAAACTACGTATTCACTCATCCATTCATTAGAAATGAAAGATAAGTTATTTGTGTCCATAACACAAAAAGATACCATAAGTGCCACAATGAAAATGCATGGTCAACATTTTAGGACTAAGCAATGCCTGCATTAGTAAGGAATAATTGTTTTCTTTAATCTCTTTATCTTTATAAATAGAAATCATTATATATCTTAAAAAGTTATAACTATTTTTAAAATACAATAATATTCTAAAACTTTAATGGCATCATTTAAATATACTAAAAAATATCATGATACCAGCAAATAGGCTAACATAAAATATATAAATATATCTTCAAGCACAAAATTCCTTAAGTGCAAGCTAAATTTATGGATTTAATTAATTATTTCATTTACATGTGAGTTAAATGCTTTAATAATATTTTTAATTAAAATTTAAATATTGAAGTTTCAATTTACATCTTTCATGTTTTTATTTTTATATTCGCAAAAATTAATTTGAGATAACAAGACCCAAGAAACAATAATGGAGAAAGATTAGATGAATGAAAAAAAACAGGAACTCAATAAACTAGTAAAATGGCAAAAATGTTAGATGAATGAAAAAAAAACAGGAACTCAATAAACTAGTAAAATGGCAAAAATGAACAACCACAAACCAACCATAATATTCTAAAACTTTAATGGCATCATATAAACACACTAAATAATATAAAATATAATGATATTAGGCTAACTAAATATATAAATATATCTTCAAGCACAAAAATTCTTACGTGGAAGCTAAATTTATGGATTTAATTAATTATTTCATTTACATGTAAGTTATATATAAGAGAATTCTTAATAACAATGACTTTAGAGGATTGTGGTGGAGTTTGTGATGGTGGTGATAAAAAGTAACTAGGAGCAAGCGATTAACCATAAGAATGTTATGAGTAAGGGTAGGCACAATTCAGTTAGGTTTAGTATTTATAAATATCGAATCGGACCAAAATTTTTTGGTTCTCAATTTTTTAGTATTGAACAAGATCAAATGCAGATGTACAATCAAACCTAAATAAAATTAATAGGATTCAAGTCCAATTTGGGTTTAATTCTGATTTTTAGATCTAAATTTTTTATAAGGATGTATTTTTAAAATTTTAAATTAAACTATATATAAAAGTATATATATAAGGTAATACCCAAATTGATAGAATAAAAAATACTCAAAAAATGGGGTTGTTTTGTATTATAAAAGGATATCGTTTTGTTCTTGAAACAAAATAAAAAAAATCAGTTCAACATGAGGTTTTAATACTGGTACCAAATCAAATTAAAAATTTCAATCTTTTAGAAAGTAAAACTAAGTCCGAATCGAATGACATTTAAAATTGAATCAAATTTGTCGATTGCAATCTAGTTTAATTTGACTTTTAGATTCTTGAGTTTTTGGGCCAACCTTAGTTATGAATTAAGTTACAAAATGACAGAATGAAAATTAAGCTTATACTGGCCCACATGCATAATAAAAAGAATAAGTTTAATGGAGTTTTAACACATACCTCTTCTAAGATTTAAAATTTTTACACTTAGATGAAAGGTTTAAAAAAAGGCACACTTACCTCCCCTGAACTATTAGTTGACCATCTAATTTTATTTATATGACTATAATACCTTTAATTACTTCAAAATAAAGTATAAGAAATTCAATTTGTATGTAATCAAAAATAATTTAATTTATATTTATTTAAAAATTAGAAATTTAATTAATAACAATTTAATTTACGATTTTAACACTTAAATGAAAATTTTAAGAAAAGATATACTTACCTCCCTTAAACCGTCAATTGACCATGTATTTTTACTTAAAATGACTATAATACCCTTAATTGCTTCAAAATAAAGTTTAAAAAACTCAATTTTAATTTATTTGATGTTCAAAAAATTAAAATCATTAAAATTTTGATTAATTACAATTATAATTTATATTTATTTAATATTTATTTAAATTAAAATTTTATTTAATGATATTTAAAATTAGCAATTTAAGCATGTTGATATTTTTTCTAATTTTTTATCATTGCGTAGTTCCACCAAATTTTTTATGTAAACCCAAAAGTTTACATTTGTTTTACGAATTATAAGATTAATATTGAAGTGTGGATTTAATATAAATGTGTATGATATAAATCTTATATTAAAGTATTTTTATAAGAAGAGTGAGATTGATAAGGTTATGAAATTGTTTAGTGAAATAAAAAAAATATAGTTTATTGTTGGAGAATTTACAAAAGAGGAGAGTAAGAAAGGTAAAAATCCTAAAAGAGAGAGATTTCTCTCGGCAATTAAAAAAAAATTAGAAAAAAAAAACAATGGATGGCATAAGGGCGACGAAAATTTAAAATTTTATTTTTTATCAATTTCAAATTATTAAAAATTTATTAAAGGATAAAAACTTTATTTTATTTATTTTTGGATTAAAAAAAGGTTAATGGTAAGCAAAAATTGAAAGGTAGTAGAAATACTAATAAGTCATACATATTATATTTAAAGGGTGTTTAGCATGAATTAAAATATAGGGGAGTTTAATTAGATATATCATTTTATCTAATTTTAGTTAAGGTTAAAATTATAAATAAATAAAATAAGGAGTTTTAAGAAGAATTTAAAGAGGTGGTTTTTTTTTTAATTTATTGGGCGTGGCCATACCTAAATACGAGTAGAAGAAAGGGAGATGATAGGGAGAGTGAATATAGCTAAAAAGAATATATGGAAATGAAGAACAAGTTATGTTTTGGTGTCCTGTAGCATCATCTTTAATTTCATCATTGGAAAATGGAAATGCTGTCTTAAAATACTAGCCTTCTATTATTTTCTATGAAGTCTTAATTAAATAAAAACTTATTAATTGTACTAATGTTTTCGATTTTTTATTTATTTAAATATAAACAAATAAAAAAGTTTTCAAATTAACGTCTAGTTTATAGTTTTATGGACAATATTGTTTGTATGGCAATTTCAGAATTCTAACTTCAAGCGTGAGTGTTGCTTAGCAAATTTGTATACCAATGAACAGAAACGATTTTTTTGGTTTGGTCCAATTCACAAGCATCGATCAAAAATCTAAAATTTTAATTTGTATACCCAAAGGAGAAATCCACGCGTAATAGGCAATGGCTTGATCGATCAACGTGTATGGCAATGATATGATATGATATGTGAAGGACGCTTTGTTAGTAGCCGATGCCTGATGTTGGAGAGATGAAGGCTATGGCTATGCGTTGGTCGTGGAAGCGTGACAGCCACCGGCTTTGGGTTTGACTTAAAATAACCATTAACTTTTCAAAATTAACCGTAATTTGCGTACCTAACAATAAAATTTTAATTTTTTTTATCAAATTAATTAAAAAATTTCGAACAAATTATCTCTCAATAACCATTAGTTAAAAACTCTATTTTTTTTTTTTTATTTTTGCATTTGCTAAAATTTTTTAAAAATTTTGGGTAAAATTCATATAATTAAATTAATTTTTTAATAGTTTAACTGCTGAAACAAATTAAAATAAATAATATATTTAAAAAATATAATAATAATAATAATATGAAAAAAATAACCTACGTTGTTAAAGTGAATTAGAAAATAAAAGTATTTGAAATATTATTTAGTTTATGCAACTTGATATATAGAATGCTAGCTAGCTTTCTAAAGCCTGGCCAATATTAGATTAAAATTAGTATTGGATACAATTATTTCGCAACATGAAACTGCTTTTGCTCTTAATAAATGCGTAAGATTAGAAGCAAAATAAGGTGTGTGTGTGTATATATATATATATATATATATTTATAACATTAAAACGTGATATTAGCAAGATCTATGATAGCATATATAAATTAAATAAATGAAAAATTTTCAATTAATGATAAAATTAATTTGGTTTAAATATTAACTAAATCCAAATCTGAATTATAGGGGGAAAAAAAGAAGAAGAAGAAATTGGAAAGGTTTAAATTCTAAATGTAATATCTAGCTAGGGAAGCAAAGAAATTAACACCAGCTAAGTAATTAGATTCAGCTGGACGCATTGAAAGGCTTTAATAGTAAATAATTACTTTGAAATTCTTCACTTGACATTATGTCATTTTCTTTTTGTGGAGTCCAGAACACATTTACGCCCTACAAACAAGCAAGCAAGCAAAATTAATTTAAGTTTAAAATAAAATCGATCTATAATATTCAAAGTCATGATCAAATTAAAGAGAGATTATATATATATATATAATTAATTACCAGTAATCGGCTACTTTCGCTGATGAGTTTCAGCACCTTTAAGGCCTTGTTTAAAGTTCCAGGATTAGTGATTTCGGGCATAGTAGGTATCTGCAGCATTCCAGTAGCAGCGACGACAATCGTCACCTGAGAATTTTAAAAAATCTCATTAATTAATTAATTAATATATATATATATATATTATATTTGTTTGCCTTGCCATCAAGAGTCAAGCAGTGCATTTACTAATAAAGTATAATATTAATAATAACTAACGAAAAGATTTAATTAACCTTACCACCATATACGTAGTAGTAGTAGTATTTTTGAATTGGTTGGCTTCTTGGGTATTGACGATGATTATGTTTTCCATATCATCTAGATTTACAAGCGTCTTTACACCAGATTTTCTCCATTCTTTCATTGAGTGTTTCTTGAAGAATTCCTCCGCATCTTCTCTCTTTTCTTTCAAATCCGACTACAAGATTGACGTACGTACGTGCAGATGATATATGATAGTAACCAGAAAAAACTAATATATAATAAGCAAGGTAGCAGAAGTTGGATTGAAAAAACAAAAGGAAGCCTCATAGATAATATGTTAAAAATCAAAAAGACTAGAAAACGAGTGAGGAAGAGAATGAATTAATTGAGATCGACCAGTTACTGGTTGAGCTATACAACTATGATCTTTCAAAAAATCTATATATATACACTTAATAAACATAATACAGAATCAGATGCGATTGTTTAGACACCCTCATAAGACACTACGAATCATCTCTACCTTCATTGTAATTTGGTCATTAGTGGCTTCAATATTAGTTAATTCTTGTGTTCGGGAAAGGCCAAATCTCTTGAAAATATTTAAGATTTTGTTTCAGCTAGCTAGCTCTGACTAATTTGGTGGGAAAGAAATAATTTGAAAATATTTAAGATACTGTTTCAGCTAGCTAGCTCTAACTGATTTGGTGGGAAAGAAATAAATATGTTTTTTTTGGATAAAAAAAAAAGAGAGAACAAGATCGAAGCTAGGGCTGCAAATTAATTAGCTCTTCTTCTTCAATTATATCTAAATTGGGAGCAGGTTTTTTGGTAAAATAAATGTATAGGCTGTTTTAGTTAGCTTTTTAAAAGAGTCATCGACCGGCCATTCTTAATTTGCAGATTGCAGATCGCATTGAAAGCTTTCTGTAAAGTTTTTGGTTGTTTTTCTTCAGAAAAAAACAAACGTAGGCAGCGCCTAGCCAAATGAGAGGATTTAACTTACCAACAAATAACCAGAGATCCAATGTTTCTCATGGCGTAGTAACGACTCTGCTGTATCTACAGCCAAAATAAATTAAAGAAAAAAGAAAGAGTTACGTAGTAATTTTAATTAATGACTGATAAACATAAGTACATATTACTACTACCAGGGAATAAATCTGTCCTAATCTCTTAATTTATGCATAACAAATTGATGATCTCTCGCAAAGAAAGTTAATGTCCTTAATTTGCAAATTTAATCCCTTTCAACTTACAAATATGCATGTATGAACCCTAATCACCGTAGAAATCTGAAATCACATGGTGCATTTCCTTATGAACACAAGTCAGTCCCAATATATATAGAATCCGGCTTCTTGCCTCATAATCATCTTAATTCGATAAGAATCTCTAGCAAAGCCAACACACACACGCACACATATAAATGTTATCCCAAAAAAAAAAAAAAAAAATGTGAGAGCACTTTTTCCATTTGCATGGTAATGGTAATTAATGCTGCAAATTAAAAACAATTTTTAAAAGTTTCTAATTAATATATGTGTCTCTCATCTGATCATATTAATTAATTAGCAAATTAATTATGCCAATATTAATTAATGCAATAAGAATCAGAAAGTTTTACCATTCAATACACAACTCCAATAACCTGGGTCAGATCCATCGATATTTTGAGCAGTATAATTAAGATCCTTCTGAAGATCTTGTCTGTCGACATACAAAGCCACCTAAAAGAAAGGAAATTAATTACAAAGATTCGGTGAATATAGTTCTCACCGAGATATAATAATAATAATAATAATAAAGAAAAAAGAGGATTTTACACGACCTGGAGCTTGACAAGTTTTACTCGCATTCGCAAGTCTGTTATGTATCCCGCAATATGAAGCGCAGTCATTCCAAAAAAGTATGATAGAGATTCAAATTGGTTGGGATGTGCACACGAAAACCGAATAACACCAATCAAAGCAAAAAAATTTAGGGTGTTCCGCTTGTACAATTGCCACGACAATGGTTGAATGGAACGTCCACCCATAGCACCCACGGAAGAAGCCAATGCAGCTGATTGATCATGACCGTACATAATCATCGTCAACAACAAAGATAGCGTACCCACTACAGCAGGAATTCTCAGCCATTTCAGGATGTTCAGAGCAGCGTTAAGCGCAGAATTACCGTCTTTTGAACTCGATTGGGATTCTTCGATATGAGGAGCAATTGAAGCATCTTTTTCGTTAGTCGAAATTGAAATCGAATTTGAATTTGAGTTCAGAAAGCTTTTAGCTTTAACTCGAGCGGATCGGGAAATTGGCGGAAAATAAATGGATTTGCTGCAACAGAAAATATTATTATCGCCATCAAAATTCTGTCTTCTCCGATTTGACAGTAGCAATAGATTCGTCGTTTTCAGTCCTGAAGAGATTGTCATTGAGCAGAGAATTTAATCGAAATAGAATTTGCGCTTCCCTAATTAGGGTTTATGCCACAGAAATAACAATGAAACTAGGCTTTGTGAAATATAATCCTAATATAATCCTATCTAGTTATGGTACCTTTTAAATACCTTAATTTTAAAACCCAATTTTTTTTTAATTTACTATTTTTAAGTTTGATTACAATTAAAATTAATTAATCTAACGTACTTTAATTTAAAGCAAACATTGCTTTCCCACTACATATAATTCACTACAACTTCAATTACCTTTTAATTTTTATTAATCATAAACTTTCTTTTATATTTTAAATTTTAAAATTAAAATATTTAATAAAACGTATTTTTAAAAAAATTGATTAATTGTTTTTATTTTAAAATCTGAAAGTTCTAAATTTTCTAAAGAAATAAAATTATAAGAGTTATTTTTAAAATTAATAAAATAATAATAATTTTTTTATTATTTTAATATATTTTATTGGATAGGTAAAGAAAAAGAGTTTTTTAAAGTTTTATAAGGTTCGTCAACCCTTTCTCAGATTTTAAATAGGCCCCGACCTATTTTGTATACGCCGTTAGATACTATATGTAGTATCCAGTTCTTTCGTGAGAACTTCCAGCTTCAAAATTTTAAATAAAAAATATTATTACATTCCTTTCGGTAAATAGGAAGAATTGAGAACAAATCATTTTCGTTTTTTAGAGTAATCAAATATTGTCAGTTGACTATTAGAGGTAAGGGAAAAAAAATATAAAAGCTCATAGATTTGATAGTCGCATTTTATTTGAACGAGAAAACATCAATTTACCAACCCTTAAGCAAAATTAGAAATCAAATAGAAGATGGAGATAGTTGATTTATAGCAAAATCGTACGACTACCTGTAATCTTCCTCACAGTTGATGCTGGGATCGATTATAAGGCGAAATTTTCGCGCGATTTTGTTGTTTTTATTTCGCATATATATATGCAGTGAGTGAAAATCCATTTATAATTTTTGGATCTTGGCTGATGTCTTCATTTCGAACAAAAAAAAAAAAAAAAAAAAAAAAAGAAAGGGTGAATAAACCAGCTTCACTCAACACTCCCATCAGCAAAACGAGATAATTGTGAGGTATGTTTTAAGATTTGGGGTATTTTCATTGCTTGCATGCTTGTAAGAGATGCGGTCACTGCGAAACTTGAAATGAACTTATGTATGCCATTGTTCTTCTAATTTAGCTTGTAATGTCTAGTTTGTATTTATGGGTTTTTGCTTGATATGGTGATACTGTATTAATTGAGTATTTGTGTTTGTAGCTTTGTCAATATGGGTTCTGTTTGATCTCGTAATTTAACTCGAAATTTTAATTTTTTAAGATTACATGTATGTTGCAAAGACAGTGTAGTCACTAATTGTTTTTGCGTCAACACCCATTGACATGGTTATTTTTGGTTGGTTATCGTGCGTATTGATTTTAACTTTGAATTTTTTAGCTGTTTCCCATAAATTTTTAATCTTGCAACATTTTTTTATTTTTGATTTCATTTAATTTAGTTCGACATCATTGATTCATTTGCTTGGAGAACATTTCACCCGAAGTGTATGAATTTAATAATACAATTTTTGAATTTTTTTTTTCTTTGGTTGGGGTTTGAATTATCAACTGAATTGTTGCGAGGTTGAATTTTTTATCATGTGTTTTGATCAGAATCCTCGACACTTTCAGATCACATGTTTTACAATTTAACTATTGGGTAGCACAAAATGAATTGATTGAGAAGTATTACTGCGTGTTTTTTGTGACACCACATTTTTCCTTAATGAAGTAATTTTAACTTTCTTCATGAAGTGGGTATATGTGGTTTGAACTTGATTTTGGTTATGCAGGGGACTGTTACAAATTGCTAGCTATGAAGTTGCAAACTGTGTCTATTCGATTATTGTATTTGTATAATATTGTGGTAGATTTTTGGGATCAAATGCAAGAGATCTGAGGCTGGAATATGGCATCTATTTTGATCTTTGTTGTGTGATTTGAAGATGGTTTCTAAAGTGTTGTCAACGAAGGTATATATTGTGAAAACAATTATCTGAAACATTATAAGCAATATGTCACGTACTCAAGCACTACAAGAACATAAAAGAGAGAGAAGAAAGATTTTAAGGCTATAAAGACACAAGCCTTTCACCATAATCTGTCCCTTGCTATAGCAAATGGTTTGTTTGGAATTACTATAGATTTTTAAAAAATCTGTATCAACCATATTGTAGAAATAATCAATTTTAAAGAAAATTAATTTAATATTTAATAAATTTATTATTAAAAATTATAACAATATAAATAATTAAAATATATATAATGAATATTAATAAATAAAAATTATTTTAAGTGTATAATATAATATAATATATAATTACTTAAAATGATTTATAGAAAAATATATTTATATATCATAACTAAAATAAAAGTAAAAAAGTAATGAAAAGAAAAAATTTTGATTTTAACAATTTTATTTCTCAATTAAAATTAAAATTTAAAAATTATTTGCAAAATTAATTTTGTGTTTTTGTAATTTTAAATAAATATATTTGATATTATACTTAGAATAAAACTATTTTTTAAAATTATATTTTAAAAAATGATTTTTTTTCTACTTTTCAAAATTTGTTGTAGAATGACTCGAAGTGATTTTAAAAAATTTTTACTAACACTCAAAATGATTTTTGGCGATTTAAAATCACTTTTATCTTCCTTAAGAATAGTCTCAAAAGGGTTTTTAGTATTATATTGCAGCTTTGCGAAGCTACTGTTTGTTGGCGGAGTAGTACCTTGCAGATTTCTTAACCTTTCTCTCAGAGGTTGCTCGCCTAGCTCATGTTGCTCATCTTAGATTATTTTTCAATAGTCTGTATGTTGTTGTTGCTGGTTATATTGTTATTGTTTCTAGTCTTTTGTATAAGTTGGCAGTCAGCTTCTCTTCTGTTGCCAGAATGGTATTGGAGTTCATTGGTTCTGGATGTTGTCGCTTGCAACATATGCACTCTTTGACATTTGACATAATATCACTTAAAAAGTATTTTTTAGAAGTGTCCAAGGATCACGCACCTCTATTTTTTTCTGCCGTTATAATCATTTGACAAAAATTTTTACAATTACCAATTTATCCCTAACAACTTAAATGAGATAATAACATTATAGTCCCTAAACTTTAATAAAATAATAAATTAAAGTTACTTTGTTTAACAAATTACTCTCTATTATCTGAACTGTTAATGAAATTCTAAACAATTATTTATTTATCCTAATTAAATAAACACAAATTTTAAGAATCTCTCTGCATTATATTGAACAAACATAAAAGAGAGATAAAGAACAACTCACATAAATTAAAGAACCTATTAAAATTTTTGTCCATATCTTATCTTAATGATGAATGAAAAAACAAATATAGTACGAATATAATAAAGGAATATAATATCAATTTAAAATATGGTACAAATATTATATTTTAAAATATTTATAGAATTAGCATAGTATATTTATTTTATTATTTTTTTTTTCAAATTCTGTTATCAAAATAATGTTATTTTATACTTTAAAAGGGGGCATATTAATGATAGTTTTTTACTATCATTAATATGCCTCAAACTTTAATTAAAGTTATCTAACCACTACTAAACTTATCTTTTACTATTAAATGTAACAATTGATCACATTTAACTTGAAAAAATTTGAATTTGCCTCGGAATAATTAAAATGTGTAGTGAAATGACCAAAATAACCACATAAAAAGATAATATAAACCCTGAAAACTCAAAATTAATTTTTTATTTTTTCCCCTTTTTCTTTTGTTTTTCTTTCCTCATCTCTTCTCTCTCTTCATCTCTCTTTTTTTTCTCCCTTCTCTCTCCCTCTTTTTTTTTCTTTCCGTTTTTGTTCATTCTTAGCCCCTTTGGATAAAAACCCTTTTGGATTAGAAGCTTGGGAGGAAGGGAAGTATTAAACCATGAAGAACACATGAGAACTTTCACTCCTTGCATAAGCCTGAAACCTAATGGCTTTGCTATAGAAACTTCTAAGGAAACTGCCATGGTAATTATCAAAAGTCTGGCTCTAGTTGAAACTTTGATGGACATTGTAAGCAATTTCTTTCTTCTTTGAATTGCAAAGTCTGAATTTTTGTTGTGATTTATTTTTCGTAGATGGGCTTGGTTTTGTGTTCTTTCCTTAGTTTGGACGAGTGTTAACATTTTAGTTTGCTAAAATTTTTTATTTGATAGAATCGATGGGCAGAGATGTTTCCTTGTATGATTGTCAAGACTTCTATAGTTGATGTGATATCTAGTGGTACGGGTGTAACCAGACATGGTGTTAAGAATGAACAAAAAAATAAGAAAGAGAAAACGAAGGAAGAGAAAAAGAAAAAAATAAAGAGAGATGAAGAGACGAGAAAAGAAGAAAAAAATAAAAATTAATTTTAAGTTTTTAGGGGTTACATTATCTTTTTATACGCCACTTTGGTCATTTTACGGCACATTTTAAGTATTTAGGGGTAAATTTATCTTTTTAAATTAAATGCGGTCAACTAGTACATTCAATTGTAAAAAATAATGTTTGGGGGTGATGTCATGACTTTTATTAAAGTTAAAGGCACGTTAATAATTATAAAACATAATTAGGGGTAAATTGATAATTATCCTAAAAAATATAAAATATAATGAACCCATAATTCTTGCTTAATTCTTAACTTTATGCTTAATTTTTATCTATACTTCATATATTTTAAAATTTTAAGCTATTAAAAACACTTTTAAATAGTAAAAAAATTTAATTAATAAATTAATTTTAAATTTGACAATCATATGTTTGCATTACGTGAGATAAAGTAAATTTTATTTTCAATTTTTATAATAATTAATCAAATTAATTAATTTTGAGAATATTGTACATATGTAAATATGTTATCATCATCATCATCATTATCATTATTATTATTCATATTTTACAATTTATTATATTCATTTACTTGAAAACTTAGTTTGTATTATTTATTATTATTATTAATTAATTATTTTCTTTTAAAATTTATTAGTACTTTTATAAACTTGTAAACTTTACTCTTCAGTATTTTATTTTGATTGGAGGAGGTTTAAATAAATTTTTATTAAATTTTTACAATTTTATAGATTATTATATTTTTTACTTAAACTTTTATATTGTTAATATGACATGTAATTTTTTAATTTAATTTATTAATACATTATATTAATTTGTGAAAAATACATTATATTAATTTTATATTGTTAATATGCCATGTTTCGTGGTGATGTCGTGGCTTTTATTAAAATTAGAGACACGATAATGATTATAAAAAATAATTAGGGGTAAATTGACAATTATCCTAAAAAAATATAAAATATAATGAACCGTAATTCTTTTCTTAATTCTTAACTGTGTCTTTATCCTTAATTTTTATGTGTGCATCATGTATTTTAAAATTTTAAGCTATTAAAAACACTTTTAAATTGTGAAAAATTTTAATTAATAAATTAATTTTAAATTTGAAAATCATATGTTTGCATTACATGAAATAAAGTAAATTTTATTTTCAATTCTTATAATAATTAATCAAATTAATTGATTTTTAGAATATTGTACATATATATATATATGTTATCATTATCATCATCATCATTATCATTATATTATTATATTTTACAATTTATCGCATTTATTTACTTGAAAACTTAGTTTGTATTATTTATTATTATTATTAATTAATTGTTTTCTTTTAAATTTTATTAGCGTTTTTATAAACATGTAAACTTTACTCTTTAATATTTTATTATGATTGGAGAAGGTTTAAATAAATTTTTTATTAAATTTTTACAATTTTATAGATTACTGTATTTTTTACACAAAATTCATATTGTTAATATGACATTTAATTTTTTAATTTAATTTATTAATACATTATATTAATTTGTGAAAAATAAAATCTCAAGAGTCAATTTTTGTTTGTCCTTGATTTTTAATTTCTTTTAATTTTGTCACAACAATAGGGACACATTAAAAAAAAATATATATATTTTAATTTATTATTTTAGTAGAATTTACAGATAAAAATATCATTATCTTAAAATCAACTTAAAATGATATACTCAACTTACGTTTTTGCCCTTTAATTCTGTTAAATGGCCATTATGGCCAGGAAAAATAGGAACGGTCAACGATTATTTTTGAAAAAAGAAAAATTTTAAGTAATATTATATTAAACCTTAGGGAGGTATGTGATAATAATTCTTTTAAAAAATTAACTCAGCACGACCTTTAGCTCATTAAATTAGCACTGTAAATGGATATTGTTATTTAACTGATTATGAGAATTGTACGTGTTAATATCAAATTGCTTACTGTTTTCGGAGGAAGCCTTCAAAACTTTTTTACTTGGCAGTATGAATGAAATTGGGTTATCTTATCGACGCATGTTATCAGATGCTTGGATCTTATTCAAATCTACATGCTTAGGAAACAAGACAACCAACAAAGAATTGGAAAAGAGAAAAAGAAAAAAGTGAGGTATGGAAGAAAATGCAATCCTTTTAGCTGGATCTCTCAAAATGTAACTCATCCAATATTCTAGTAGTAGCAATGTGCATGATACATTTCAAAAAAAAAAATTGATGAAATCAAATAATGCGGCAACTCAAAAGGCTTGCCCAAAAAGCCATGGTAAAAATTGGTAGAGATGCTACTTCTCAAGCTCACAAGATGGTGCAAGTCCCTTGAATTTTACTGCAAAAACAAGAAGGAAAAAGATCAATTTACCAGCTGTAATGTGGACATAGAAATATAATTATATTTCGTTAATCTATAAGTTAAAAGGAGAACCATCTACTTTTTTGTGACGTCATAATTGCTCAAAGCTTGCTCGAATTTAAGCCAAGAAGGACCAGTTTCTTCGAGATTCACGTTCTTCGGTCCTTCAAGATAGGCCTGAACAACAAACTGCGGAGTTCTTTCCCTGTTATGCAGCCATTCAGAAAACATCGATTTTGTCAATGTTATCAACTTGTTCAGAAAACCAACTTTATGAAATTCTCAATCCTGAAAATAATTACCTCCCTTCATATGCTGATAAATAAGCCAAATACGCCGCACCAAAGTACATAGACACGAATGGTTTAGTTAGATCTTCTTCACACTCAATTTTGTAAGCTCTGTACCCCAACTCCCTTTACAAAACAAAGAAAATTTGAACATATGTATGTCAGTGGACCATGCATAACGCTTTAAAACAAATAAAAAAGATAATTCAAATAAAGGAGCAATTAATTTCTAATAGCAATTGAAGAAATCATAGCTCTTCTAGTGCAGTTGAGTAATGACTGCAGAGAATTTATATACTGTTTGAATATATAAACTCCTTTTTGTAATCAAGAAAAAACTCGTTTCCATTGTATTACTGACATGTAAATCCAGAAAGCAGTGGAGTAGTCAATTCCCATTAAGCCAATTCGAGGGGAAACACCATTTACAAAACGCATGCTAACCATCTCAGCAAGAGCACAAAGATATGTCTGTAAAACCAAGAAATATCAAGTCACATATGTGGAATAGTTTCATAACAAAATCAAGCAAATGACTTTTTACTAATTTTAAAACTGTATACTCACAGGTTTAACACCCTTGGTACTGAAGTGTTTTGAAAGAATGATTTCTGCTACAGCCTGCAAGAAGACTTCACTATCATTTATTTGAAAAGATAACACTTTAATATTCATGTCACTTTTACTAAACATTCATGAAAAAATAACATTTTACTTTCCATGACATCAGATTTGTTAGAATTGTACCTTCAATTCCACTCGGGAAAGATAGGACCTCTTCTTTGAATCATGCGAAAACCGCACTTTTCCCCGCTTTTCTCCAGATCTTGTCCATTCTTTAGCAACTTCATGATGACTCCACATCTCATCCATGTCTTCAGCAGATGTTTTTTGATCCCAATATTCAGATCCTGTTTCTCAATTCATAAACAAAGGAAAATCAGGAGGTTGAAAAATATAGTTGAATTGTTAATAATGTTAAAAAGAAAAAAAAAATGTATTATTCATAATTTACATACTACTTTTATAGTAGTTACAATGCACTACATGCACTGAATGTGATCAGTAACAGAAAATTGAACCACCTTTGTTTTCTGAAGTAGGTAAACAAGGGTGAGGAGGAGCATTAGCCGGTGAAGGACCATCGTCCAAGAATTTTCTGCAACAAAAATACAATGGTGATAAATTTCAAAAATCAGGTGCTTTTTTAATTAAGGGGTAGCCTTCAGCTTCTTGCTTGTAGTCAGTCTTGCTTGATGGTAAATTTATGATATCAAACATTTCACAAGCCAAATTCTTTTGTAGTTGACCAAACAATAAATTGATAACTTTCTCAATGCACATCTTATGCTCCAAAGTATTTCATTAAAATCCCAAGGTTGACATCAAATGCGAAATTATTATTAAAAAAGGAAGAGAAAGCGAAATCACCACCTTGATGGAAGGGTTTCTTTCACTGAAAGATAGCTCTTCCAATATGGCAAAGTCGATTTGTGAGTTGCCTTTTTCGTACCACGTCTATATGCCCTAATAACAAATTCTTCAGTCCTTTTCTCTGCAAAGAAATTATCCAATATTAGTACTTACAGCACTTATGAAACTGATGAATTACGTTAATCACTTGGCGAGAAGATGTTTCTCGGAGAAAATAGAAATAATAGAAATGATAAAGTAAAATTGTTAAATTTTGTAGCTTACTTGTCTTGAAAGTGTGATAGCCATATAAGATAAGCAGCTCCAAAATACACACTAACAAAAGGCCTGAATAATAGGTCTGGATTCTGTTCTACGTCATATATTCGATAACCCATCTCACTGAAAGAAATTTGCAGTTAAAAAGTAAAGAAACCGTAAACAAAAATGATATGCTAAAAAGAGGAACTGCGTATTAAGTTGGTACCTAAACAGCCATACTGCAGTTTTTCGTGTAAGTTGCATAATACCTACAGTAGTCTCCTTAGTTTTTTTGTCATACCGCACGGCAAGGAGTTGTCTGTCACTTTCAAGGTCAGCAATTGCACAAATCATGTCCTGCATAAATAGTTAAAAAGTTGTAAAACTTGAAAATCTCAGCTTGGAAAATGAACTGTCAATTCTAAATTAGTCACTTGGATTATCAGGTGAATCAATCAATGCATTTACACACTCGCACACACAAAGTTACATTTGTTTATTCATCTGTGTTTGTGATTGAGACGCCAAGTTCTTGAAGAATTAAGCTAATCAAGAATGTAACTTCCCACAAAAACAACCGAAAATCTGAGTGAGATTCATTTTCTGATCAGTAAGACTAATTACCGGATCAACCTGCCTACCAAAATGTCTCCGGACTACAATACTCGCCACAGCCTGAAAAAGAAACACCATACAAATAAAAATGCAAAATAAAATAAATATATCTTGCAGCCGAATATAAAATAAAATAAAATAAAATTGCACATTTTAGATTTACCCTCATCTCAGTCTGCGTCAAATAAGGCTGTCCATCCGGATCCCTCGATAGATGAACTTTCTGTCCTTTAGTCTCTCCAGCATCTATCCATTCATTATTGACTTCGACTTCCTTCCACATTTCCTTCAGATCTGAAGATTCAACACAATCATCCCAATACTTGAAGCTGACCACCATCCTCTCAGTTCTTCCCTTATATGATCTCCTCCACTAATATCTATAATCCAAAACAACCCATCAACTTCAATTCAAGGTATTAATTCAATCATAAATAAAACAAAAAAAAATTTCCCATTGACACATGTATAATCAAACAGGTTCCATCGTACAGAAGAAAAGATAAGCAAATATTCAAACAAAATCAAAACAAAACAAAACAAAACAAAGCTTTCAGATATCAAAATCGAGACGGAGAAAACCCAAATGAAAATACACACGTACATGCAAATATGAATGTGAAAAGAGGGAGGAAATGAGGAAGGAAACGACTGAATCTTCCTTCCTGAGCAACGTTGTGCTATGGTAATGATAAAGCGAGGGAGGAGGGGAGGAAATAGAATTCAAGGAAGGGGAATTGTTAAAGCAGGTAGTGACACGTGGAATGATATTGACAATGGATTTGTCATGATTTTGTGCAAGCTAATTATTCCAACATAATAATTTTTGTTCTAAAATTTTGCGTGCACATAAAAAATAAATATCTTCTATTTTTGTGCCCCAGAATATAATGGGATGACTATCTACTCAAAGAAGTCACAATATTGTAATTAATATAACAAATATTAGTAAATATATACAAAATTTCAGGTGAGATTATTTTAATCATATGCGTAACAATTTTTTTCACATTTTTATTATTCCAATTAAATTTTTCAGAAAATCTAGGAGGTGATTGTCATTTTCACTATCTTATTATTTATGCATATATATATATATATATTAAAGAAAGTCCATTAAAGTCTAAGGGGGATTTATAATTATAAATATCAAATTAATAATAATATGCTAAAAAAAGGGTCGAGATCAGTGATACTTGTAAAATACATGACATTTTATAGAATAGTTGTATATTTTGCTATTTTAGGATATCTTTTAAGTATTTGACACATATAAAGTAGTTATGAATTTTTTTTTTTTTATATTTGTATAATCGGTAATTGACAAATAAGGATTATTAAAAATAATCATCGTCCGATTTGAAAATAAATGAAATTCAATTTTTTTTTCCAACTTTTTTCACAGAAATTAGAACCGAATTTTTGTTAAAAAATTTCTTTGAATAATAATTAAAATATTAAATTGAAGTTTCATTTGTAATTGGGCCAATTTAAGCTTAATTTCGTATGCTTCCTCAGTGAAATTTTTTCGAGAGTTGCCATTACGTCTTCCTAGCTCTCTGCCTCACATATATTAATAGCTATTGTTAATACTAGATTTCGATACTTGATATCATGAGCTAGTGCATTTATGAAAAAAGTCTCTTTTCTTCTCCTCTTTCTTGTTTTATATACTCGTTGATTATTAGGTTATTTAAAATATTAGTTCGAATAAAATTCTTATTAGAGATAATTTAGAATTTAGTAGAATTTTAATTAAAGAAAATTCAATATTTTGACTTATCTATAATTCAGATGAGATATGACTTCTCCAACAAAATTTTTCATTAAACAATTTAATATAAATAAAAAATGTTGATTAAAATTTTATAAATTTATACTTTTACCCTTTACTTTTTAAGCCTTTATTCTTTAATATGGATATGACAGCTATTTTATTAAGCTAATATATGGGTGAAAATTTGATTAATTTTAAGTTAAAAAAACGTCTAACAGTAAATTCCTTAATTTTCAAAGTGACATAGTTACTGTTTAAAACTATTGAAGAGCCCAAAAACCCAACAATTTTCACTAAATTCTCTATAATCTCTCTTTTATACTAGAATTTCAAATGAAAAAGTCACTAACATTTTATTATTTGGGGAATGACAAGGCATAGATCTTAACTAGTAAGGCCCTAATAAACATAATGTGATGAGTACATTTTAAATTCTCAAATAGCTTGCTCGTGGCTCTTGACCTTTTTAATTTCCAACAAGTTTTGAAAAGATAGATGATTTTTTGTCAAGCAAAAAGTGGGATCAAACAATGAGATTGAATAGTAATAAATTTAAGGTTCTTGTTTCCTTTCTAACAAAGGTTCTTTCTATTTATTGTTAATTGTAAACTTATGCTTTGTTTATTTTAACTTTTGATTTGGCATCTTATTATTTTGTCATTGTTTATTTTTTATTTTCGTTGTTTATTTTGCTTTTGATTTGGTGTCATTTTATGTTGTTGTTTATTTTGATTTTTCTTGTTAAGTGTTTCTTTTCTCAAATATTAGGGTATTTTATTGTAGTTTTTTCTCTTAATAAAGATATCGGTATTACACAAGTATATAACTTTTATTTCTTTAAATATTTTGAAATTGGTATTGTGAAGATATATATATTTATTCTTCTTAACTTTGTAGTTTTGACAGTGCAGAGATGTAGTATTTGGCTTTTCTGAGCATGATGTCAACATTACGGAGGTATAAATATTTGTCTTTTTGGACTTTATAATTTTGATAGTGTAGAGTTATAGTGTTTTGCCATCTAAGTATAGTTTTGGCAGCATAGAGCTGTAGTATTCAACCCTACCAGGCAAGATGTCGGTAACGCAGAGGTATAAGTGTTTGTTCTTTCGAACTTTATAATTTTGACAGCACGGAACTATATTGTTTGGCCCTTCTATCTCATAATTTTGGTAATGTGAAGCTGTAGTGTTTAACCCTTCTAGACAAGATATCGGTATTGCAGAGGTACAAGTGTTTCTTTCTAAACTTTATAATTTCGTCAACATGAAGTTGTATTATTTGGCCTCATAAGACATTGTAGCTAGCATCGCAGAGGTGCGTTGTTGGCTTTTTTTTATTCTTTTTCTCTTGGAAATAATAAGCAGATGAAAATTTACATAATAATACCATCATTTGATTAAGCATAAACAAATAAATGACATCATATATAGTCAAAATGCTTATACTACATACATAAATTAAACATATCACCAATTTATGATATATAGAAAAGTGAGTATACATCAAATAATAATTGAAACTTATTTGGTGAGGGGGATGTAATTTTGACAAAAGGACATCAATTTCAACTCAACGGACACAATTATTTTAAATATTGCTTGTTCTTCTCATAATTGAAATAGAAATAATTAACTTTTTCTATTCATACTAATAATTTATGAAAAAAAAAACTATTTTTAGTCCTTTAGTACTAATATATTAGTATGCAAAATAATCCATACAATCATAAACGGAGAACAAAAAAGAAACACAGAGATAATTCAAAATTATTCTAACATTATAATGAATTAAAAATTATAATATTTTCAATTTGATGCGTAAAAGTAAATCGTAAATTTTTTAAGTTATATTACAATAATTGAAAATTATTAATGATATAATAATTACTCTAACAAGTCATTAGGTCAAACAATAAAATTTTAAATAATTTTTCTATGAAACATAAATATTTAAAGCTGAAAAGTATAGGTAGATCAATATATTTAGTTTGAGATAAAGTATAAATATTTTGATCTGGATGATTTTTAAATCCAAATCTAAATCTAAATGATATTCATATGTAGACCTTAATGATGTTTAAGCTTAGTCCTAATTGATATTTACTAACGATATTTATCATTGATAGTTGGGCCAATTTTCACACGGTGGGTTATCATCAATTCTTCCGGAAAAACCGAGATGGCCTTCCAACAAGACTTATCTAGTCTACAGTTCCGTTCATGTGAAGTGGTGGTTAGCTTGGAAGCCAATTATCAAGAGTGCATTCCAAAGATGGGTTTATTTAATTATTATTTCTTTTGAGATATTACATTTTTTTTTTAATATTACTTCATATATATATATATATATATATTATCCTTGCTGTGCACATGAAATCATCGTGGCAAACTAAGATCATGGTTAAGTTCAGGGCAGCAGCAAATAAGATTTTAGCTAGTTAGTTTGTAAAACAATAATAAAAAAGATTAGGCTCAAATTCAGCTTGAAGTCTGAACCCTCGCCCAAGGATTAATCTAAGAACTATCACACAAAAATTCAAATTCCACATTAAAGCTCAACCAGTAACTAAGCACTGCATTAAAATTATGAGCATCATTCATATACCTACACGTACGTCAAAGCATATAGCTTGTCCAGAATCTAAATTCTAAACCTATGGAGATACAGCTCTTATAAGTTCAAGTCAGTCCAGCAGAGGAAAAGTTATGAATAACAGTTGAACGAACCTACACCTACGATTAGCTTGGTTCATTTTCCACTTTCATATTGTATAATTAAAATCCTAGTGCAATAACGTCAACTCACATTCAAATTTATCTCAAAAATATAACTTCAATAAAGAATTCACTGCAGTCGTCAAAATTTTTGAAATATGGTAAAATTGAGTTATCAAAATTGATAGCAATTATGATCATCCCTTTCACATTACAGAAAAGAATTAACAAAAAAATGATCTTAACATACCACCCGCAATCACATAGAAAAACAAACAGATATACAAACATGGGAAACAAGAGAGAATAATTTTGCAAAAGTTAGATAGGAGAGTGTTAAAAAATATGCCAAAAGAAAAAAGCAAAATAGGAAAGGAATTATTAAGAATATGGAATTGGGAACGTACAATGAAGATATTCATGTGTTTGAGACGAGATATTTAAAGGTTTTTTTTTATTAAACAGGTCTCCTGCTTGTTTGTTGATCTTTTGGTCTCAGGTTTTCTTCTTTGGCTTACACTTCTTTATTTCTATGTTGCGGGCTCCTTCAAATGTTGAACTCTCAGTAATCCTATATGTAATATATTGACCTTTTTTTTTTTTTTCACAAACAATGCTAACTGTTAATATTAGATTTTGTTACCTGATATCAATTAGTGAATTTATTTATATGTCAAAAAAAAAAAAAAAACTCATTTTTTTCTTCTTTCTTTTTATATACTCATTGATTTATCCAGAATTTAATGAAATTTTAATTAAAAATAATTCAATATCTTAACTTACCTATAATTCAGATGAGATATAATTTCTTCAAAAAAACTTTTCATTACGTCTCATATAAATGAGAAATGTTAATTAAAATTTTATAAATTTATATTTTTATTCTTCATCTTTTGAACTTTGTTTTTTAATATTAATATGATAACTATCTCGTTGGGTTAACATACGGGTAAAAAATCGATTAATTTTAAATGCTAGAAAAACGGTTGAACAACCATCTAGGAGATACGTTAACAAAAAATACAAATATCAATTGCACATTAAACAAGTGTTGAAATGGAAGTCTGGAAATAGGGATTATATTTCTTCATGACAGGATTGGTTAACACAAGCTATATATTGCCGGTAAATAAAAAATCCCTACGTGAAAAAGAAGAAATCCATAATTCCCACATACCCACGCCATTTTTCCCAACCTTCTCTGTTAATAATACTATCGTAGAACTTCCAGTTGATGACCGACTAATCCCATTTACAAATTTCAAAACGGAGTATATACACACTTTGTGAGATAAAGTGGTTAAAGATGTAGTTATTGACATTTTTAAACAGGAAAAAAAGAGCAAATTCTTACGACCAAGCGACGAATCTGCAAGTGGCGCTAGAAAAAGTAAACCACGTAGGCAGGCCATGAAGCGAGGTGCAGCAGGTAAGCTAGCCTCTGATAAACGCACTCGAACATTGAAGTTGCCATTCTGATATTATCGTCTTAGATCAATTCCATCCCAAGCCCAAGCAGAATTGGGAAGTTCACAGATACTAGACCTCGAATTGCATATTTTTGTGTTACCAGGGAAATTAATTAATTAACGCCAGTTGATAGGCTTGGCATCAGTGCAGACACTGATAAACGATTGTTGGTTGTGCATCAAAAAGCGATGCTAGCGATGCTAGCGACACAGGAATTACTTTGTACAAACTGTGCCCACCCAAAACTTGCGAGCGATGCTTTGTTCCATCATACTTCATCCAGTGATGCAATGAGCTCGTTTTCGTAATTCTGGCTTTCTTTTCAGGGGCATCATAGGATTTGCCAAGCAGTGGCACTAACTTTTATTATCTAATATTTTCTTGGCATCAGTGTAATCTAGTACTTATGCCCCGTTTGCTTTCCCTACTGAAACAATATAATTGGAATAGCCTTATGCCATAAAGTTATTCAATTTTGACTATTCGTGTTTTTTTTTTTTTAACTCAACATTGAAATACAATTTAGATTCAGTTTTTCAATTTTTAATGAGAGTTTTTGTTAGCTCTTATAGGGTTGGGAAGGTTTTTGTTTTATATTTATATAATACCTAAAGAAAGATAATTATTTTGATTTACAAATTAAATAATTTATAGGCTGCGACAGATATGGCTAGTATTATACTCAACGTGGTACGTGTTTTAATAACGTTTGATTGAATATGGTATATACTTGTTCCATTTGTTTTATAATGTTTGATTCAATATTAACGTATATTATAGATATTTAATAATAAACTAATTAAATATTATCGGATAATTCGTAATATTTTTTATTACATTTATAGTATTAATTGAAAAACTAAATTAAACTGCATCTTATACTAATATCTTAAACTGATCCTTAACAAATTAAGATTTGCACTGTGAGACGTCAGCCGAGTAATATAATTTAACTCTTACACTCATTGAACACTCTTTTAATGACTGATCAACTATTATCATTTTTCTATATATATCTTTCAAATTTCTGCACGTAAATATATCTAAACAATCTACAGCAAAGGTTTTTATTAATAATCACTCCTGTGGTTTTCCGCCAAATCAAGGCTTAAAAAAATCTTGTTTTTCTGATCAAGAAAGAAAAATCAAAAGGACCCACAGAATGTGCAGTGAGTCACGAACATAAAAAGAAACTTTATTTATTAACAAAAAGAATTAATACGCCACAATCAAGAATCAGGATGATCAACAAGAACCTCGAAAAAATGAATATAAGACGACTTGTCAAGCTTCAGTCTTCGACGTTTTCTTTGCCTGCTGCTGCTTTGCTTCCCGATGAGCTTTCCTCCCGTCTTCGATGAAATTGTAAAGCTCCCCGCAGAGACAACCAGAGAATGCCAAGACCGACCGAATTCTGAGTTGCGTATCCCCCCAATGGCCGAAGGAACATATGGTAAAACCAAAAGGGATAGCAGAAGTGCGGGCAGCAAAGTCCACTTCCAGTATTTCACCACCAACGCGGAAGATACCGCACGCAGGGATTGGTAGTGCTCAGTAACGGGGTTGGCTGCTTTGGCGTCTTGAGAAGGGTCGGAATCGGCAGTCTTGGAACAAGAATCCTGTTGAGCACAATTAGTCATTGGTAGTCCTGGTTTTCTCCTTTTTATCTCCGATTCTCGTTTCAGAAAACTGAGGTCTGGCGGTAATGCGTCATCAGAAGATTCCAACTCGGCATTCTTCGAGGTGCAAGATTCCCGTCGCACGCAGAAAGATGTAAAGTTTCTGGCGCTGGCGTAGGCATAGGAGTGGGGGAAAGAAGAGTTAAGAAGGGTGGATTGCCGGGGGAGTGTCAGCGTAACCGGTGATGGCGGATGAAGAAGAATGGATTGCCGGGGGAAGCCCACGGTAACCGGAAATGCACGAGAAATTAGGAAATTAGTCATGGTGTAAATTTCGAAATTCACTCTTTGATTAAATGGCCTTACTGCTCCGTTGTATGTAGTACATATACAGAAGACTTAGGCTGATTGTGTTCATGATAAGGAAGTTATGCTAAATAACGAACTTCAACCGCATTCAGTAAATCGGGTTATGTTAGTTAGATTGCGTTTAAGAAATTTGACGGCATTTTTCTTAATCAGTTACTATAGTTAATTAACAAATATTGCGGCTAGAGCTCGGTGTAAAGAAAACATTTAATTCTTTTTTTATTAAATATTTATACGTACAAATAACAACCCATTTTAGATTTAGTCAAATAAAATTGCACATTTTAGATTTACCCTCATCTCAGTCTGTGTCAGATAAGGCTGCCCATCCGGATCCCTTAATAGATGAACTTTCTGCCCTTTAGTCTCTCCAGCATCTATCCATTCATCATTGACTTCGACTTCCTTCCACATTTCCTTCAAATCTGAAACTTCAGCACAATCATCCCAATACTTGAAGCTGACCACCATCCTCTCAATCCTTCCCTTATATGATCTCTTCCGCTAATATCCATAATCCAAAGCCACCCATCAATTTCAATTCAAAGTGTTAATTCAACCACAAATAAAATTAAAAGGAAAAAATCTTTCGCATTGACATAGAATCGAAGAGGTTCCAACAGAAGAAAAGGTAATCAAATATACAAACAAGAACAAAACGAAACAAAACTTTCAGATATCAAAATCGAGATGGAGAAAACCCAACTGAAAAGACAACGTACATGCAAATATGAAAGTGGAACGAGGAAGGAAATGAGGAAGGAAACGAATGAATCTTCCTTCCTGAGCGACGTTGTGTTATGGGAATGATAAAGCGAGGGAGGAGGAAATAAAATTCAAGGAAGGGAATTGTTGAAGCATGTAGTGACACGTGGCATGACATGCTGGATTTCAGGTGAATTGAAAATAAGAATAATATCTCCAATTTGGCGTCAGTAGAGCCGGCTGTCACGTGCCGCCGGTTCGGAAGCGGAACCGCCGAAAGCGCAAGAGCACAAGAGCGCGCTCCTCGCAGAACAAGCACGCCCAAGTTCCGGAGTCGCCTACCCTCTCGACGGAGAGCTTACATTGGCGGGTGAACAGTGTGTTGGTGAACAGTACCCCCGCGAGCGGACATCAAGTTCCAAGAGCAGTTCGGGGGAGAGCGGAGCGGAACGGGAGCGTGCCCGACATCCTGCCGTGTCAACCGAGGCTAGGCAAGTCAGTGGGCCTTGGAAGCAACCACCACAAGCATCCTTAGAAGCACCATTTGGGCTGGGCAGCAAGACACATGTAAGGAGCAAGCTGGACAACACTTGGTTTGGCTTAGTAGTTTAGCTTGGTTTCCTTAGAGTGTGATCCAATAGGCCCAATGTTGTGTTTGATGGTGGTAGGTAGGATATTTCTTGTCTTCTTGTAAATGTTGTAAATGTGGACACATCTTGGCCATTGATAGTGCTTGAGTCAATTAAATCATAGCCATCCATTTGGGCATATATATTGTATAGTGAAATGTAATGAAAAAAAAGAGACCCATTTCTCTCTTCCAATTACTTCTCACGTTGCTTCTTCTTCTTCTCCATTTCGCTCCCAAATTGAGCACCAAATTAACACTGCTCACTGCCATTCTTGCAACACACACACACAAATTGATCTTGGGAGAATTAAAGGCTTACTTGGGTAGTGGTAATCAACTAGTTCAAGTGCCGCATGTGCTAGAATTTCCGCCTCAGTTCCCAGCGCGTGACACGGCGCCCTCTTCCTTTGTTTTATTACTTCAATTTTGTTAACCGCTGATTCTGTTTAATTACTAAATTTGTCATTTTTGGGTCAAACTAACGCTCTCACCGTTGACCAGCACCTGCTACAAACTCAATGATAGTGATAATTGATTTGATTTGATCACGTGCAACTAATTATTTCAGAGGGGTTTTAATACAAAACTCTCCTAACGTTTAACTTTTTAACACTTAAAAGAGAAAGTTTGACTTAATACACAGATACCTTCCTTACAGACTTCTACTTCCATCCATAATTATAGAAAAGACATATTCACCCTTTATTTACTATTTTCAAAATAAAGACAAAAATTTAAATTTGAGATATTTTTTCAATTAAAATAATATATTATTAAAAAATAAAGAAGAGAATACAAAAGGAACTATAAGTTCAATAAAAATTAAAGTTTAAAAATAGCCAAATACAACACACAACAGTAAGGAGAAACAATAGTAAATTGTAATTTTTTTTACTACAAAATGGCAAAAATTAGGCTGTTATTTTCTTTGCTACAGACAGTAAATAGTAGTAGTAAAGCATATCAGCAACAACAGAATTCGCAGCTAGCACTAGGTGGGAAGATAAAATAGCAGTAAGATAGCACAACAAACACTTTAGCAGAAATTAAGTAGAAAATAGCACCAGCAACAAGTATTGGCGTTAATTTAAAAACAAAATAAAAGCTTAAAAATAGCATAACACAAGCAAGGCAACAACACTCCCAATAGCAGCAACAACAGTTCCCAGCAGAATATAACCAAATAACTTCTCTCAACAGCAGATCCATCATTATACAACACCAAATACATATATAGTATTTGAAGGAGCAAAGAATTAATGACTAATAGAATGTCCTAACAAGCAGTTGATAAACTGTTAAAGAATTCTGCAGTTAGCAACACCAGTAGTAGATACTATGAAATAAATCAAAAGCTGGGAACATCTCAAACATTTATATGTAAGTCTCTGCAAATAAGAGGAGGAGGATCATCCCACCAGTAAAAGGAAGAACAAGTTAAACCATGGTTAGTTAGAATATCAGCCACCTTATTTCTTACCCTTTAAATGTGTGAAAAATAAGCCTGCATACTATTAAAAAGCTGAAGAGGGTTAAGCCAGCAAATGTGAAGTTGATATGAAGGTACAAATGAGGAAGGATATGGTGGGACTTGCGGAGGTACAAATGAGGAAAGAGATGGTGAAAGAGTGGAGGAGAACGGAGAAGATATGAAAAGAGATGAAGACGGCAGTGAAAAGTGGGGAAGTAGTGAGTATTGGGTAATGGAGAAGGCATTGTTTGAGGGAAAAGAGGATGTGGTGGACGAGTAAAAGGAGAAATTTTTTCTACTTTTTAGCATAACACCCATAATTTTAACAATGAGATAATAAAGATGGATGACTTCAAGAGAGGTATATGTGCCTTTTCCTAAACTATCTATTTAAGTGTTAGAATCCAAAACCTTAAGGGAGGTATGCGTTAAAACCCCTTATTGTAATTAAAAAAATATTTCAAACTTAAATTATTGTCTTTATTTCAAAAATGACAAATGAAGGGCAAATGTGTCTTTTCTATAATTATGGATGGAAGTTAAAGTCTGTAGGAGAGGTATGTATGCATTAAGCCAAATCTTCTCTCTAAGTGTTAAAAAGCTAAACTTCAAGGGAGATATGTGTTAAAACCCCTTATTCCAACATAATAATTTTTTGTTCTAAAATTTTGCATGCGTATAAAAATAAATACCTTCTATTTTTGTGCCTGAGAATAGAATGGGATGACTATCTACTCAAGAAGTGACAATATTATAATTAATATAACAAATATTAGTAAATAAACACAAAAGTTCGGGTGAGATTATTTTAATCATATTATGATATATGTAATTTTTTTTTTACATTTTAATAATCACTTTCGTGATTAGTTAATTTTAAATGTTCATGTGATAAAATTTAATTGGAATAATATGTCATCTAATTTTTTTTAGAAAAGCTAGGAGGTGATTGTCATTTTTATTATCTTATTATTTTTGTATATATATTAAATAAAGTCTATTAATGTCCAAGTTGCATTTTCAATTATATTCATCAAATTAATAATAGGGTTGTTTTACGCTGTACGTCACATTTATTGATATGTATCATATATAAACTCATTTTTATGAAAGTCATCATTCTACCTCCAAATAATAATAATAAAATGTTTATTTTATCTTTATTTTAAATAAAAATAATAAAAGAATAATAACATTTTAGTACCTAAATTTTGATTAAATAACAAATCAAGACATAATTTAACCAATTTTAACAATTTAGTTTCTATTGTTACTTTTATCTTTCATTATTAACCACCTTCTTCCATCTTTTTTTCCTTAAACACAAATTTTTTCCAAATTATATAACAAAAATTTATCAATTAAAGCCATACTAACTCATCCAAGCAAATTCCTATAATTTTTATTATTATTCGTTTTCAAAAATAATGAATGAAAGTCATGTGTCATGAGTTTAATTTGTGTTTTTGGTGATCTAAGGCATTTTACAATTTAAACACAAAGTCAATTATACCCTCAAATATTTTACCGATTGGTGACAAATGCAACAACATGATAAGGACTAAAATGTTAAAATTAGTTAAAGTATGTCTACTTTGTTATTTTATCAAATATTAGTGACTATAATGTTATTATTTTTTTATCATTTTTAATTATAATAAAAATAAAATAGTCATTTTATTATTATTTTATTTTTATTTGGGGTAGAGTGATGATTTTTACGACAATGAGTTTATATTTGATATATATCAATAAATGTGAAGCACGGCCAAAAAAACCCCTGTTATTAATATAATAAAAAAATATCAAAATATGTGATCCTTATAAAATACATGACATTTATAAAGAGAATGATTGCACGTTTTCTCATTTTATTATATTTTATAAGTATTTGACACATATAAAGTAGTTATGGAGTTTATTATTTTTTTATATTTTTATAATTAGTAATTGAGTACTGACAATTAAAAAAAGGGTTATTAAAAGATTATCCTTAATGTGGATTTGAAAAAAAAATGAAACTCAAATTGCTCTTTTGTTAATTTCATAAAGTTTTGAATGTATTTGATCTGGTAGTTAACAATCGAAAATATTTTATTCAAAAGTATTCCTAAAGAATTAGATTATAATTAATGGTGACTGTCATTTCATAAAACTTAAAATCTTGAATGTATAATAATAGTGCTCACGTGTATAAATAAAGGAATTAATTCTCTAAAAAAATATTAAAATTTGTTATTGATTTTATGTTCCAAAAGAATTGGATTCTTAAAAAATAAAATAAAATTTGTTATTGATTTTATGTTCGAGAAGAATTGACTTCTTAGTGTGTGGGTTGCTGGGTGTCATTTTCACAATTAATAATAAGAGAGAGAAAAGGGTAGATATGTCTCTTCTTAAGAACTGAGTCATCACGTGCAAATTTGTGTATCCAACTACCCAAACACTTAGCATTATTATATGTAGTCATGTTTTTATTTTTTGTTTGTTGCTATGCGTTTCCTTCAAGCAATTTTATTTCTCTTCTCTAGAATGGATCGTCCCCACCTTCGAACCACCCGACCAACAAAACGACTGCGTGCCGTTGTCATACGCTTTTTTCCTATGCGCTCCTTCTACTTATTTTACTCACAAACAAGATAAAAAAGAAAAATATTTGAATTTATGACCTTTTCTTTTATGTTTTTTCAAAAAATAAAAAACATCTCGACACTCTCGCATTAAAAGGAATAAAATACCATTTAACTTATGTACTATTATATTAGCAAATCTTAATAGATTTTGATTTTTATATGCTTACTTATTTGTAATTGAATAATTTTCATGATACAACTAATAGTTTACAATCATGATTATTATTTTAAAACACCTTAAAAAGTTATTGTATACTAAATCGAATATTAAAAAATATAAAAAAATATTTTTTACATTCATTTTACGAAGAGAAAATAAGATAATGATATTGAAGTTCTTGAGTTTTATTTTTTTATATTTTGAAAAAAAGGAATTTTTTTTGTAATATAAAAAATCAAAAATTCTTTTATTTATATCAAATAGGTAATTTAAAAAAAAAAACTCAATAAATTATTTACTATTATGATATAACCATATTATTAGTATAATATTAAAATTTTTACAATTATAATGTGAGAATATTTATTAATTACTATTTGATAGGAGTGGTTAGTAGTCGTGTCTTCTAAATGGAGGGTAAGGTTTGAAATTTTTATTTTCCCTCAACCTATAGTAGGAAAAAAATAAATTGAATTTTAGTAAATTTTTATCTGACGTTACTTGGTATAATTTCGATGTAATATCAATGAAAATATTTAACTTAATAAAAAATTATTACTTCAGTAATTTTATTAAGAATTGAGATTTATTTGATAAAATAAATAAATAAATGATATAATTATTTGAAACTACAAAAAGTTAGAAATCTAATATGTTATTTTTGGACGACGAGATCTGCCATTTTTGTCACAAGAATATTAGTTAAAGATACGAGGAGCCTCTATCTAACAGCCACAACCTAACCCCGAACGTGTCACCAGCCGACATGTCGGTAGGACCGGCTAAATCTAAAGCAAGAAAAAGCCCAAAAAAAGGCCCAGTCTGGTCTGACGTGGCTTTCAAGGAGTCGCTGAGCTAAATGACAAACTCCTCTGCGTTGTTAACACAGTCACGCTAATCACAGTGCTGAGCAAAATTATGCTGCGGCCGTTACCATTTCATCATCATAAAGCACTTGCAGTTCCTACACGTGGAATACCCGGATAGGAAAGTAAAGAGAGCTAGCTTAGGATTCTCATAGTAAAGAAACTATTTAATTTTCTAGTTACGTACGGAGACAGAAAGTTAGGGAAGCGAAAGTTGGTATATGGTCTTGACATTAGAATCTCCGCTAAATTTCTTCTTCCCTTGCTTTTTAGAAACGCGCACAGCACAGCACTCGCAACACCACCCCCCCACCAAAAAAAAAAAAAAGGACACATTTGCTTTTTAAAATCAAATTTGCATTTCTGGCCTGTGCCTCTTCTCAAAAGTCACGGCAACAGCTTTCTCTTTATTTATTAGGGTTTTTGCACGGGGGGAACTCGTAGGAGTGTTATTAGAAAAGGAAATATGGCCTTAACTTCTCTCCTCAGATCTTCGGCCTCCGCTTCTGTCGTTCAAGCCCCCCGCGCCGACCTCACTCCCTCGTCGTCCGATCGCTTTAAGGTTTTACTCTTCTCTGATCAACTTTGCTTTCAACATGCCGTTCTTCTGTGGTGTTTTTGTTTATATTGATTTTTTTAAGCTATGTTTGGTGGTTGTCGAGAAATCCGAGCATTGAATCTGAGTCTTTTTTTTTTTTGGCGTTGTCTCGGCGGTTATGATGAGCATGAAATGAAGAAATGCAAAAAATATTGTATACGGTGCAAAGTAGTTATTGTGATCTGAGCTCATAATTTAGTTCACATATTTTTTTCTATTAGAGTAAGAGGGATTTTTTTTTTTTAAAATTTTTGCTTTTAAATCCACTATGCTTGGCTTCTCTAGAATTTGGTTTACGTGGTTCTGAAAATTATTTTGGATTGCATTTTTAATTTCTTCGCAAACATTTTCTCAGTGCCAAACGATGTTTGTCATATTTAGTCATTTTCTCAGCGGCCAAACAGATTTTATTACATCTAGTGAGATTTTGAGGAGTTGTGTTTAGATTTTGCTTTTAATTCTTATTTTCTCTTTAATTGATTTTCAGGGACCAGTGTCTGTTGGTTTTACTCGCAACACATTAAGCATTTTTGGTACTTCTGTTCCAAGCGGTTCTTCTCCTTCCTCTTTACAGTTGAGTAACTTAATTGTTATCATTTCACTATCTCTTGTGAATTTTGCGTTTGTTTGTAGTTGATAGTGTACTCTATATTATACAGAAAATGTGTTGTCAAGAATATCCAACCTATCAAAGCCACCGCTACCGAAATGCCTCCCACAGTTCCAAGTAAGAATCAAAGTATTTGCTTTTATTGCTGAATAAACTACAAAATATTATAGAAGATGCCTATGCTGAATAAACTACAAAATATTATAGAAGATGCCTATGCTGATTTCTTGTTTGGTTTGTTTTTCTTTGTTTAGAAGCACGAAGTGGTGGAAACACAAAGGTTGGAATCAATGGTATGTTTTCTTGTGTTTGAAGTTGTGGTCCTTTTTGAATATGGTTGTATTTTGTTTATCTAATTAAGTATGGGTATTTTCAAATGCTTTGATCTCAATGGAAATGCTTTTTGTTCAGTTCAGAATATTTGACTTAATAATTTAAGCTCAAAAAAGTGGTGAACAAGTTTCTTTTTTTTTTTTTTATGTTTTAACTATACTAGGTCATCATATATTACTAAAGGATTGAATTCACAAGGTGGTATGATAACTGAATATATGTGTGAGATGCAGTTACATACTCTGTATTTAATCTTCTGTAAGATTAATGTATCTGCACAAAACTATCAGCTATCTGGATTTTGTTTTGCATACTGTTCTAATCTTCTTCCAGGTAATTGAATATTAAATAACTTTTACATACTTAATTATCTATTTGAGAAATGAATGCAAGGGGTAGTAGGAAGAAGTAGAAGATTGTCTAGCTTCATATTTTAAAATTTTATTGCCATTACTTATTCTGATATGCTAGAAGTCAAATGCATGTAATGGCTAAACTTATGCAGGTTTTGGTCGGATTGGAAGGTTGGTTTTACGCATTGCAACCTCCAGGGATGATGTTGATGTAGTAGCAGTCAATGATCCCTTTATTGATGCCAAGTACATGGTAAAATGCATAATTAGTTGCTTTTTCTTGCAGTTTGAGTTCTGTATATCTCTTTTGTGATGGATTTCTAATTGCCAACGTATGATTCGCTACATTATTCTGTTTGCATTTTACTTTTACTTCATGTGGTTTTAGTTTGTATTGCATTTGATACAGCCATAAGCTCTATCTTTGTATCTCAAATTAATTTAGTTGGCTTTTAAAAATCAGTGACAGCATAGATATAGGTTATTAATTATCTGACAGGCAGTTCTTTTAACTTAAGCTACTGTCAAATGTATTTTGTTGGTTCTAGACGCTTCCATCTGGAAGCTTATATCTTGTTGAGATACATATTTAAGTACCCTATTCAAGAAGTTTGGTCAGATCTAAGTTGCCTCTTTTTCCAGTAGCATCTGGAAATATACATTTCTGCTTAATATCATAGAATATGGTCTAAACTAGTACAAGAAATGAACATGCTTGTTTTGTCTCAATGTATGGTTTTATTTGTGAGATTGTGTGCTTTTCTTGCCAGGTGACTGAGTACTTGTGTCTACTAACATGATACTTATCATGTTAACTCATCCTTTATGGTTGTTCAAATTCTCCTACCATAAAGAATGGTTGTAATTCATTGGCTTTCTCTTTCAGGCTTACATGTTTAAGTACGATTCTACTCATGGAATTTTTAAAGGGACTCTCAGGGTTGTGGATGAGTCTACCTTGGAAATAAATGGGAAGCAGGTTAAAGTTTTCAGCCAAAGGTATGCCCCTGGAAATAAAATGATACTATATATATACTGACTTGATTTTAGTGAAACCATCATTAATCAGTTCTACTTAGAGGCTAACACTTAATTGTTCTCTACCTAGGGATCCAGCTGAGATCCCTTGGGGTGATTATGGGGTTGATTATGTTGTCGAATCTTCAGGGGTTTTCACAACAATGGACAAGGCTGCAGCTCACATGAAGGTTGGTTATGAGTTTTGGTACTACTTTACTAGTTCACTCTTTGTCTCCATAAATCTGCATGTTTCAACTTGAGTTTCCTTGAATTTGTTACTCAGGGTGGTGCTAAGAAAGTGGTAATATCAGCTCCATCAGCCGATGCACCTATGTTCGTGGTTGGAGTGAACGAGAGCACATACAAGCCTAGTATGAACATTGTTTCTAATGCAAGCTGTACCACCAATTGTCTTGCCCCTCTGGCCAAGGTTTCATTCATTTGCATTCTCAGATTCCAAGCTATTTAATTTGCTTGGGTTTATTTGCATCTGATTGCTTATGCTTGAAGGGCATTATCATAATTTTCTAATGCTTGAACAGAACAAGGTATAATCTAAAGTATAAATAGTAATAGAGAAAACATAACAGTCAGAAATTTCAGGAGTAACTTGGAGGAAAATTTGTTATGTAACCTAACCAAAATTCTTGAGTACATTAAGTGGGGTATGCATCTTCTATGACTTGGGGTAAAATTAATTGGATTGGTGTTTACGTTTCACAGGTGGTTCATGAGGAGTTTGGTATTGTTGAAGGTTTAATGACCACTGTACATTCAATTACAGGTCTCTTTCTTTTTTTAAAATGTGCTCAACATGTCTATTATTGTGTATGTGGCCATTAACATGGTTGTTTTTTTCAATGTTCAGCTACACAGAAAACTGTGGATGGTCCTTCAATGAAGGACTGGAGAGGAGGACGTGGAGCAGGGCAAAATATCATTCCTAGTTCAACCGGTGCTGCTAAGGTAAGCTATGGACACCTGATTCTCTTTCCTGAATTTTTTTTTGTGGTATAATTTTGAAAAATTCTACATTGCAGGCTGTTGGAAAAGTTCTTCCAGACCTCAATGGAAAGCTTACTGGCATGGCCTTCCGTGTCCCAACTCCTAATGTATCGGTTGTGGACTTAACTTGTCGACTTGAGAAGAGTGCCTCCTACGAAGATGTCAAAGCAGCAATTAAGTATGCCTCAGAGGGGCCGCTCAAAGGCATTCTTGGATATACAGACGAGGATGTTGTCTCCAATGATTTTGTTGGAGACTCAAGGTATAGCTCTCCCTCTATCTAGCATAACTAAATTTGTATTTCCCGGCAGTCTACAACTTCTAGAATTGCTCCTTGTGACTTTAGGATCTCCACACATGTTATAATCATGTCTATTCAGTTTTCTGCTTGTACTTATATTTAGCGCTTTATAACTTTTAAAACTTTTGTGCTTGTACTCATTCTAGGTCAAGTATTTTTGATGCCAAGGCTGGGATTGGGTTGAGTGCATACTTCGTGAAGCTTGTGTCATGGTATGACAATGAGTGGGGATACAGGTATAGCATCTTGGGCACCAACGCAGTCAGTGAAACAGTGCCATTGTAATAGCTTCTAACATTTGTACTTTCCAACTGTTCTTGCAGCAATCGAGTGCTGGACCTGATTGAGCATATGGCATTGGTTGCCGCACACAACTAAACAGTGAAGATTTTTTGCTGTGACTGCAATTTTAGTGCATGCTTGAGTTAGATGGAAAGAATTAGCTACAAAATCTGATAGCGATTCGAATTTTTTTGTTCCGAGTGACTTTCATCTCGACATGGACTTCGACATCTGTTTGATGCAAGTTACAAAATAATGGAATAATCCAAAATGTATGAGCTTATTTCAGTGATACAAATCTATCTTTGTATTTTGGATACTCTGATTGTTATTCTCCACGCTGCTTTGATGCAACATCATCTTCAATACTATGCATATGTCATTTGATATGTTTGCATGAAATTCGTGATTTTCGATGAATATATATATAAATGTCTTCCAAGATTGATATAAATGTGTATGTTGTCATTTATTTAAAGCTATAACAATGAGATAGATAAATAAAATTATGTATGTATCTTTAATTTTTTTCCCTTATTTATCATAATTATTGTTGTAATTAATGATTTTAAAATAAATAGTAAGATAATATAATGACAATGACAATGTTCTCATCTATACTCTTTTTGATAATTAGATTTAGATGCATTGAGATTGATTTTCTATTCTGGGTTAATGTTCGTTGAAGTTGAGTTACTCTACGCTAACATTCGATGTAAATTCGTACGAAAAATATAAAATTTAACATTATGATATACCATTAGTTGCCAAATGAAATGAATATTGACCAACGAGACATCTTGAACACACAAATCTTAATTTTCTTCCTCACACTTACGTACACAGAGCAAAATCCTGGTTTTTAAGTAGGGCTGAAAGCGAATCAAAATTAAGAAAAAAGGTGGGGGATTGTCTTGCAGTGCTATAAAAAGGAAGCCAAGTTAAGCCAATCCCGCACGTAATGGATATGTCGAGCTGCGGGCCGGTCTTGGATCCAGTCCAGTCTTTACCTTTAAACTTAATTAAAATTTCCACACATTATTTGTTCGATTTTACCAATTTACTCTCTGGCTAAAATGCTAAAACTGAGCAATTTATACTAAACATGAACTTATTCTTATCCTAATTCAATAATATTTTGGTATGCAACTTAATTTATTTTATTATTTTATATTAAAAGAAAAAAAAGTTTAATGAGTTTAGTTAACAGTGAAATGATGGAGTATTAGTGATAGTAAATGCAAGCCCACGCTTATCTCCTAGCCAAAGCTAGGAATCCAGAGCCCCTTCCATTTTTTTATCAAAATTGTGCTCAAACTTTTATTAATGAAGGAAAAACACATATACTTTCTTACTCAGATGTATCTGTTTAAATGTGACAAATTGAGTCGATTTAGCATAAATTTAACATAAAAGATAGGAAAATAATATAAGAAATATATATACAGAGAGAGAAAAGTTTTTAACACTAGCTCATATTTCAATCATTTCATAAAGATATCATTGACATAATTATATATGACATCAGTTAAATGTTAATTAAGAGAAGTCATAATACATGTGAAAATGTGTGTAGTTATTCATAATTTCAATTCTTTTCTTTACACTCTAATTTTAAGTTTTTAATATATATATATATATCTTATAATGATAATGAAAATAATTTATAAAGTACAAGAAAAGAGTTTAATAAACTGTGTGGTGGGTTTACTCTTTTAAGCAAGAGAAATGAACTTTTGTTATATATTCTATCCTAAATGTTAGGGTAATGTTTTCTTTCCTTGTATAACTTGTTCTCGGGGCAGCATGATATTTAATATTATTAAACTAACATCCAACTACAAGGGCAGGGGAATTTGAATTTGTCTGCGGATACCATGGAAGGATTTAGATTTAGATTCCCATTTTCATTTGTACACGTGTGACGCCGTGGGGTCTCGCCTTGGTAGCAATCGCCATTGGACGACTAAATTTGTGGTAATAAACTCAGAATAATTTCAATTTAATTCTTATTCTTTTCAATAATTCATATTTTAGCTAAGCATTTGACATTATATTAGAAAACCCTTAATATTTTATGTTCCCTCAATTTAGTCTCTACCTATTTAGACAATCCACATCATTTTATCTTTTGACTAAACTTTTGTTAATCCACTTCCATAAAATCTTTTGAATTAAAAAAGAAAAGGACTTTTGTGTCCCAATACATTTGTCAATTCAATATTTTTTTGTATAAAAAATGATTATTAATAATTAAGAGAAGAAAAAAAGTAATAATCTTACACTTTTTAATATGCTACATAATATTATTTTCTCATCATTGTTAACTCGAATTTGTTGTTGTATATATTTTTCAAGTAGTTTACATTAATAGATTCTATAAAATTACTTTATTAATATTCTCCAATCTAAGGGATTTGATGTAAATTGGTTTTAAGGATTAAAATAAAATAAAAATAAAAGTTCAAACGTTTTTTGTGATACTGTACAAAATTTTCTAGTAAGTTATAAATGTTGAATATATAGGTAGCAGAGTGAAATTATACCTAAATGCGGCGGTCGTGCTCGGTGAAGAAACGGAACGGGGCTGCTCTGTATTCCTACTGGCAACGAAGTCACGTGGAGAGAGAATAACAGCGTTAAGATTAACGGAATTGATACCCAAACAAGTACCCCAAATACTCATTTACTCAAAAAAAAAAAAAAAAGAAAACCACTCATTAATTTACTTTACAAACCCATCAAATTGCCTATCGTACCATCTAAATAGATCTCTCTCTCTCTCTTTTTTTTTTTTTTTTCTATCATACGCTAAAGAATTTAAAAATTCAAAATACTCGTTTTACTCAAAAAAAAAAAAAAACTCATTAATTTACTTTACAAACCCATCAAATTGCCTATCGTATGCTCTAAATAGATCTCTCTTTTTTTTTCCTTTTTCTATCCTACGCTAAAGAATTCAAAAAATTCTACTGTTTCATGGGATTAACTCTTATGATCTAAAACATAATAAAAACTCTGTCCATTAATTAAAATGTCTGGCAATAAAAGAAGGTTTGGATTTATATCATTGTATATTACACAGTAATAAAAGAAAAATTTTGTGTTTATATTGTAATATAAATATGTGTTAATAACATGGGTGCGGAGGGTACTTTTAACGGGGATAAAAATTAAAATCAGAAGAGTAATTAGTTAAAAAAGTTAATTAACTACTAAAACATTTACCGCCAGTTTGTTAACGATACGTTCATGGACGCAGATGCACATCATCAAAGCACCGAGCCATCGATTAAAGTTGAAGACTCCGATTTCTTCATTTTACCCCGAATCCATCTGTGAACAGGCACACCGGAGTTGTACGCCCGTTGTTCAAAGTTTGGGACACATTCTGTCTTTTTTCACGACGTTCTTTTCCTCTCAGGACTAACACAATGAGCCATCTCAGCATTCTTCCCCACCACCGCCTATCGCCGCCGGTGCTGGTCTTGTCCCGGCCATTTACCGCGACTCTTCGTCTACGTCCAACTTCGATCACTGGCTCATTAATCAGACAAATTTCGCCTATCGCCGCCCACCACCATCACCACCACCACTGCAACAGCAACCCCGAACTCCCATTCGTTCCCCGAGAACACACTAATGGCAACAACGAACAAACTGGAACTGAACCTTGTAAGAAAGAGGAGTCTAACTCTCAGGAGGTCGACAACACACTGATGGCGGCTTTGGCTGGTTGGACTGTGGAAAAATGGAAGTTTACCTTGCCTTTAGCACTTGGCCTGTGTGCTCTGGTATTGGCTTATTTGCGGCAGTTGCTGCAGTTTGCGACCAAAAATGCACAGGGTTTTACTCTTGTTGGGGGGATGCTGACTGCTTCGTACCATTTCATTGAGACAGGTCGTAAGGTGAACGCCAAGAAGGTGAAGAAGTAGAAGCAGCCAGAGACCGACACCAGCGGAGACTTTGAGCGAAGAAAATGGGACTTTGATTTTTTACTTTTTAATAAAACAGAGACTTGTTTTATTTTAGGGTTTCCATTCTTTCATTTGTGGCTTTCTGTTTGTTGTATTTGTGTTGAAAGACTTTAATCGATGATCGAATAAAAGTAAGATTGATATGATGATGGAATTTTCTTTTATTATATATTATAATATTCTCTTGATTCGTGGGTACTTTTAATTGGATATATGTTTCTATGCTTTCGCCTTCACCTTAATGTTTATTCCTTCATGGTAAGAGATTAGTGTTTGCTAAATGATAACGGGTTAAATTAGTGATTGTTGTAACAATGACTGACAAGTCTCTTGGTGCTAGAGACCCAGTCCATGGATGGGGCAGCATATTTTAAATTAGGTTGCTACTCTTTGGTCAATTGCATGTTATTAAAATAATCATTCCCAACAATTATGTAATTTAACCTATCATAATCTCAAACTTTTGAAACAACACTGGTTGACCTGTGAACTTAGTTTGGTTGCTTACGTTGGGTTTTCTGTGTTTTGATTTTGAAATCTGAATCATTTGATTTTGTTTCTATTCATATTTTTTCTGGTGTTAATATGAAGATTAGATTGGCTTAGAAGATGACACAAAGCAGGTAATTCAATTCCTTTCTCTGTTGGGTTCTGTTTGGTTATTTGTGCTTTTAGAAACGCTATAAATTGAAATTGATGTGGTGTTTTAGATGATAGATAAATCAATTAGAATTGGAAGAATGCTGATTTGTTTAAAGGACTGGGATGGTTGTTTTGAGCTGCAGATTTGAAGGAATTGGGGAAGGAAGTCGATTCTCAGTTCAGGTACCAACTTGATGCTCAGTTCTCTTTTAATCAACTCACCTTTGTTGTTTAGGTACCAACTTCATGATCCGTTTAGGCCTCTCGTTTCATAATTTATGTATGGCTTTTATGGCTTCTTGTGCTTTTGTGATCCTCGGAGAAACGTATTCTTGCCAAGTGGTTAACACAACCCACCAGTTTCATTGGTGCTGAAATTGTGGACGGTTGCATAACAATTGTGAGCTATTTCTTTTGCTAGATGCTTTAACTATTTCTTTCTATACTATGAATGTATTCATGAAGTTTTATTACAGATCTGTGAACTGAATCATAGTTATATTTGTTCTTCTAATCTTGTCTTAATATTTGTGCGTGAAAGTGATGTTATTGCCGGAGGGCTTGGAAAAAAGGATCACAAAGAAGGGTGACATTTGACGATCTAATTGCTTGGCCTTGATAGGAAATAAGTATATCATTATGAACCGATGTGAATGTGAGAATTTACCATCTTGACAGACATTACTAGCATGCTTTTTGTTACCCATATGTGATAATGCTTACATTGGCAATTACTTCATTTAACTTCACGAGATCTGTAATTTTTTTCCTTGTGCTTCTGATTTTGCATCTTGTATGACATGAATTTTGGTCATTCACATCTGTGTAAATGGATTGCGGCGCTCTTTCTAGCCGATGATCCTTACCATCAGATGGATGCACAGGGAGATGTGTATTGATTTTCTCTTTGATATGATACCGTTCCTTTCTCTTTTTCTCCCTTTAAATCCACTCTGCTTAGGCTTCTAATTTCTTTGCAAACATTTTCTATGCAAGTGTGCTGCGTTGATATTTTTCTTTTGGTTCTGATTTCATCTCCTTGATTAATTTTCAGGAACCATTGGCACTTGGTTTTAATCACAACACTTCGAGGATTTTCGGTACTTCAGTTCAAGCAGTTCTTCTTCTGCTTCTTTACGGTTGGGTAGTGTAACAGAACATTTTTCATGGCCTTTTTCTGAATTCTGTGCTTGCTTGTTGTTGATATTTAACAATTCCCAAGAGTATGCAGAGTATGCAACCTAGCAAAGCTGCAGGGACTGAAATGTGTCCACTGGTTCCAAGTAAGAATCAAAGAATTTGCTTTTAACACTTAATAATCGTGAAGTATTGTAATAGATGCATGTGCTGGTTTCTTGTTTAGTTTGCTTTCCCTTTAATGCTTAATAGTGTATGAAGTAGTTTAGAAGATGTTATGTTCTCTTGTGTGTGAAGTTGAGCTCAATTTTGATCGTGGTTGTAGGAATGTTCTCTTGTTTATATTATTAAGTATACTTGTCGACAAATACTTTGATCTCAAAGCAAATGCTTTATGTTGAAGTCAGTAAATTTGACTTAATAACCTTAAGCCTGTGACAGTAGCAAAGAATTTTTTTTTTTCCATAACTAATACATTACTTTAATTACAAGTCCCTGCGTATTAATGAAGGATTGAATTGACAAACTGTTAATGCAAATTGATTTGTGTTCATGTGAGCTATGGCTACCTACACATTGTCTATAGTTTGCTGTAAGATAAATGTACCCGAGTAAAAGTATCAGTTTTCTCGATTCGTTTGCTTACTATTTCTACCTGCGTCCAGCTAATTGAATACTAAATTATTTTAACAAGCTTAATTATCCATCTCAGAAATGAATAAACTGGCTTCATATTTGACAATTTTATTGCTGTTACTTGTTGTACAAGAAATCAATGCATGCAATGCTAAACTTGTGCAGGTTTTGGTCGGATTAGTTGGTTTTGAGAATAGCAATCACCCGGATGATGTTGATGTAGTAGCAGCCAATGATCCTTTTATCGATGCCAAATACATGGCAAAAATGTGCAATTAGTTGCTTTTTCTTGTAGTTTTTCTGTATATCTCTTTGGTGATGGAAACCTATTTGCTAATTTTTAATTCACTAAATTATTGTGTTTAGAGTTAAGTCTTGTCTCAATGTACGGTTTCGTTTGAGTGCTTTTCTTGCCAGGCGACTGAGTACTTGTGTCTACTAGTGTGATACTTATCATGTTAACTCATCCTTGTGGTTGTTCAAGTTCTTCAAATATAAGCGAATGGTTGTAATTCTCTGTTTCTTTCTTTACATGTTTAAGTACGATTCTGCTCACAATGTTTTTAAAGGAACTCTCAACTGTGGATGATTCCACGTTGAAAATAAACAAACAAAAGGTATGTCCTTGGCAATGAAATGGCATCGTATATACCGTCTTGGTTTTGTTGCAAACATTAGGAACTAATTCTACTTTTAAAGTAACACTTAATTAATTATCTCGATTTAGGGATCCAGCTGAGATCCCTGGGCTGGTTATTTTGTTGAATCTTTTGGGGTTTCCGGGACAAGGCCTCAGCTTACATGAAGGATTGATCTTCATTTATGTATGACTTTTGTGGCCTCTACTGTTTCTTTGCTCCTCCAGAAAACATCTTCTTGCCAAGGGGTTAACATAACCCAGTAGTTTCATTGGTGCTGAAATTGATTATTAACTTCTGTGCAGTTGCATAGCACAATATTTCTTGCTCTAGATGCTATCAACTTTTCTTTCTGTACTATGAATGTATTCATGCAGTTTTGCTATAGCTTCGCAAATTGAATCATAGTTTTATATATATGTATCTTCTATAGGTACCTGCTTTTAGATTTGTGCATGAAATTGAAGCCATTGTTGGAAGGCACGCGAGAAATGATCCACGAAGTAGGGGGACATTCGAGGTTCTAGTGCTCAGCTCAATGGCCAGTAAGTTTATCCTTGTGAACAGATGTGGACGTGAGAATTAAGAGCTTGATAGACATTTCCAGCATGCTTTCCTTGTTATCCTTGTATGATTATCTCTTGGTAGTTACTTGAACTACACGAGATCTATGATTTTTTTTTTCCCTATTGCTATTGATTTTGCCTGGCATATGAAGTGAATTTTTTGGCTTCAACATTCATGTAAATGGATTCTAGTGATTATTCTTACCGTCACATCAATACACACAGAAATGTTCTTTTAGAGAAAGAGGTTTTTTGTTTTTGTATTTATGATATGCCGAAATTAGTTCAAGCTCTGTAGTCTATTGTGACATTTTTCTTTTCTTAAACATATTAACTTCCATATTGCAGGATGTACAAGAATATTTTGTAGAGTCAATGACAGGTTAGGCATAATTGAAATGACAATGTAGTTCTTGGCAGATTCAGAACCTGACAAGGCAATGAGCACTCCATGGCTTGAGCTCTCGAATTTATCTTCCATTGTTGTAGACTTCTCCAAAACTGGTGTGGCAGCCCATATGCCTGGTCGACTACGCGTTCAAGTTTATCCAGATTTTATGGAGATACAGGACAAAAAAAGCTATGATTCTGAACGTGTCATCGGGAAGCTTCATCGTGAAGTAAAAGACATTGCACCAACAATAGCCACAACAAAGTCCTTAACTAAGGAAGTGGCACTGCAGTCTTACGATCCTGACATTGAAGTTGATGGCTTTAGAGAATACGTTAGGGATGCCTTCAAAAACAAAACTCAGTATGATAATAGGTTGGGAAATCTCATGGATTATTATGGGATCAAAACTAAGGCTGAAATTGTAAGTGGTTGCATCATAGAAATGGCAAAGTCTTTTGATAAGAAAAGAGATTTGGAAGATATTACTTTCGCCATAAAGTCACTGAGGAAGGAAGCCAGGCTTGGTTTAACAAGTAAATCAGATTCTAATCCTGATGATGCATATGCCAAGCTTCAGCTTGGTATTATGTAACTTACCGTCCAAGTTACTGGGGATGTTACAAAGAAGAAGGAATGAATAGGGACCATTTTCTTCGCTTTGCATGGTGCATTCATTACGAGTTGATAGAGATCAAGAGGGCAAAACGTGTATAAAAAAGGTGTGTGTACTTATATATATATTTAATATATAAAAAACGTGCATAAAAATTTTTATTAAATTAAAAATGAGATTAAATAAAACTGAATACTGCGTACTTCAACAAAAATGAATAGAATTTTATTTGCACCCTGAATAAAACAAGGGCAAAACAAATTTAATTTGTTTGGCTGCCACGTGCCCCATTAAAATGCAAAGAAAGATTCAGATTCTCTGTACGATAACGTTAATAGAAAATAGTACACGTGTCACCGTGGGGTAGGGCCGTAATCCCCATGGACTGGATTATCAAATTCAGAACTCCGATCTGGTACACGTGTCCGCGTGGGGTTGGCAACAATCTGCACTGACTGGAATAATATATGCCAGGAATAATTACACTTTAATCCCTAACAATTTACAAACTTGTATTGTAGTTGATAACTTTGAAACCTTAGCACAACAATGTCCAATATTTTATTTTTCTCCCACTTTGTATAGTTGTAGTAAACCTTATTTTATACTTTGCCAAAAATTTCTTTAGTCTCCTGTCAAAAAGTATGTTAAATCATTAATAATCTATACATTAAGGAGAAAATAACATATGTATCTTTAATTTGATAAAATAATAAAGAGAAATTTTTGTCTTATTATTTCATAGTAAAATACAACAAATCTCTACTAGTACACTTGTAAATTTGTTTTTTCTACAACAAAAGTAAGTATTATTGAAAATAGCGAAGAAGAAACTTATGTTCTTTCATCCTCTTGTATGATACTTTTAAAATATAAATACAATTGTTTGTTATTATTAGCGGAATTATGCCTGTGCTTGAACTGACCTGGGACCCTAGCTTTTGGAAGAACACATTAGAAAAATGAACATTTTTTCATTATTTGGGTTTTATAAAATAGATTTTTATAATATGATAACTACAAAATTTGATTATTTATTGTTTAGTCTCTATATAATTAAAAATTTATTTTTGTCCTTACTTATCACTATTCTCGTCAATGCTATTTTAGTCCAAGTCTTGTCATTATATATCATTGATAATTTAGAATGTCTAATCAATTATTTTGTTGTCGTTATTCCATCAATCATATTTTACAAAAATTTAGTTTTAAAGATTAAAGTGAAATAATGATATCATTTTAAAAATAGTTATACAAGTCAAACTTGTCAATTGTAAGATAATTTTATAAATTATTAGACACTGCAATGCAATTCTCCCTAAATGATGTGGATTTATTATAAAAATTTTACTTAAAAAGTTAAGTAAAAAAATTTACTTAAAATACCAAACATACCCTTCCAAATTCAGTATTTATATATTCCTTTTAGCAATTTCCATTGGAAATTACTTTCAATTTAATTTTATATTTCAAGAATAACTATATACTAATTTATTATTAAACACAATTTAATAAAATTAATCAATCATCTTTACACTAGACCTTACGATTTATCCAAATATTTATTTTCTAAACCTCAAATTTTTTTTTTTTTTTGTGATCATTTAAAAGATAGAACTCATAATAATTAATTAGATTGATGATGCGAGGGATTGATCAATAAAAGCTATTGTTGCTACCAAAAGTAGTAACAAAATTAATAGAAAACAACAAATTTTGGTACATTGTAGCGAAACATAATTTATGGAAAAAAAATATAATTTTTCTGTAGGAAAACATCACTTGAAAGATGCATAGGGAAAAACTAAATAAAGAAATGAGTTTTATTTTAAGGGTATGATGGTCATTTTGATGGTTATTCAAAGCTATTTGTCACGTGCCGCCAATTCAGAATCGGAACCACCGAAAACGCAAGAGCACAAGAGCACACTCTTCGTAGAACAAGCGCGTTCAGAATCTGACTCGCTTACCCTCTCGACGGAGAGTATACACTCACGGATGAACAGTAGCCTGGTAAACAGTAGTAGCCCGCGAGCAAACATGAGATTTCGAGAGGCGTTTGAGGGTGAGTAGAGCAGGATGGGAGCGTGCCCGACTTCTTACCATGACGACTGAGACTAAGCAAGTCAGCAGGCCTTGGAAGCAACCACCTCAAGCATCATTTAAAGCATTATTTGGGCTGGTTAATCAAGCATAAGAGAGGAGCAAGCTGGACAGCATATGAGACAGTTTAGTAGCTAAGCTTGACTTCCTTAGAAGTGTAATCCAATAAACTCAAATTAAAGATAACGATGGTAGGTAGGATATTTCTTTATTTTCATGTAAATTATGTAAATGTAATTATCTCGGCCATTAAAAGTGCTTGTGTAAAATTGATTCATAGCCATCCATTTGTACATTTATATTATATAGTGTTGTGTAATGAAAAAAGACCCATTTCTCTTCCAAATTGTCTCTCACATTGGTTTCTTCTTCTTCTCCATTTTGCTCCCAAATTTGAACACCAAATTAACATAACTCACTGTCATTTCTTGCACCCACCTACACAAATTGATCTTCGCTTAAAAAGGGCTTACTTGGGCAGTGCACATAAGCTTGTCTAAGTGCCGCACGTAGTGTAGTCGGAATTCCGCTTCAATTTCCAGCACGTGACATATTGCTCTTTGGGCTTCCACCATTGTCTCACTCTCCAAGAAAACTCCAAATATCAGCGCACAACACCACCACCACCACCACCACCACCACCACCACCACCACCACCGCCACCGGCACCACACTCACAATAACTTCATCGTCAACAAAGCTTCAATGTCCAATTGCCTCCTCGACGGCAGTCTCGGTACAAGCTTCCTCTTCCAGATCCCGTGATTGTCGACAACAAAGCTGAAAAAACTGAAACTAAGACTTTACAAAGGAGAAGGTTCAAAAGAGGTCAACAAGCCACCCCTTGCGGATTTCCTTGCGTGGACAGTGAGAAATTGGAAGGTTAGCTTGGCTGTTGCACTTGGCCTCCGGTTTCTGCTGCCAATCTCGGTAGTGCGGACTGCTTTCTACATTGCCAACAAGGTCAAGAAGTAGCAGCAGCCAAAAAGCTGGAAGAGTGAAGCCTTTTGAGTGAAAAATGAGAACTTTTTGAGTTTTTTAAATAAAACAGAAATTTTGTTTGGTATAGCTAGGATATTCACTCTTTGTTCTTTTTGCTTCTCGTCGTCGTGCTTCTTCTTGTTGTTGTGTTTTAATTTGAGTGACTTTTCCTAGTAATTGAATATTATAATAAATTGTAAATGGTTGATGCTTTTGATTTTTTTCCATTTATTTTATATTATTTCTTGATATTTGTGTGCTGTTAAGTTAGATTGCCCCGCCTTATTTTACAGTACTATTCTGTCTTTGTAATTTGTATCTGTGATGATTATTATCATTCACCATCACGGATATTCTCTCCGAGACCCACTCCGTGGACCCATCATATGTAGGCAGGTATTTTATAAGTCAACTTGTTCCATTCAGACATTTCCTTCTGATTATTTTAATCGTCCCATCAATCATGCAATGTAGCCTATTATTTAGACTCTTTGGAAGAGCACAAATTTTGACCTATCAAAAACTTTGTTTGGTTTAATCATTATGTTCTTGAGCCTCTGTGTGTTTTGATTTGACTATCTGATATCTGTTTTGATGAATACGAAGGTTTGGATTTGATTGACTTAAAAGATAAAACCACCCAGGTAAATTTGGATTCCTTTTCTGTTTGGTTATTTGTGCTTGAAGCAATGTTGTGAATTGAAATTAATAAGGGTGTTTTGGTTTGTTAGATATTACTGTAAGACATTTGAAGAATGGTTATCAACTTCGAGTTATGGGATGATTGTTTAGAGCGGCATATCTGAAGGAATTTTGGAATTTAGGTCTCTTATTCTATCATTTATGTATGGCTTTTATGGCCTCTATTGTTTCTGTGATCCTCTAAGAAGCACCTCCTTGCCGAGGGGTTAACATAACCCACCGATTGCATTAGAGCTGAAACTAATGATGAACTTGTGAGCAGTTGCATAACAATTGTGTTCTATTTCTTTTTCTAGACCCTCTTAACTATTTCTTTTTATTGTTTAAATATAGTCACGCAGTTATACCATTGCTCTGCAAACTGAATCATAGTTGTATATATATCTTCTACTCTTGCATTTATATTTGTGCATGAAATTGATGCTATTGCTGGAAGGCGGGGAAGGAAGCATCCAGAAAGAAAGGTGACATTTGAGTGTCTAATTGCTGGGGTTTGATGGCGAGTAACTCCATCACTGTGAACTGATGTAAATGTGAGAATTTACCATCTTGGTGGACACTGCAAGCATGCTTTTTGTTACCCTTATTTGATGATGCTTACCCTTGTGCTCCTGATTTTCGATCTTGGATGAAGTGAAGTGTTGGCTTTCACATCATGTACATGGCTTTCGGTGTTCTTACTAGTTGATAATCCAAAATATCATATGAATGCACATAGAAATGTATAACCTTTTTTTTGTTAGAGAAAGAGTCGAGGACTGTCTTGCAGTGCTAGAAAAAGGGAGCCAGGCTAAACCAGCCCCGCATGTAATGGATATGTCGAGTTGCAGGCCGATCCTGGAATCAGTCCAATCTTGACCTTTAAACTTAACTAAAATTTACACACATTATTTGTTCGATTGTACCAGTTTACTCTCTGGCTAGAATGCTAAAATTGGGCAATTTATACTAAACATGAACTTATTCTTATCCTAAATTCAATAATATTTTGGTATGCAACTTATTTTATTTTACTATTTTATATTAAAAGAAAAGAAACTTTATTGAGTTTAATTAACAGTAAAATGATGGAGTATATTAGTGATAGTGAATGCAAGTCTATGCTCATCTCCAAGCCCAAGCTAGGAATCCAGAGGCCCTTCCATTTTTTTATCAAAATTGTGCTCAAATTTTTATTAGTGAAGGTAAAATGCAGATGCTTTCTAACTCAGATGTATTTGTTTAAATGTGGCGAATTGAGTCGAGTCAGCATGGATTTAACAAGATAGGAAATCAATCTAAGAAATATATATAGAGAGAGAGAGAGGTTTTAACACTAACCCATATTTCGGTCATTTCATAAAGATATCATTAACCTAATTATATATGACATCATGTTAATTAAGAGAAGTCATAATACATATGAAGATGCGTGTAATTATTCATAATTTCAATTCTTTTATTTACACTATAATTTTAAGTTTTTTATATATATATATATGTGTGTGTGTGTGTCTTATAATGATAATGAAAATAATTTATAAAGCACAAGAAAAGAGTTTAATAAACTATGTGGTGGGCTTACTTTTTAAGTAAGAAAAATGAACTTTTGTTATATATTCTATCCTAAATGTTAGGGTAACATTTTCTTTCTTTTTATAACTCGTAGTTGAATATTAGTTTAATACTATTAAATATTATACTGCATCGAGAACAAGGGCAGGGAATTTGAATTTGTCTATAGATACTATAGAAAGATTTAGATTCTCATTTTCATTTGTACACGTGTGATGCTGTAGGGCTTCGGCTTGGCAGCAATCCTTATTGGACGACCATAGGAGTGGGCAAAAAAAAAAACCAAACCAAACCGGATCAAATTGGAATCGGACCGAATTTACAAGTTCAGTATGGTATTTTATACAATTCGCTTTAATTTTGGTTCTTAAAATAAAAAATTCGAAATTTTCGATCTGATTTCGATTTGGTCTAAAAAATTCAGACCAGAATGAAAATAGTATTTTTTAATATTTTTCATGTAAACGACATCGTTTTATTGTATTTTTATAAAACGACGTTATTTAGTACACTGAAAAATTTTAAAAAAAAATAATAAATTTTTTTTAAAAAAACCGAACCAAACCAAAAATCGAAACAATCGATACGATTTTAATCCGATTTTAACATATAATCGGTCTGTTTTGGCTTGATCTGATCTCAAAAATTTAAAACCTTAAATTTTCATATTCAGTCTGATTTCTCAAAAACTCAGATTAAAAGGGACTCTGCCCACCCCTAAACGGCCAAATTGGTGGTAATAAATTCAAAATAATTTCAATTTAATCCTTATTCTTTTCAATAATTCATATTTTAGTTAAACATTTGACATTGTATTAGAAAAATTCCTAATATTTTATGTTCCCTCAATTTAGTCTCTACCTATTTAGACAATCCACGTTATTTTATCTTTTGATTAAACTTTTATTAATCCACTTCCATAAAATCTATTGAATTAAAAAAGAAAAGGACTCTTGTGTCCCAATATATTTGTCAATTCAATAATTTTTTTTATAAAAAATGATTATTAATAATTAAAAGAAGAAAAAAAGTAATAATCTTAAATTTTTTAATATGTTACATAATTTTACTTTCTTGTCATTGTTAACTTGAATTTGTTGTTGTATATATTTTTCAAGTAGTTACATTAATAGATTCTATAAAATTACTTCATTAATATTCTCCAATCTAAGGGATTTGATGTAAATTGGTTTTAAAGATTAAAATAAAATAAAAATAAAAGTTCAAAGGTTTTTTGTGATACAGTACAAACTTTTCGAGTAAATTATAAATGTTGAATATATAGGTAGCAGAGTGAAATTATACCAAAATGCGGCGGCTGGTGCTTGGTGAAGAAACGGAATGGGGCTGTTCTGTATTCCTACTGGCAACGAAGTCACGTGGGAGAGAGATTAACAGCGTTAGATTAACGGAATTGATACCCAAACAATTACTCCAAATACTCGTGTACTCAAAAGAAAAAAAAAACCTATTCATTAATTTACTTTACCAACCCATCAAATTGCCTATCGTACCATCTAAATAGATCTCTCTCTCTATTTTTTTTTTCTTTTTTATCATACGCTAAAGAAATTAAAAAATCAAAATACTCGCTTACTCAAAAGAAAAAAAAAAAACTCATTTATTTTACAAGCCCATCCGATTGCCTATCATATGTTCTAAATAGATCTCTCTTTTTTCATTTTCTATCATACGCTAAAGAATTTAAAAAATTCTACTGTTTCAAGGGATTAATTCTCATGATCTAAAACATGATAAAAACTCTGTCCATTAATTAAAATGTCTAGCAATAAAGAAGGTTTGGATTTATATCATTGTATATTACACAATAATTAAAAAAAAAAATTTGGTGTTTATACTGTAATATAAATATTTGCTAAAACATGGGTGCGGAGAGTACTTTTAACGGGGATAAAAATTAAAATCAGAAGAGTAATTAATTAAAAAAGGTTAAATAATAAACAATTTACCGCCTGTTTTGTTAACGATACGTTCATGGACGCAGATGCACATCATCAAAGCACCGAGCCGTCGATTAAAGTTCAGGACTCCGATTTCTTCATTTTACCACGAATCCATCTGTGAACAGGCACACCGGAGCTGTAAGCCCGTTGTTCAAAGTTTGGGACAGATTCTCTCTTTTTTCACGACGTTCTTTTCCTCTCTGGACTAACACAATGAGCCATCTCAGCATTCTTCCCCACCACCGCCTATCGCCGCCGCTGCTGGTCTTGCCCCGGCCATTTACCGCGACTCTTCGTCTACGTCCAACTTCGTCTGCGGCCATTAATCAGACAAATTTCGCCTATCGCCGCCCACCACCATCACCACCACCACTCCAACAGCAACCCCGAACTCCCATTCGTTCCCCGAGAACACGCTAACGGCAACAACGAACAAACTGGAAGTGAACCTTTTGAGAAAGGGGAGTCTAACTCTCAGGAGGTCGACAACACACTAATGGCGGCTTTGGCTGGTTGGACTGTGGAAAAATGGAAGTTTACCTTGCCTTTAGCACTTGGCCTGTGTGCACTGGCATTGGCTCATTTGCCGCAGCTGTTGCAGTTTGCGACCGAAAATGCACAGGGTTTTACTCTTGTTGGGGGGATGCTGACTGCTTTGTACCATTTCATTGAGACAGGTCGTAAGCTGAACGCCAAGAAGGTGAAGAAGTAGCAGTAGCCCGAGACCGACACCAGCGGAGACTTTGAGCGAAGAAAATGGGACTTTGATTTTTTACTTTTTAATAAAACAGAGACTTGTTTTATTTTAGGGTTTCCATTCTTTCATTTGTGGCTTTCTGTTTGTTGTATTTGTGTTGAAAGACTTTAATCGATGATCGAATAAATGTAAGATTGATATGATGATGGTTTTTCAATTTTCTGTTATTATATATTTTAATATTCTCTTGATTCGTGGGTACTTTTAATTGGATATCTGTTTCTATGCTTTCTCCTTCACCTTAATGTTTATTCCTTCATGGTAAGAGATTAGTGTTTGCCAAATGATACAGGGTTAAATTAGTGATTGTTGTAACAATGACTGACAATTCTCTTGGTGCTAGAGACCCAGTCCATTGATGGGGCAGCGTATTTAAAATTAGGTTTTTACTCTTTAGTCAATTGCTTGTGATTAAAATAATCTTTCCCAACAATTATGTAATTTAACCTATCATAATCTCAAACTTTTGAAACAGCACTGGTTGACCTGTGAACTTAGTTTGGTTGCTTATGTTGGGTTTTCTGTTTTTTGATTTTGAAATCTGAATCATTTGATTTTGTTTCTATTCATATTTTTTCTGGTGTTAATATGAAGATTAGATTGGCTTAGAAGATGACACAAAGCAGGTAATTCAATTCCTTTCTCTGTTGGGTTCTGTTTGGTTATTTGTGCTTTTAGAAACGCTATAAATTGAAATTGATGTGGTGTTTTAGATGATAGATAAATCAATTAGAATTGGAAGAATGCTGATTTGCTTAAAGGACTGGGATGGTTGTTTTGAGACGGAGATTTGAGGGAATTGTGGAAGGAAGTCGATTCTCAGTTCAGGTATGCTCTGTTCTCTTTTAATCAAGTCACCTTTTTTGTTTAGGTACCAACTTCTTGATCCGTTTAGGCCTCTCGTTTCATAATTTATGTATGGCTTCTCGTGTTTTTGTGATCCTCCAAGAAACATCTTCTTGCCAAGTGGTTAACACAACCCACCAGTTTCATTGGTGCTGAAATTGTGGACGGTTGCATAACAATTGTGAGCTATTTCTTTTGCTAGATGCTTTAACTATTTCTTTCTATACTATGAATGTATGCATGAAGTTTTATTATAGATCTGTGAACTGAATCATAGTTATATTTGTTCTTCTAATCTTGTCTTAATATTTGTGCGTGAAATTGATGTTATTGCCGGAGGGCTTGGAAAAAAGGATCACAAAGAAGGGTGACATTTGACGATCTAATAGCTTGGCCTTGATAGGAAGTAAGTATATCATTATGAACCGATGTGAATGTGAGAATTTACCATCTTGATAGACATTACTAGCATGCTTTTTGTTGCCCTTACGTGATAATGCTTACATTGGCAATTACTTCATTTAACTTCACGAGATCTGTAACTTTTTTCCTTGTGCTTCTGATTTTGCATCTTGTATGACATGAATTTTGGTCATTCCATATCTGTGTAAATGGATTGTGGTGTTCTTTCTAGCCGATGATCCTTACCATCAGATGGATGCACAGGGAGATGTGTATTGATTTTCTCTTTGATATGATACCGTTCCTTTTTCTTTTTCTCCCTTTAAATCTACTCTGCTTAGGCTTCTAATTTCTTTGCAAACATTTTCTATGCAAGTGTGCTGCGTTGATATTTTTCTTTTGGTTCTGATTTCATCTCCTTGGTTAATTTTCAGGAACCAGTGGCTCTTGGTTTAATCACAACACTTAGAGGATTTTCGGTACTTCAGTTCAAGCAGTTCTTCTTCTGCTTCTTTACAGTTGGGTAGTGTAACAGAACATTTTTCATGATCTTTTTCTGAATTCTGTGCTTGCTTCTTGTTGACATTTAACAATTCCCAAGAGTATGGAGAGTATGCAACCTAGCAAAGCTGCAGGGACTGAAATGTGTCCGCTGGTTCCGTGTAAGAATCAAAGAATTTGCTTTTAACACTTAATAATCATGAAGTATTGTAATAGATTTTTTGTTTTTCCATAACTAATACATTACTTTAATTACAAGTCCCTGCGTATTAATGAAGGATTGAATTTACAAGCTCTTAATGCAAATTGATTTGCGTTGATGTGAGCTATGTCTACCTACACATTGTCTATAGTTTCTGTAAGATAAATGTACCCGAGTAAAAGTATCAATTTTCTGGATTTTGTTTTGCTTACTGTTTCTACCTGCTTCCAGCTAATTGAGTACTAAATTATTTTAACAAGCTTAATTATCCATCTCAGAAATGAATAAACTGGCTTCATATTTTACAATTTTATTGCTGTTACTTGTTGTACAAGAAATCAATGCATGCAATGCTGAACTTGTGCAGGTTTTGGTCGGATTAGTTGGTTTTGAGAATAGCAATCACCAGGATGATGTTGATGTAGTAGCAGCCAATGATCCTTTTATCGATGCCAAATACATGGCAAAAATGTGCAATTAGTTGCTTTTTCTTGTAGTTTTTCTGTATATCTCTTTGGTGATGGAAACCTACTTGCTAATTTTTAATTCACTAAATTATTGTGTTTATAGTTAAGTCTTGTCTCAATGTACGGTTTTGTTTGAGTGATTTTCTTGCCAGGCGACTGATTACTTGTGTCTACTAGTGTGATACTTATCATGTTAACTCATCCTTGTGGTCGTTCAAGTTCTTCCACTATAAGCGAATGGTTGTAATTCTCTGTTTCTCTCTTTACGTGTTTAAGTACGATTCTGATCACAATGTTTTTAAAGGAACTCTCAAGCTGTGGATGATTCCACCTTGAAAATAAACAACAAAAGGTATGTCCTTGGCAATGAAATGGCATCGTATATACCGTCATGGTTTTGTTGCAAACATAAGGGACTAATTCTACTTTCAAACTAACACTTAATTAATTATCTCGATTTCGGGATCCAGCTGAGATCCCTGGGCTGGTTATTTTGTTGAATCTTCTGGAGTTTCCGGGACAAGGTCTCAGCTTACATGAAGGATTGATCTTCATTTATGTATGGCTTTTGCGGCTTCTATTGTTTCTTTGCTCCTCCAAGAAACATCTTCTTGCCAAGGGGTTAACATAACCCAGTAGTTTCATTGGTGCTGAAATTGATTATTAACTTCTGTACAGTTGCATAGCACAAAATTTCTTGCTCTAGATGCTATCACCTTTTCTTTCTGTACTATGAATGTATTCATGCAGTTTTGTTGTAGCTTCGCAAACTGAATCATAGTTTTATATATATGTATCTTCTATAGGTACCTGCTTTTAGATTTGTGCATGAAATTGATGCCATTGCTGGAAGGCATGCGAGAAATGATCCACGAAGTAGGGCGACATTCGAGCTTCTAGTGCTGAGCTTGATGGCAAGTAGGTCTATCCTTATGAACTGATGTGGATGTGAGAATTATGAGCTTGATAGACATTTCTAGCATGCTTTCTTTGTTATCCTTATATGATTATGCTTGTCTTGGTACTTATTTGAACTTCACGAGATCTATGATTTTTTTTTTCCTAGTGCTCTTGATTTTGCATTGCCTGGGAAGTGAATTTTTGGGTTTTAACATTCATGCAAATGGATTCTAGTGTTATCGCTAGTTGATGATTCTTACCATCACATCAATACACACAGAAATGTTCTTTTAGAGAAAGAGGTTTTTTATATTATATTTATGATATATATAGTTTAAATCTACTGTTTTTTGGCTTTTATAGAATTTTGTTTATGTGATCCTGTTTACAGCCAAACAAAGTTTGTTATATTTAGTAAGAATTAGAGTAACTGTGTTGAGAGTTTATTTCTGAATTCTAATTTTATCTCTTTGATTAATTTCGGGGGCCATTAATCGTCAGTTTGTTTTATTGGCAACACTTTGAAGCATTTTTGGTATTTCAGTTCCAAGCAGTTCTTTTTGTTCTTAATTTACGGTTGAGTAACATAAACAGTTGAGATCCATATATGGTTTGATTATGTTGTATGTATGGAGTTGATTATATATGGAGTTAATTCCAGGCAAGTTTTCAGGACAAGGCTGATTCAGCTCATATGAAGGTAGACCGTAGGTGGTCGGTTGTTAATAAGTTTGTGGTACTATGTATATTTATCAGCTCGCAGTCTGTTTGTTAACTAAGTTTGTTTTGGTACAATTTAATTTTATCAGGTAGCTCCCTATCTGTTCAATTATCTCCATAAATCTGCAGGAGGCCTCAACTTGAGCTTTAATTGCTACTTCTCAGGATGGTACGTGCGTGCTAAAAAAATGGTAATTATTAATTAATTAATTAATTAATATCAGCTTCAATCACCTGATGCACCAAACCAAGTACACATGATCATGAACAATATAATATTGGTTCTAATTAATGCAACTGTACACGTGCGTACCTCTTGCTCCTCTTGCCATGGTTTGATAATTAATTTTTAATATTTGAAAAAATCGAACTCTAGTGATAATTACATATATCAAGAGGTCAGTTAATAACTAATAATTGTTGATGTATAATTAATTAATATTAATTTAAGAATGGGATACATGCATGGATGCAGAAGAAATGATGGAGCTGGGCTGGAGAAAGTGAACGGAGGCCTAGGTACGGTAATCAAGTACGTGTGTGCTCATCTCCAACTCCAAGAGATCGATGCGGAATAATTCTTAATCATTCAGGGGACTATATTATATATATATAATGTAATATAATATAATATAATATAATATAATATAATATAATATAATATAATATATGCATGCAATATTATATATTTACACTCACAGCTGTACATGCTCAAGTTTGCATTAATTAATTAATTAATTGGTGATCAAGCAACGTTATGCAATATTATTTTGCTATAAAACAATTAATCTAATTTTGATTTCATGTGTACTGCAATAAAATTGATCAATTAGCAATAGCATATCTATATGCAGTTTTATGATAATTATCTTAATTTCTAAATTCTGCACGTATTTCGCTTGTATCTTACTCATAGTTTTAAAAAATTCGGCGAATTGACTTGGTTATATGTGTGGTTCTATATTCTTCCCAAGTAGTGTTTCAATATAATTAAATAAGATTAATTAAGAATTAAATGTAAAAATCATGTCTCATATTCATTCACTTACACGTTACCCCTTCTTCAGCAAGCATATGTGTATATATATATATATATAAGAAGAGAAGAAAGAATCAGATCTCATGATTCACTTTACATTCAACCCCTTCTTCATCAAGCTGGGGTCGCATGCTTGCCTTGCCTTGCCTTGCCTTGCTATATCTGACAAAACAATTCCTTCTACTTCTATACCACGCCTCCAAATTATTTCCTTGGGATCGTTACTTTTTCATTTTCATTTTCATTTTCAAGCTACAGGGAGCATATCATAGCGTCCTGGTAACTTAATGACTAATTTTTAAGCTAATTTTGTTTTCATTACATGTTGTCAATTAATGACTCAGTCAGTCAGTCAGTCAAACGCATCTCCTAGGCCCTAGCTAGCTAATTGTTTCCTTTACTTCAACCCTTCCCACTATTTGTAATTCACGATTTTAGGCCTAATTAATTAAGTTCTTCCGCTTTAGTTAGTTGCTGTTATTATATGACAATTGGAACAAATTAAAAATTAAATTAGAGAGTTGGTTTCTTTAACCAATGGAGAGCTAGCTCGAGTTGGTTTCATTTCTCATAAACAGGTTGCGTTATACACATACATATTATGTCATGATATATGATGTGATGTTTGCCTGTAAATTTTGTCCACCACAGAACATTTCGGATAGAACTTCACCGCAGGAACAATATACATGTGATGGGACAGGATTACCAACATTAGTTGGCTTCCTCAGGAATAACATATATATATATATATATATATGCCACGTACTCACCAGAGAAACCATTTAGTGATATGTGCATATGTGATTCATAGTCTATTGTACGAAACTATGAACACTCTCACACAAAGTCAATGCATGACCGATGAATTACTATCTTACGTACGTAGATTCACTTAGTAGTATACAATAGATAGTAGAAACACTGATCACACTCCAGCATCAACTGAAGTACACTGTTTCATTTCATCGGACGAATTAACACTCATATATCCATGTCACCCCACCAATCATATGTCGACAGACGTCAGCTTACACTAATTAAATTTCCAAGTATTTTTGGTTACTTCTGGCGCCAAAATAAAGAAAAAAGAAGGAAAAGAAATGATAAGATCAGTCGATATGTATATATATATATATATATATATATATACTTTCATTTGATGCTGAGAAATTGACTGTAAATTGGAAATTGACGACCAACAGTAGTATTCCCCCGCTTTTTCTGCTCTTCTTCTCTCTCTATATATTCTTTCCCCTGATCACCATTTCTTTCCCACAAAGCTCTCGTTAGTTAGTATTCATTGTCATTCATATCTTAATCTCTTGTCTTGTGAGTACTCCTCATTCTTTTCTCTCTTTCATTCATTTGCCTTTTTTCTTATTTAATTTCGTTTTGCGTTGCTTGCTTACTTTGAAGATGTAATAGTTTCTTCACACGTTTGAATTTGATTGTTTTTGCGTTTTGATCATCTCGACTTTCAGGCAACATGAGTTTCTTCCCTTACTTCTTTTCATTGCAGCCTTTCCTCTATGCTCAGCAGAATTGGTCATACTTAATACAAAACTCTAGAATGCTTTTCATATTCTTGGTCTTTACAGGTTGTGTTTGCTAAATGTTCTTCGCTGTAATTAATTAATTAGCTCACTTGACGAGGTTTTAAGTATTCATCAGTAATTTACGATCACTTGTTTCTAAATTTTAAATGATGATACATAAATTTTTTTTTCTCTTTTCCACATTTCATTTTCTTCTTATTTATGAAAGAATTTTGTTTCTAGAATAGAGATGCAGGGCAACAAAAGGTCTCTAAATGCGCGTGTTTTCTATGAGTAAATAATATGATTATCAACTATTTACTAGTTTTTTATTGTGAGATAAATTAAAAAATATGATTATCAACTATTTACTAGTTTTTTATTGTGAGATAAATTTATATGACTGCTGAGTTGCTAGTGTTAGTAACATCGTTGTTATACATGAAACAGCCGTTGGTATTAATTCTTTACGCGAAATGGCTAAGACGATCAAGTTATTTGGATTTGCTTCAATGGAGTCTCCACAAGTCGTGAAAGAATTTCTGGAGGGTCATACGGGTGAAGGAACTGTTTCTGATGTACAAGTTGGCCAGGAACAAGGTTCAAGATCACATGCCATTGTTGAATTTGCTACCAATGCAGCAGCAGAACTCATCAAATCCAAGGCTGCTGCTTCTCAACATTTGTGGTTTGGTAATTCTTATCTGAAAGCTTCAGATATGAACAGTGATGGTACTGAACCAAAGGGAAGCATCCACAGGTTTGAAAATCCGAAGTTGAATTTTGGATGCCAGATCTCCAGAGAAAAGTTTTCTGTGCTCTGGTCACACGGAGATGCTTCTGTCAGATTATGCTCAGATCTCAGAAAATTTGAGTTCTTCCTATCTTATGCTTCGGCTGATTACAAACTTGAGCTCTCTTATGAGAGCATTTGGCAGATTAAGCTACGTCAGCCTTGTGGTCAGTCTGTGAAGTATCTTGTCATTCAGGTTTGTTACTTGCTACAAATTAATGTGAAATTTTCTTTTTCAGCATCATCGATATGCAGCATTTTTTCTGTTCAATGAGTTAATTTCATTTCCTTGTCTTTCTGTTGCTAGTTATTTGGTGCTCCTCGGATTTACGAGAGAGTTATTCACTGGGTTCGGGAGGTCGATTTTACTCCATCATCTTGCATTGGACAATCTTCAGCTATATGTCTGGAACTTCCAAAAAAGGCTCGTGTTCCAAAAGCTCTCAAGGATTTCTTTTATTACGAAGAAATTCATGGAAACTTCACTCTACAAATAGGTTCTCCTTTCTCTTGCAATTCTAGTCTTGTTCCCATTATAAATCCTGCTCAAGGCATTGAGTTGCCATTCAAAATCATGTTTAAAATCAATTCCCTGGTTCAGCACGGCTGCCTTCCAGGGCCAGCACTTGATGCCAAATTCTTTCACTTGGTGGATCCAAGTAAAATGACAATGGCACACATAGAACATGCTTTGGAGAACTTGTTTCATCTAAGAGAATGCTGCTATGAGCCTGTAACCTGGCTGAGAAAGCAATGCAGAAAATACTTCACTTCTGACCAATATTCTTCATCTCCCACTGTGGCTTTAGATGATGATGGGTTAGTCTATATAAACAAGGTTCTGGTAACCCCATCTAAAGTTTATTTCTGCGGTCCGGAAATCAGTCTTTCCAACCGAGTGCTACGCAGTTTTCCTGATGAAATTGATAGTTTTCTTCGCGTTTCTTTTGTTGATGAGGACAAGGATAAGTTGTACTCGACAGTTTTAGCTCCTCCGATATCTTCTACAGATGAAGAAAGGCGCACTGGAATTTATGAGAGGATACTGGCAACTCTAAGAAATGGCATAGTAATTGGAGATAAGAGGTTTGAAACACTTGGATTTTCGAATAGTCAACTGAAAGAAAATTCTTTGTGGATGTTTGCATCAAGACCTGGGCTTACAGCAGCTGATATCAGAGATAAGATGGGTGATTTTCGTGAGATTAGGAATGTTGCCAAGTATGCTGCCAGGCTTGGTCAATCTTTTGGCTCATCCAGGGAGGCATTGCATGTTGATAGCAGTGAAATCGAAGTCATTCCTGACATAGAGACCGAAAAGGATGGAATTACATATAATTTCTCGGATGGAATTGGAAAGATATCAGCTGAATTAGCTGAAATTGTTGCCGGAAGATGTGGCTTCACAAATTATACTCCATCTGCCTTCCAAATTCGATACCGTGGCTACAAAGGAGTTGTAGCAGTGGATCCAACTTCATCAACAAAATTATCACTGCGAAAAAGTATGTGCAAATACAAGTCCAACAGCACAAGTCTAGACATTCTGGGAAATAGCAAGTATCAGCCATGTTTTCTGAATCGCCAGCTGATCACCCTTTTGTCTACTCTTGGTGTTAGCGATAATGTTTTTGAAAGGAAGCAGAGAGACGTTGTTGCTCAATTAGACGCAATTTTAACAGATCCGGTAAAGGCGTATGAGTCACTGGAACTGATGTCTTCAAGGGAAAACACAAACGTTCTGAAAGAACTCCTTATGTGTGGTTATAAGCCAGATTCAGAACCGTTTCTGTCAATGATGCTACAGACATTTCGCGCATCAAATCTACTGGAGTTGCGAACCAGAGCAAGAATATTTGTTCAAAATGGAAGAGCTATGATGGGATGTCTGGATGAGACAGGAACATTGGAATATGGCCAGGTATTTGTGCAATATTCTAGCAACAATCAATCAGGGCAACTTAATATTATGCAGCGAAATGTGGTTGTTGCTAAGAATCCATGCCTACACCCTGGAGACATGCGTGTTTTAAGCGCTGTGGATGTGCCGGCTCTGCGCCACATGAAGGATTGTGTCATTTTCCCAGCAAAAGGAGAAAGGTAATCCTGTTTTTCAAGAAAGACTTTTATTTCATATTAGATCAATGTTGGAATGTTGTTCCCATGTGCTTGTTCTGTTTTGATGTAATATAATTTCTTATGAGTAGACTGACGTTGGTTACTTTTTTAGGCCCCATACAAATGAATGTTCTGGAAGTGATCTGGATGGAGACATCTACTTTGTCTGCTGGGATCTTGATCTTATTCCTCCTCTTCAGTTTCCACCCATGGATTATAGGCCAGCTCCAGAAAGAGTTTTGGATCGGGATGTGACAATTGAGGTATACCCAATATTATAGTCGTATGCTGAAAGTAGTTCAAACTTTGTAATCTGTTGTCACATTTTTCTTTACCTATTAAACATATTTAATGCCATAATTTGCAGGATGTACAAGAATATTTTGTGGACTACATGGTCAATGACAGCTTAGGCATCATTTGCAATGCCCATGTAGTCCTTGCAGATTCAGAACCTGACAAGGCAATGAGCACTCCATGTCTTGAGCTCTCGAAATTATCTTCCATTGCTGTAGACTTCTCCAAAACTGGTGTGGCCGCTGATATCCCAGGTCAACTACGTGTTAAAGTTTATCCAGATTTTATGGAGAAACAGGACAGAAAAAGCTATGACTCCCAACGTGTCATTGGGAAGCTGTATCGAGAAGTAAAAGACATTGCACCAACAACAGCCACAATAAAATCCTTCACTAAGGAAGTGGCACTGCAGTCTTATGATCCTGACATGGAAGTTGATGGCTTTAGGGAATACATCAGTGATACTTTCAAATACAAAACTCAATATGATAACAGGTTGGGAAATCTCATGGATTATTATGGGATCAAAACTGAGGCTGAAATTATAAGTGGTTGCATCATGGAAATGGCGAAATCTTTTGATAAGAAAAATGATCTGGAAGATATTACTTTCGCCATAAGGTCATTGAGGAAGGAAGCCAGGGCTTGGTTTAACAAGAAGAAAAATAAATCGGGTTCCAATCCTGATGATGCATATGCCAAAGCTTCAGCTTGGTATTATGTAACTTACCATCCAAGTTACTGGAGACGTAACAAAAAAGAAGGAATGAATAGGGACCATTTTCTTAGCTTTCCATGGTGCATCTATGACAAGCTGATGGAGATCAAGAGGGGAAAGCGGACAATCTAAAGGCCAGGCCTTCAACTTTTTCATCCCTAAGGAGCATCAACACTCTCGGATGCGCTCTTAGTTGGTGGAGCGATTTGAGATTTCATACCTAAAAATGTTTGAGCACGTATTTCTGCACGGGTAGCTTCACGCTTGAGTGACTACTGCTTTACCTTGTTGGCGTCGTTGTTTTGTTATTTTCATTGTTGTGAGGATGTAAGTTTGTTGTAATCAGTATTTGAGACTTGTTCCTATTATCTCTAATAAAATTAAGTATCTGGTGTGTTGTGTGATATTTTGGAATTCGTCAGCACATTAGATTATGCATTAGTTCTTCGGTTAAAAAACAATTTTTAAGCTGCAAGTTAGGAATTTCCAAGAGACATGCTAATTCTTAAAATGCAAATTTGATTTTATGACAGAATTATTGAAGTTTTTAGCCAATAGAATATTGAAATGCCAAATACTGCGAAGCATAATATAGAAAACGTGTTTTTGATAGAAGCTGTGTACAGAAAATGCTTTCTTATTATTAATCTGAATCCAGAGCTGCATTTAGAACCAGCAACATAACTGAAAAACTATATTCTAATCTCGATACATTGTTCAGTTGCATCAATTCAAGTACTCAGATTAAAGAAATGGTCTGGAAGCAGCAGGATTTCTCCTCAGAGTCTCCGGAAGGCTTGATCCCGGAACTTCTTCAGGAGATATTTCTTCTGAAGGACTAGGTGCTGGAGCTTCTCCAGGAGACATTTCACTGGGAGATCCTTCATGTAAAGGGAAAATTTCCTCGGCAGGACTTGGCTCTGGAGCTCCTTCAGGGGACAATTCTTTATTATGACTAGATTCTGAAGTTTCTTCAAAAGCAAGCAACATCCCTTCCCGAGACCCTGGTGGCGCTTCACCAGGCGGTGCTTCCCCGTATGCTGGTGGCATTCCAAACGGAGGGTTGAATGCTGGAGAACCGCTGCAAGTTATTGCACAGATGCATCTGCGCAGGAATTTTTTACAGTAGCCAGAGGTGAAGCCCTCTGATACGCAGACCCTTGCACAGTTATGGTTGTTGAAGCACACGCCTTCGTAAGTTTTGCTCACGGAATAACACATCCTTGCATGTGTTTGCAGCATCTCCCCTGGAATAAAAACGTTATAGAAATTATAACAAGGTAAAACTTAATAATGAAGTAAACAATTCTTCAAATGTACTTACCAGAAAGAAAGACGATGAACAGCAAGAACATTAAGCCAAAGTAATTACTCTCCATTCTCAGAATTGCAGTGCTTTTCGACTTTGAACTATTTGACAAAGCACTTAGATGGCTCTCAACACAGAAGTAGGCAATATTTATAGCCTGACTAAGTCATTTACAGCTTTGTTACAAGTGGCCGCTTTATCTGCAGAAGCACTTTTTGAGTAAAAGTTCATTTATCATCTTAATATGCTAATTAAGGTTAAGTTATTAAGAGAGTTTAACATTTTCTAAAACTGAGAAAATCAGTCATAAATTGATCTCATTTAGCATTAACTTTTTCACATATGAGGCATATAGAAATCTCTTGATGTCACAAGACTTTTTGCTTGTTTCATCAATGCTGATGGAATTTTATTTTTTAGTCATTTAAGTTGATTTTACTCATGATCTGTCAATAATTACTTTACATTAAATGCACCCTACAATGCTACAGTAATGCTAGAAGAGCTGCAGTTTCTTTTCTTAAAAAAATTTTTAAGTTTATAAAAAAATTATTGTGCTATACCTCTAATTTTTTTTTTTTTTGCCTATCTTAAATATTTTTAAATTTTAAAAAAATATTAAAATACTTTTATGAGATACTATTTTTATATAAATTAACTATTTTACTCTTAAATATTAAAAAACTTATAAAATAATTTAATTGCATTTATTTTTATTTTGTAATAATTAATACATATTTTTTTACAATTTTTTGTCAAATTTTTAAAAAATATTGATTATAAATAATTTTTAAAATTGATCATTTTATTATAATGGTCTATTTAAAAAAATTATATATAATTAATATTGTCAAAATTTCCCTAGTTGTCAATTTTTTACAACAAAATAATTTTGAAAACAATAATTATAAAAATTTTTACAACATAAAATTTGCTATAAAAAATTATTAAAAATTCTTACAACATAAATTTTGTAATTAATTGTAAAAATTAATATAGTAGAAAATCTACTGTGGATTTTGAGAATATCAATTCTATATAATTTTTGAAATAGACCATTTAAATTAATATTATTACTTAAGATTTTTATATATAATTAATATTATTAAAAATTGATATTAAATTTAAGAAAATAATTAAAGATTAAAATATTATTATAACTTTTAAAATTAAATATTATTATAAAATTATATTAATTATTATAAAATAAAAATAAGAACAATTGAATTATTTTATATATGTTTTAATAGTCCATAAATAAAAAATTATTTCATATTAAAAATAATATCTCACGGATATTTTAATATTTTTTTAAAAGTCCAAATATCTAAAACACGCCAAAAACTCAAGGAATATTTCACCTTTCCCAAAAACTCATAAAAGTACAATATCTCATTTATGAAAACTATCAATGCCTTTTTTTTAATATAATTAATTAATTAGATTTAGTAAAATCTCTAAAATGAGTACATTTTGATACTGTCCAAAAAAAAAATAGTTTTACCAAATATGCTACTTAAAAGTACTTTTGACCATAAGAGATGTTTGGGTATCATTTACTTTCAGACGTCTTGATAAACTAATATCCACAAAAGATAATTTATTTTCAAAAAGTGGGAAGAAACCAAAAAAAAAAAAAAAACTTGACAAGATTTTGAAAATATTTATTTTATTTCTACTCAATTTTAGAAGCATAATAGTTAAAATATTTGATAGCTCTAGTATTGATTACTGGCTTTCTAACTAATATTTATTACTCTTTTCTACTTGCTCATCTAACAATTCCTACAATAATTACATATTAAAGTTTTATTTAGAATTGAAGTACTATACTTTGAACCTACAACTATTGTCAAAAGAAATTACCAAATGTCAAACGTTAATAAAAAAGCGGATACTCTATACTAAAAATTAATATTTACTAACTATTTTAATTGTTATACTTTTTAAGTCAAACATCCACAACATTTTCTAAATATATCTTTCAAATTTCAGGACGTCAATTATGTTGGATTGATAATTGATTGAGCTCCTGTCCTGAACTGAAAGGACTGTTACTTGAACTTTGCTACCTGCAGTGAACTACAAGGATTGTTAATTCAACTAGCAAAGGCTTTTAATAAATGAACCCAGTGACATAAGTATTAACTGTCAAATAATAATGAGGGAATGATTAAAGCCTTCTAATTCTAAAACCAGGTTTTATCAAATAACTTTTTTAGTGAAATGTAATTAATTCACTTGAACTGAAATCGTTTGAGGTGCAAAATTCTCACATAGCTTTTCTTAGCCTATTTTCCACTCTCAGACGCATTGCCTTACCCTAAAGCTAACCTTGGGATGGGTCTCCAATGCTAGTTCCAGATAACAAGAATTTTTAAGGGAAGAGATAGAAACAAAAAGATCCTCCAAACAATCAAATTCAAACCATGGATGATCAACAGACTCCTCATAATTTATTTCACAAGATAAATAAGGTCATGAAAAGTATTTCTCAGGGGTTCATTATTTTTGAAACAAACAAATGTCATTGACAAGGAAGCACAACTACAATCACAATAGAGCAAGATGATTATCACTTTGCATCATAATTTACCAGCCCCGCTTTTCCTAATCGATTTTCGATGATGCCATTCTCATGCAAGTACTCGACGAATTCATCAATAAGATAAGGCCAAGCACCTTCTGCGTCATAATTTGATAGTGTAGGATCCACAGTCTGCATAACAGATAGAATGAAAAATAATTAGTAGTAACATTGTGGTTAACTTCAGCCACAGCGGCCAACCAAAAGTAAATATGAATAAATCATTTTCTGCTCTTGTTTTACCTCCTTGTCTTCCGAGAGAAATGATATACATATAAGGTCTTGGAACTGTAAACATCTATTTTGTAGAGCTTTAAATTTGCTTTATTCTCCATTTCAAGACAAAATGTTCAAATTTCAATATCCTGACTGAATTTCATCTTACTCTTAGCAGTGACGGATGAAAATATAATATTTCACGCCACCTCATCATAATTGAGCAAATGTGCTGAGCAGTTGATGAAAGCAGCGCATTTAAAATTGCAAGCTTATAGTTTAAAAACTCATCTTACCCTTGCAAACTCCAATAGCTGAGACCATGTGTCCCTTGAGATTGCTTTATTATGCTTAGCCTGATGAATAGCATCAAAACAGAAGAAATAGATCAAAGGAAATTACCAATAGTTGCACAACATGAAACCTTATACACTTACTCATTACAAGAATTACTACTAATTTTTATGCAAATACATAAAAAACATTGTCTTCTTATGAAATAAAATTAAGTAAAAGATCATTAAGAAGACAGCGTCAAGAAGCTACCTGTAAGAACTGGCACCAGTGATCAACTAGCGGCCACTGCCTCTCAGCAAATAATAATTGCCACATCCCTATTGCAGTATCCAGTGCAAGAGATTTTTGACCCTGAAATTGGGCAGAGAAAATTCACTTAATTTAAGCAGCAAAATGTTATTAGATGCTGTAATAATCATACAGGTAATACCAGTTGAATTGTTATAAATATTTCAGACCATAACATGAAGACTGTAAAAAAGCGATCACTGCAACTGGGAATTGCATTTTAAACTGAACATATAGAGGAGCATTGAAGTTATCACAACACTTAGTCACTGAAAGAAAGTCTAAATATTTTTTAAGTTTCAAACACTTTCAAATATTAATATTATTTAAGTTTCAAACACTTCCAAATATTAACATTATACCAGAATTCGAGTGCCAGAATAAAGTAACTTTTAATATGGTAAATTAACATCCACAAGGTGATTATTCAGACTATTCACAAGTTCTAAATCCCTGGAAACAAATTTGGTTACCTTTTCTTTTGCCCAACCAAATGCAAAGTTGTATATCTCACGGAATTTTTCTGTATGGACATAAGAAAAGATTATTTCAGCAACAAGAAAATGAGTTCACTTTCTATCTGCAGCTCAAAAGGCAAAAAGAAGTTCAAGGATCTGTTTGAGAAGATGTCTACCTATTCTATAACATATTGATTTAGAATTAATTAAACAATAACGGCATCAAACTTTAAAATATAATCAATTTTTGGGTAAATACCAAAATTATGCACCAAAGCACATACGTTCATCTTTCAGCTCAGACCGCATGAACGATATCCTTTCACGGAACTTATCCAGAGAATCTATCCTGCCACCAAAATAGTAACCATGAACAAATTTGCATCATAATACATTTGAACTTACAATTTGTTAACAACCAGAACTAAATGAAATGGCGAAAAAGGTTACCCAAGTGATTGTAATCCTCCTATGAACTCCTCCTTTGAAAATTCACACATTGTAGCAGCCTTCATGTGCCATGAAAGAACTAACTAAAACAAAATTAATATATCACGTTAGCCAAATTCATCCAACTAATTAGCCCATCCACTCCGTCAATGCATAAGGTTGAAATTTTAAACCAAAATTCAGGACATTCATAAATTGCAACATTTTACAGGTCATCACTCAAAAAGATTAAAAAGAAAAAAAGGCCTTAGAAATCGAATTGGAAATCTGGAATTATCAATAACTTATATTCTGAAAATTTTGCAATTTAAAAAAAAAAGAAGATACATGTCTTGTAAAGCAAAAGGTTCAGTAGAATCATATATACATACCATAACTATATCTTGAGGATCCACCTGAGGAAAAAGAAAAGTTTAAATGTCATGCAAACTGTGAAAAAAAAAAGAAAGGATTTTAGGTGCAATTAAAATAAATTGGAACAGTAACAAGAAATATTAGCAAACCACCATGAGAAATAAACATTGATACTCAAAACTCAAAACCATAACAATAACAAGCAATATGACTAACACCTACCTGAAGGTCATTGCACATGAGAGTGATACCATCAACCAGAATCATATCAACATAAGGATCTGCAAAAATATTTTAGAATCAAAATTTCTTAGTGGATATCAAATCCATAAGCATTTGACAACCAACCAACCAACTATAAGCTAAATATAAAATGCTTCAATCAATGTAATAAAACATGAAGTGCAAGCTCACTCAACATGAGAAACCAACATTAATTAACATATATACATTTAAGGAGCAAAGTGATGCAATCGAGTGAGTGCAAAATAGATAAACAAAAAAGTTAGCTAAAACGTAAAGCTTACCTTTGTATCTGTTATAAAGCTCCTCCAAATGTCTAGTATCAGTAAATGATTTTAATTGGGGCTGGCTGTAGAATACATCAAATGCTCCTTCAAGATGCCAATCACTGGCCTTCAAAGCCTGAAGGGCAGCTTTTTCACTGCAGGAAAATTTTACACAAAGTCAAGAAAGAAACAAACTGTACTAATAAAAAGTCAAAACACAAAATGCAGATAAAAGATGCAATCATGCCATTATTAATCTGGAAGGGCACTGACAGATTCATTTTCTACAACCTACCCAAAGTCCCTTACAATTGGACAAGAAAATAAACGAACGGGTGGTTGTTTCTACATAACATTCCATGAAACATTGTTCCACATGCTTCAGAGTTTTAAATTAGTGTGCTTGTGTTCAGAAACACATAAAAGCACTTAACCAAATAAGCAAATGAAAGCTATCTACAGAGAGCCTGCAACTTTGACAAGCTTCTAATTTTTTTTTTTTTTCACAACACATTTACAAACTAGCACACAGAAAACTCTTTCCCCAGATTTTCTCATTTTCTCACCCATACAATCCCAAATTTTTTCTACCACCTAATAATCATGTGCCAAACAACACGCTTTTGTGTTATCATCCAATCCTCATCTACCACATCATTAAAGCAAGAAAAATCACATCATATGATGATAAAATATGAAGATACCTTGCTCCGGTAATCGAGATAAATTGCTGGAGTTTATCCCGGTTACTTCTACTCAACTTATGCTGAAAAAACAAAAATCAAACCATATTAATATACAAATACAAACCTGGATTATATTTACAGAAAGTGATGCATATACTAAAAGGCGGAATCGAAGAATGAAAACCCAGTTGGGATAGTATATACCAAACATGACGAATTCACCATAAAACAAGTTAAACAGAAAACAAAGGCATTATAAACATCAAAAATCCAAACTTTGGCAATTAAAGAGGATAAATTATATTATTATTAACTACTTCCATTAACTGATAAAAGCCTAGTTATGATATGAAAAAATATTGGTCTTAACGTTGCAAGAAAAAAAAAATTTCGCATTAATTAAGCTCAGTCTCAACATATCGAGGAAAGGAAAAGAAAGAGAAAAAGAAAATGAATATGAACGTGAAAATAAACTGACCATCTTGGTAAGGTGATTTGATGAAACGTTGTATGTGCGAAAAATTCGATCTTAGGCTTTGGTTTATGAATGAGAAAGTTTTCGAGAGAGAAAATTATGTCTAGGGCTTGGGCTTCGCCACCTCTTCGTTCTCCCTCTTTTTTTCTCTCCCTTTCTCTCTCTGTGAAAACTCTCTTATTTCACTCTCTTTCTTTCTGCTTTTGTTTTTTTTATGTTTTTCTATTTGTAAGTTGGAAAACAGAAAAATTAAATTAAATTATTTCTGGTTGAGGATTTGTTTTTCTATTATTACGTCCACTTCCATGACCCCAAACCAAATACTTACAAACTAAATCAATTTCTTTTATTTTTTTAAATAAAAAATAAAAAATTTGTTAATATTAAATTTATGACGATATTATTACGACCCCATATAATAAAAATTGGAAGAATTAAATATATTAAATACAAATTTAAGTTTAATTTATAAACTTCGTGCTATCTTTTCCCCACTCTCCCCAACGGACTTGATACATCAAATTTATAAACTTCGAACATTGCATCAACTATAATTAAACTCTAAATAAATTTTTTTCAATAGTTTAATTGACTATTTTAATTATATATAATTTGCAATTAAATGACATAATTTTAATGTTATCACATGTTAGTTATTTATGTATTATAAAGGTTTCATATTATCACATTAAATTTTAGTATCTCAAACGTGACACACGTGAATTTTTTTCAGTAAAATTGATAAACAAAATCAATTAATTTCCCTTAATTATCTCCCTAAAATCTCTCTTTTTTCCCAGTGTTTTCATTATTAATATTATTATTATTATATCTGTGAGCTATCAAATGTGTTGGTAGTCTTTGTCGTTAACCAGACCTAGTAGGAGGGTGAAATTTTAGTCAAACCAAAAATATTACTTTTGATTTTTTGTTTTGTTTGGCAATCTGACAATATTAATTTAATAAACGTAATAACTATATATCTAAGCAAAATGTCTATGTGAGAAGACAATAATTTCCGTGTGCACTTTGCCAATCCAATATCATAATTCATATATATTAATTAGTAATTAAGTAAAAAAAAAAAAAAGTATGTAAAAAATTCTAAATCACATCAATTCGATCTCTTTTGGGTCAAATGAAGAAAAAATAATTAAAAATGATAAATTATTATCCTTTAACTAGGTCATTTGAAACAATATCGCTATTTTTATTTTTAAATTTGCAGTAAATTTTTATTAAAAAAATTATATAAGTACTTATATGTGTTCTTCATATTATTATGCCTTAACATAAGATGGATGCTGAACATTCTAGACTTTGTTTAATGTGAAACAAAATAAAATGATAATATTATTCCTATTCCTGAACCGGGATTCCTTCCCCACTGCCACTGGTAACAGATTCTAATTGAATTTTAATTTTAATACACATAATAAGTCATCTTCTATCAAATGAGGCATGAAACTGACAATACTTTCCAAATTTAATTCTTGTAAAACAAAGCACATTTGCCAACGTCAAATCCAACATTCTCCATGCTTGCTTTTTATTGAATTAATTCTTAGCCTGTTCTCTTTTTTCCTTCCAAATTGGAGCAGTTGAATTGCATTGTCATATCCATTTGTTTATTTTTCTTTAGGTTTTATTATATAAGCGTGCAGTGGCAACTGTTGCTTCTGTGCCAAGAAACTACCGCTTTTGTTATACGAAAAATGGGGAATGATCTCCGGACAGATTCCTCAGATTACCGGACAGAGCTTCTATCACCAGCACCTCCCGGAGAGAATGTTCCGGTGGCAATCGAGCCCTCCTGGCGACTTAACATGGACCGGTTTCACCTGCCGGAGAGACGAATGGATTCTCAATTTGGCTTCGGTTATTTTATCAGAACCTTGAGTATGTGGAATCGCATATTCACAGAAAATTTTCCTAGAAAATTTTATAGCTGAATTTTGATTATTTCCTTCTCAGGGATACAAAGAAAAATTGCAGAGTATTACAAGAGACAAGAGAAACTTCTCAAGGGATACAATGAAGTTGATACATTCACTGAATTGGGAATTTTGCCCGGAACTCTAACTGAGGTTTGCCTTTATTCTATTAAAAAAAAAAAAAAAAAAAAGTTTATCAGAAGGGAAAAGCATGAATCTTACTCAATAGAAGAACTTTTTTTTTTTCCTGCAGGATGAAATGAAGCAGCTTGCAAGAAACGAGAGGGTGGCAATTTATGCATCAAATGTAGCAAACCTGGTGCTTTTCCTAGCAAAAGTTTATGCTTCTGTGGAAAGCAGATCGTTAGCAGTGATAGCATCAACTTTAGATTCCTTGTTAGATCTCTTGTCCGGATTCATTTTATGGTTTACTGCATATGCAATGAAGAATCCAAATCATCATCAGTATCCCATCGGCAAGAACAGAATGCAACCTGTGGTAATTTAGCCTCGCAACACATCCAAATTGAAGTTTAACATTATAATCAACTCTCAAATTCACAATTTCTGCAGGGAATTGTTGTTTTTGCGTCGGTAATGGCAACTCTCGGATTGCAAATACTGTTCGAATCAGGTCGAGAACTTATCACAAAGGTACCGTGTATATGTATATATATCTCTTCTTATTCTGCATTCACAACATAAAAATGAAGGTGAACTTCCCGTCCCGTTGCATTTGCCTGAAGTGATCATATATATCTGATAAATTTCTGCAGGCTCAACCAGACAGGGATCCTGAGAAAGAAAAGTGGATGATAGGGATTATGATATCTGTGACATTGGTAAAACTGGTGCTGACGGTTTACTGCCGAAGATTCAGAAATGAAATTGTGAGAGCATATGCACAAGATCATTTTTTTGATGTGATTACTAACTCAATCGGGCTAGCAACAGCAGTACTGGCCATCAAATTCTACTGGTGGATTGATCCAGTTGGCGCCATTTTAGTAAGTTAACGATGATTACAACATGATGCTTTGATTAATCTCATGAATAAAATAGTATGCCAATTAATGGCCTTAATTTATGCAGATAGCTTTGTATACAATGAGTAACTGGGCAAATACAGTGATGGAAAATGTATGGTCACTGATTGGTAGAACAGCTCCAGCAGAGTACCTAGCGAAGCTAACATATCTGATATGGAATCATCACGGAGAAATCAAGCATATCGAGACTGTGAGAGCATACAATTTCGGAAGTCAGTACTTTGTTGAAGTTCATATAGTTTTACCGGGAGAAATGTCACTGAGTGAAGCACATAATATTGGTGAATCACTTCAGGAAAAGCTGGAACAACTTCCTGAAGTGGAAAGAGCTTTTGTTCACGTTGATTTTGACATCACTCATCAGCTGGAACACAAGCCTAAGAAATTATGATAAATTTTATTGTTTGCCTTGCTTGATTTGTATTGTTTCATCTTTGAATTCTTGTTCTAGTCTGTCTATTCATGTATTTGAGGTTGTGATTTTTTTTATTTTATCCTGAGGGAATATTGATTGAAGGATTTAATAAGAGCTCGTTAATTTTCAGTCTATTCGGTTCATGCTCTGAACTTGTGATTTTAAGAAGATATGAAATCTAAACTGAAGTAATATAGGGCTGAGAATGGGCAGGGATGGCCCAAAACCAAGCCCATGTTCAGATATAAAATAAAATACCTTCTACTTTACAACATATTCAATGATTCAATTCCAAGAGTACAAATGGGCTCACCTCTTTTATTTTCCTTTCTTTTCTCTCTCTTCTTTCTTTTTTTTTTTTTTTCGCATAAGAGTTGAGACGTTGCATAAATATTATGCGATAGAAATAATACTTAAAAATTAAAAATATATATATTTGAGATGACTATTATAAAAATTAAGATCAATAGTTCGTGATCAATTGAAGTTAATTTGAGAGGAATTCATATATAAAAAATTATACATTAAGTCAAAAAAATTCATCTTGTTTATAAAATCATCATGAATTCTAACTGAAAAATATGAATTACAATTTATTTTTATTGGTCATTCATACTCATTTTTATTTTTATGAACAATATAACATAATTTTATAATTTATAGGTAGGAATGTCTGCACTTTACAATATATTGATTTGAAGTAATACATTATTGTTTAAAAATATACAATTTTTTTTATTTTAAAGAAAACAAATTTTAGCGTAAATTTTTATTTTTAAAAAATGTGTATATCTTATTTTAAAAAAAAAAATAGAGATATGAATTGAAAGGACCAAAAATTCATTTGGTTTATCTTTCATTAATGTCTAGATATTTTTTTCTAATAAGAAAGGTTAAAATTAATTAATTAATTAATAATCCACCACGTTCATAATCATATTCATAGGTATAAATATATGAACATGCCTTGTGTGCCTTCTTTCGGTTGAGTAAGCAAATATAATATTGTACGACATATCATCAACCCCCCATTTGATTAAGTAATTACATCTATATATATATATATATATCATAAACACCCTTTTGAAAAATCTAATTAATTAATTAACTAATTAATTATATTTAAAGAAAAAATATCAAAACGATGATGTCACTTTTTTAAAATACAATCTTAATAAAAGTGCTAACATTAGGCCACAGTATACATTATAATATATGATACGATATGCAGTAGTGGCTAAATATATACCTTTTAATTTATTTTATTGTGTCAAGATATTTTTGCTTTTTGTAAGCGCTTTTGCTTAGCGGGCTTTTACACGCAATGAATTCATAATATTAATGAATTAAAGTTACCTGTTCTCCCTGGATACGGCACATGTACATGACTCATTACATTTCCATTTTTGCTTGCGGTACATTTAATTGTATCCAATTACTTCTAAATTTTTCAGTTAGAATTTTTTTTTAACTCTTTTCTTTATAATTTTAAATTATGTTATTATACTTCTCAACTTACATAATATTATATTAGACTATTTTAAAAATTTTAACAAAAAATAATGTGTCCATTACATTTTAGTGAACGAGACTAATTGGTTTAATTAATTAAGAGAATATTTTATATAATTTAAAAAAAACTATTTTTGTATAAAAAAAAAAATTATCTACAGACATATCAGTAATTTACGATAAATAAATATGAACAATCTTATATGATGATATGCAAAATTTATTAGTAGTCAACAAATTAACATTGATATTTAGAGTATATCAATGGTATTATAAGTGATTCTTTAATTTTTTAGCTCTAAAATATGATTAAGGTGATAATTTGTATTATCATGTCGAGAATTAATTAAAATGTATCTTCTTTTTATATTAATGTTTATGATTTTAAGTAATGCACATTGTATAATAAAACAAAAGAAATTACATCTATAAATTAGAAATAATATTGGAGAATAATAATTTAAAAGGTAAAAATCAGAATTATTTAATTAATTTGTAGGCAATTTTATTTTTCAGATTAATTTATTTTTATGTGGCTTAAAATGTTTAATCATATTGAAAACCAACCATAGAATATTATTTGAGATAAAAGATAAACACATTGGCCAATAAAATTAAAATTAGTGTACTACAAAAACTATGCATGTGCATATATATATATATATATATGCACAGTGTTTAAGTACGATTAAAGAAAAGTTAATAATTGGTTGGCATGCATGCATAAATATATATATCTAATCTAGAATTGACTTGAAAGATTATTATATTAAAAAAATATATAATTAATGAAAATATCAAAGAATAATAAACGACGAAATGTTCAACTTTTTCTATTGAATAGGTCTTTCATGAAACATTCTACATGGACCTCACCGAAAGAAAATTAATTAATGAGTATATCTTTTGCAACAAAATTGGATCCCTCTAGACATTACATTAATGCATGCTTTTCTTTTTATTATTACAATTTTTATTTTTATTTTATCATTTTATATATATAAAATTTTTTGTGCTTGTAAACTCCAAAATAGTTGAAATTTCCTCAAAATATTTTGTACATTGGAGTTGCTGGTACAAATTTTAGCAAAATACGAACATTAGATACCATTCATTTATCATGTATATCTTATATACGAATACGATTTCCATAATTATTATTGCTATTATTGTTTTTAATATATAGAATTTTATTCTAAAATAAATGGATAACGTGTATGGACCATGTTCTTCACTTCCACTAAAATAAATCCCAAAAAAGGAAAAGAAATAATGCCATGTGTATGATCACATATCATACACAAATAAGTTATAAAATACAAACGCATACACGACAGATTAATGTCCTCACCGAATTTAAGGAGGAAACGGTTTTTTCACTTTACACTGTTCTTCTTATTAAGCAGTTCGTTTCTGATTTATACATCATCTCCGACTTCAAAGCAAAACCTGTCTCTTTCGGAATTCAAAACTCGAATTAATTTTTATTTTTAGAAGAAGGAAAAGATCAGATAGATGGCGGGTGATCATGATGATCGGAGTGGGATGTATAAGGCGATTAACGATAGCATTGGTGGAGGAAGTGGCGGGAAAGCTGGTCAGCTTCTTCCGGATGTGGAAACGGCGTCGTCTGCATGGCGACTGAGGCTTGATAGTTTTCGGCTACCGCAGCGAGGCAACGGAGACGATGATGATGGTGGTGGTGGTGGTGGTGGTGGTGGTTATCGTTTTCACTCCAGCTTTCTTCGAAATCTTTACACTCCAAGTATGTTATTACTGTTTACTATGTTCTTGATTCGTCCTGTTTACTATATCTCGTTTGGTTGTTGAGAAAATAAAAATTAAACGACGGTAAAAAGGGTTGAATCTTTGTGATTTATATTTATCTTAAAATAGTGTTTTTCTTTTCTTTTTTCTAGAAAGAGCTTTTGAGGAGAAGCGTTTTTTCCTTCTCTGTCTCTTTTTTCTTTTTAATTTTTTAATTTTTTCTTTCGGTAGCATTCCGGAAAAAGTGCTTCCATACTTCTCCAGAAAATCACTGGAAGGTTTTCTTTTTCTTTTCTTCTCCTTTTTTTTTTTTTTTTTTTTCGAGTGAAAGATTCAGTTTCAGGTAACACTGCCTTTGATAGTGTAAAAGGAGTGACAGTGTTCCATTACAATTCTTTAAGCCTCTCACAAAATTTCTTTTTTCTTTTTAAGATTCATTTATTTTACAAAAAGTGACTGTGAAAATACAATCTCTTTTTAACAAAATTTTTCTAAAATTAATTTTTCTCTCTCTCTTAATTGCTTAGCAATTTGTAGGTATATAGATCATGCCTATTCATATCATTTTTGTCTTCTTCTTGTTTTTAATTTGGTAAGAATATTTTTTTTACTGTGTAATTTAAGGAGTTCAAGGATTATATATAATTGTTTTTACAATTATATTTATAAGTTCCTAAATTCATATTTTGTAAAATAGATTGAAGAATAATTTTATATTTTATATATATATATATATATGTATATCATATTATATTTGTAATGTGAAAATGGCTTCGTAGTCTAGTAAGAAAGTTGACCCTCCCATCTGACAGATGAAACTATACTAAATATTAGATAAATAAAAGACCTATTATAAGCATAAACCCTTCATTAAATTAGGTGTGTACAAGTTAATAATTGCTGGAGAGAAAGCAGTAAAATATTTACTGCTGAGATCATAAAATACAGAAGTAATGACTTTTCTGTGGTCGGAAAAATGAAAAGAATTAAATGAACACTGATACGTAATATATATATATATATATATATATATTATTGTAGAGCTATTGATGGTTGACAAGCAACTGAAAATTTCTAAGACAAGTATGCTAAGGTTTTGTCATTGTAGATACATAATATACCAAGCCCAACTTTGAGATATTGACAGAACAAGTCTCATACCTATGATAATGATGATAAATAATAGTGATAGTTTGGAAGTTTGCTTCGTTTTATAATATGTCTTTGTTCCTTTCAAAAGTTTAGGAATTTGGGTAAAACTTTTTGTACCCGTTATTATGTAAAATATATTGAAGGAAAAAACAATCGCATATCAGAATGAATGGAATTTGCTTATAGCTGTGCAATACTGTAAATTAAAGCACTGAATTAATATACAGTACTATGAATATTAATTTTTTTGCCTCAATTTGAAGTAATCAATACCCAGAAATCATTGTCATGTAGGGCCGGTTTTATCCATAAATTCTCTTTAATAAGTTTTTCACAAAAAGAGAGATGCTTCATTTCTGCCATTTTTAATAGAATATTTGGCTAAAAGTTTCTTTAGAAAACAAGTTTCACTGTTTCTGCATGCCCGTAAGTTAAGTGGATCTATCGTGTGCATTTTACAAGACACTTTTGGAAAGTTTTCTGCTTTAAAATTTTAGATTTTAATAATTACAATGTGGTTGTTTTAGTTACATATAATATATATATCGGCACAAACTAGGCAACCATACTGTGGTAGTATTCATTTATATATTATTAGTCTACCAACCTCTCCATTTCCAGATTTGTTCTCTGAATATTCGAATTCTGAAGCATTAATGGTATCGTGGGCTCAGTATTTGAATTTAATTTGATTACCGTGATTTGGCTTAAAACTTGGTTTCATTATTATTATTTTTAGAATCATTAGCTGCTGGATACCTTTATGTCTTCATTTCGTTGAATAATCAGAAATGAGGTTCAATTCACATCAGAATACAAGCAATTCATTATAATATCAAGTTACTTTAGACTATCTACATCTTCAATGTTAGCAACGCAGAAATTAGATGAAAACGTTGGGTTTGTTCGTTGCCTTGCAGAAGATATTCTTGATATGAATTCAGATGATCTCCAAATTGAAGGATTTTTGCAACAAAAGGATTAAGATACCGAATGAATTTTGATTTATCGTTGATAGCGCAAGGAGACTGTTCTGATATCGTGTTTTTGTTTTGATATTGGGAACATAATAAGCTAAATATCGATTGCTCATTGTCAATATTTTAGTCATAAATATTGAACTATAAATTTTGATAATCTTGATTTGATTTTTTATATATCAGGAAAACGGCGCAAGGTTTCAGAATATTACAAGAGACAAGAAAGACTCCTTGAAGGGTTCAATGAAATGGAGACCATGACCGAAAAGGGTTGCTGGCCTGGAAGTCTAACCGAGGTTTCTCATTCTATCTTTTGACTGTGTCTGTCATTCTGTCTTCCTGACGTTCCACCTCTTAACTTTGCATTTATCATATGACTGGAAGCACTCTTGGTCAATTGAGGAGGATTTTGATTTATAGAAGCTTTATTTCTCCCTCATCAGGATGAAATGAAGCAGCTTGCAAGTCGTGAAAGAATGGCAGTTCATGTATCAAATGTTACCAACTTGGTACTTTTTGTTGCCAAAGTCTATGCTTCCGTTGCAAGCAGATCCTTAGCAGTAATTGCCTCCACCTTGGACTCCCTCCTCGATCTCTTGTCAGGTTTTATTCTCTGGTTCACTACCAATGCCATGAAGAATCCAAACCAGTATTACTATCCAATTGGAAAGAAGAGAATGCAACCAGTGGTAAGCTATTAGATTCTTCAACCATTTCATAGTTTCAACTCTGTTCTTTAATATAACTGATCAAAATTAAATCTATATGCAGGGTATAATTGTTTTTGCATCAGTGATGGCAACTCTCGGATTGCAAATTCTGCTTGAGTCTGCTCGAGCACTCATTTCAAAGGTATTATGTTTCAACCAAACGATTTTCTTGTTTCAGCTATCATTTTGTTCCAAATCCTATCTTATGCACAGCTGTTTTCATCACTCTGAGGTACAGTCACGGCCCGAAGCGAGTCCTCAGCAGGAAAAATGGATGATCGGAATTATGACTTCTGTCACGGTAATAAAGTTTCTGTTAATGATCTACTGCCGTAGATTCAAGAACGAAATTGTTCGAGCTTACGCTCAAGATCACTTCTTCGATGTCATCACCAATTCAGTCGGTTTAGTCACTGCTGTTCTAGCCATCCGAGTGTGTTGGTGGATTGATCCCACTGGTGCTATAATCGTAAGTTTCAGAAAAATTAATAATCAATCAGTTGCTTCGGGGTAACATAAAAGAACGAGATTATCATAATATTTTTCTCTTCATTTACGCAGATAGCATTATACACAATCAGCACATGGGCGAGGACTGTGCTGGAGAACGTGTTCTCACTAATAGGAAGAACTGCTCCCCCGGATTTTCTCGCGAAAGTGACATATCTGATATGGAATCATCATGAGGAAATTCGGCACATTGACACAGTAAGAGCCTACACATTTGGTGCACATTATTTTGTGGAAGTCGACATAGTTTTGCCAGAGGATATGCTGCTTCATCAAGCACATAATATTGGGGAGACCCTGCAGGAGAAGCTGGAACAATTGCCTGAAGTTGAGAGAGCATTTGTGCATATTGATTTTGAGTTTACTCATCGACCTGAACATAAATCTAAGGTGTAGATTATTCGGAAAATGTTAGCGTGTTGTTTTCCTCTTATGTTTTTAGTTGCAGATACCGATCAAGTTTTTACCATATCCTGGATTTAACTAATTAATTAAGTTAAAGTTTTCATTTTCTCCTGTTATGTTATCACCTTTTGTCGCTCTTTCCTCATAATTGGTGATTAAGAAGCAAAAAGATCAACTCTATGCCCTATATAGGCAGAAACTTTAAAATTGTATTTGATTCATAGAAGCAAAGGAATTCAAAGAAATAGTACAAGAAAACCCTTGAATGAAAATCAAATTTTGAAATTTTTTCTTTTCCTAATGATACTTTTACAATTTACATTAATTATTTTCGTAGTTATTAATTGATTTCACTAGTAAGATTTTGGATGTTAATTACTTAACACAGTAGTGCAAAAAATTTTAAGTTTTAATTCCATTCACTGTAAAATAAAAAAAGAGTTTCTTCAGTTATATAAAAAAAATGCCTTAAATTATTCACTAACATGTTTTTAACAAAAACAAAAATATTATTTTTAGGTCCAATTCACTATACATTATGGCCGGGTTGTTGAACCCGCTAATTCTTATGTCATAGGCCCAAAATACATGCAAGCAATAGTTGCAGAATACTAGGATCAATTGTCCACCATATTTCTGTTTTCTAATCTGACTCAACATCCTCCTTTAAAAAGAAGACACCTCTATGCAAGCATTTCTACTTTCTAGCGTAAAACATCGAAGCCATTCCATTTATAAGCTACTTGCAAGTTACAATATCAATTTGAACGAGAATTTTCAAAAATTGGCGAGATGTATGTGCGAAGCAAAATTGCCCCGAATGTTAATAGAATAGATAAATAAGTTGTTATTGGTCAATGACTAATGATTTAGAAAACGGTTAAATCTATTTTCTACGACAAAAATAACTTGGAAAATATTATGGTTAGGCTAAATGAGTTTGAATGGGCCTTAACTGAGCCCAACTCTAGATTCAAGGTCATTTTGGTAAATCCAGTATCAAATTAGGGTTTCCAAATGCCATCTCCCCCGTCCTATAGTAAGTACTATATAAATGGATCTACTTCTCCGTCTGCTCACTGCTCGCAGGAGACACTGCTTGCTGCGGAGGTGAATTTTTCTTCTCCATTTTTGGTCGTTCTCGTTCTCTTCGATTAATTGGATCGGCCGGTGATGCTCACAAATTGTCCGTACCATCTGAGATTTCATTATTTCATTGATGTTTTTCATTAACAATCATCTGAGGCCTCCTCAAATCTCTCTCTATTTCCGCGTTAGCTTTAGATCTACTCTCACTCTTCTTTATTTTTTCCGTAGATTTTTTTATTTTTTGGTCTTTGGATAGGTTAGAAACTAGTAGCAGGCAGTGATGACTTAAATTTTATACCATCAAACTCTGAAAGCTCTGGAAGAAGAGCTTCGTTGATGTTAATCATCTTTTATTCTGAGCCTTTCGATTATTTTTACTCATTTTGTTTTCAATTAATGATAGAGATGAAGAAGAAGGCAATAAATTAGAGTCTCTGATGCGCTTTGGTCAATAGCGTTTTCAGCGCTGTACGTTGCCGAAAACGATTGGGATTGAGATTCTGGCACTCTGCTTTCTTTTTGATGAGTTCTGTGCATTCAGATGTCCCTATATTTCTTCACCTTTTGAAAAAAAATTTACACTGTTTTTTAACTACTTATTTGTAAAAGATAGCATTTTTTTGATACTAGAACGTCATGAGGATGGGAGTGAAGAAGAAGAATATGAAAGAGGAATGATGATCCTACAGACCTGTAATGATTTGTGAGAATGATCACAAATTTTTATGAACATCTAAGGGACTGACTCTTCATTCATTGAATCAATAAACCCTCGCTCCCTCCCACTCATAATTACTTAATTAAATACAAAATTTTGGATTAAAATTTTTTTAGAAAATTGTCTACAGCTCTCTATAAATGAAGCCGTAGCCTGATTGTCAGACTGCATACAAAGTTAATGAGTATCAAGAACTCAGTTGTGTAAACAGAATGAGGTTGAGGATTAATGTGTTAAATGGGCAAGTCGAAACCTCTTCGACGAGGAGAAGGATGACAATGTAACAGAAATAAACCACCTTTATTTGCTTTAAGAACGCAATTAAAATACATGTAAATTATTAAGGGAGGGAGGATATGTACCAGTCCATATTTCGGAGTGTTTGTAACTGAACAGATTGCTTTTGGTTTCAGGATAAGGATGAAATTCCACGTGAAAAATAAAATAGAAGGGAATAAAAAAACATATGCTTTGTGAAAAATAAAATTAAAAAAATAAAAAAATAAAATAGAAGGGACTAAAAAATACAATGTGCTTTTTCCATTCATTCGACGCCATGGTGAGAACTATACGGCTGCCAAATTCTGTTTTGATTTAAGACTTTGATCAAGATTGCTGTTTGTGGCTGGGAACCACTGAATATTGATTGACATTTCCAAAACGGATTGAAGAAAGAAACATTTCATTGGATTTGGATTAACCTTTCTGTGCACAATATTATTCTTTTGACTGGATTCTTTTTTCTCCTGTTACGTATATTATATATCACGAGCTAACCAAATTGGAAAACTAGATTTGTGTTAGCCAATTCATTTCACCGATCTTATTATAGGGAAAACTTTACCAACTAATAATAAGTTGGTCACCATTTTCCATAACAATAATAATATTGTTACATGTGTAGTCTAAAACTCCAACTCACATGACATGACCGGGTGGTGATTATCGGTGAATGCTTAAAGAAAATATGAAATGTGTAGCACATTTGTGATAAGACATTGACTTTCTATGAAGTTGAAGTTACTTTTGTTGTGTACTTTTCTATCTAATATAAGTTAAGTTATGTTCAAAAGTAGAAATAGACAATAATGTTGGGGCTGAATTGCTAAAACAACGAAACATCTGATGCCGATCCATTTCCAGGCGTTAGTGCCAATCAAGACAAAAACACAAACGAAACCTTCCTTCATGGCCATCTTTAAAACCACTCAAATTCAACTTAGCTCATTCAGCTTGCACCCCACGCGATAAACACAACACAACTCATACACAAATTCGTCTGATTCTAGAAAAACCTCTCCACATGAGAATCTGAAACCTTTTTTGAAGCCAATAATAAGAACTCCATGGCTTTCCTCATGCCTAATCTCTCCCCCTCTCTTCTTCCCCAAACCAAATCACCAAAAGAAAAACCCCTTCTTCAAACAATAACAAAATATAATAGCAGCACTCTGTATCCTCTTGCTCTCTCCTCTGTTGCTAGTTTACGGACACCTTCACTTCAGGATGCTCAAGTTAAGACTCCACCAGGTGCACAGGATAGTAATCCCCAGCAACACCATGAAAAAGATGATTTTTTTGTCAACTTAGGCCTTGCTGTTCGGACGCTCCGTGAGGATTTGCCTCTGTTGTTTACCAGAGACCTCAATTATGATATTTATAGGTGATATCTTCATCTGGGTATCTCTTATTTTCTTCTTCTTTTTATGCTTGTTTGGCGATGAAGTTTAGGGTTTTAGTGATTCTGTTGAATTTGCAATTTGGTCATATGCAAATGTATAACTTTGTGAACTGAGGATTTCATGGCAATTATAAGTAATTTCCTGCTTTGTTATCTCTTATTTTGTACAAATTTGTTTGTTCTCTGCAATTATGGATGCGGGTATCTCTTGTTTTCTAGGACTACTTTTCTGTTTGTTTCCCCGGAAAATTTAGGATTTTTATTGAATTGTGTTATTTTGCAGGGATGATATAACATTTGTGGATCCATTGAATACATTTACTGGCATTGAGAACTACAAATTGATCTTCTGGGCATTGAGATTTCATGGTAAATTTCTGTTTCGCGAAATCTCATTGGGTGTGTATAGGGTATGGCAACCTTCAGAGAATGTAATATTGGTAAGGTGGAACTTGAGGGCTGTACCTAGAGTTCCATGGGAGGCTGAAGGCCAGTTTCAGGGAAATTCAAGGTATAAATTGGACCGAAATGGCAAAATCTACGAGCACAAAGTTGACAATTTAGCATTCAATTTCCCTCAGCCACTTAAACCGGCAGCTTCGGTGTTGGACTTAGTAACTGCGTGCCCTGTTAGTCCTAATCCGACATTCTTGTGGGATCCGGTGGACATGCGCTCGTCTTCATGGGTGGAGTTCTATCGAGCAGTGAGGGAGACATTGACGAGGAATCAAGATGATTACTTGCATCTACAAGATAGCCTTGTTACATGTTCATAGTTTTGAGGTTTTGGATGCATACATAGTGTATACAATTTTTTTTTTTTAATTATGTATATATATAAACATATTAAGCATTACCTAATAATGAATTTTGTTGGAAGAAACGCGATGTGGATCCTAGAGAGTTGGAGGCGGAGAAGCCCCGTTAGCTTATTTTCCCGCCATTAGCAAGTACCAACATTAAAACCCTCTAAAGGTTCTAGTTCAAGCATTTGGGCGCAAGATTTTGTGATTCTCCAATCACATAATAATGAGGAAGCACTTGTGTACATCTGAAGCTCTATTGCACAAACGGAAAAGATGAGATAACCTCAATACTCATACATCAATATGTATAATGGTTGGTAACAGCACCATCAGTAAATGATGCTTGAATGAACTATACGTACACACCATATATTAAATCCACTTGGAGAAAAAACTTGAAATAGAGCTACAAATAAGGACTGCAAATTGTCAGGGGTTCTTTAGCTTTAATCCTACAATGCGGGGCATCTCTCAACGCTAAAAGCAAATTGAGTTATACCGGTGATGATCCATCCAGGAAGGTACCTAGGCTGCAAGGTTTTAAGAACAAATGGTTTGTAAATGGCCAGAAGAGTTTAAAAATGATTTCAAAATGTCATTCTCGATAGAACCGAATCCTTTACCTGGCACTAGTTTAGTTCATATCAGTGCTAAAACATGTATATAAGACTTATTTACAGAGGAAAAATACATCTACGGGATCAAAGAGGAAGTCTATCCAAGGGTTTGATAGCAGCAACACCGCTCATATCAGGCCTCATGTACTTCTCATAAGTGACCTTCAACTGTCCCTTTTTAGCAGCTTTATGGAATTTTAGAATCATATTAGCACAGTCTCTGCAATCAGCAAATAATTATAAACAACATTCAGCATTTGGTAACAAATGTAGGGGATTTTTTCTTTCTGAATGGAAAAAGGAAAAAGACATGCCTGATTTGGGACACATCATAACGTGCATGTTTACCCAACAAAGGTGTCCAGCTGGGAGTCTTTTGTAGGGTCCCCCGTGCAACATAAATAGCTGCAGCACATAACAATGAAGGCTTGAACTTCAAAGCTTCATATTCGACCAAGGCCAACTCGATGAGGTAGAACGAGAGATGTTCAAGCTGGTGGTAATATCCACAAAGGCAGCAAAGTATTTAGAATATGTAGAAAATCTATATATTCTTCTTTAATAACTTGAGAATTGGCTCCAAAGCTATGACTTTGAAAGCTACTGTGTACCTTTGTGTCTGATTGAGCTGCCTTGAGAAATCTTAACATGAAAACATATGGAGTAGGCACATTTAGACGAAACTTCAACTTTTTCAGCATAAGCTTCTCCTGAAAAGACAAAGCCAGTGAACATATTCAAGACCAAGGAAGTTGTTCAATTACCTTTTCCTGATTAGTGACATAATTATATAATCTTGCGCCAGGTTTATTAACGTAAACGAAGAGCATATTCAGGTAGATGAGTAAAGTGCACAAAGCAGGTCCCTTGAAGCAATAGTTATAAAGTATAGCAAAAGAAATAATCCATCAAAAATAGTCCACTTATTGAAAATGAATACCATTCTGAGCATTTGGTCTCTTGTGTATGTCTCTGCTGAAATGCTTATTAAATCTTTCACCTGCATTTAGTGTGGCATCAAGAATCAGATCAGCAAGTTTAGGAATAACTTATTGAGATGGAAGAGGAAAGAAAAGGAAAGAATATAAATGACATTTTATGAATTTGACAGGTTAATACTCACCCTAGGATGCCAGAAGTCCTCATATTTTGATGCTAGCAAAAGTGCAGTAAGACCAACTAACTGCATTTCATTCTTCTTAATCTTTTCTTCGGATAGATATCTGTCTAACAATGTGACCATCAGGTAAAGTGTCTCTGGCATTAGATCGAATTTGAAGTGTACCTATGTTAAAACACAAAGGACTTAGTCTAGAAAATGAGCAAAATGGTAACCTGATAGGAAACAATGGGAAAGCAAATAGGAGATATTAAAAGAGAAAAAAAAAAAGATGCAATGAAATTTATATAGAAAGAAGGATACATACTTCAATTAACCAGTTGATCAAAATTCCTCGCATTTGAGGTGTAACATCTGTCTGGATTGACATATAACCTTCCTGAGGTGGATTCTGTGCCTGCAGTGAAAGCAGTTTAGCTAAGCAAATCATCAAGCTAAAAACTATATGCAATGATACTGGATGAGAAATTGAACAAAACAATATAGAAATAAGCGAACAGAACAAAATCAAAATTTAAATAATAATAGCTGGAGGTTGCAGAAGCTCAAGTTTAAACTTTGGATAGAATGAGAAAAGCCTACACCAACAAAAAGTCAAGGTGTATCAGTTTCTTTTGTTTAAAAAGTCCCATATCTTCGTAGAAAAGCTGACAAGTTAAATTACATTCTGATCAATCAGAGTAAGGATGATTACAAAAATTCTTGATAGAAATTATTTCAACAATAATTGGGTAGGCATGGAAGGGCACCACATTAATCATAAACATAATGAAGTGAATAAAAGTGAATGATCACCTCCATAACCCAATAATACTGATAGATTTCATCAACATATTCAGCAACTTCCAGTTGATTGCAGTTATCATCAATACTGGGTAGATTTTCCTGCTTGACTTTCCCATTTTCAACTATCAACTGAAAAATGATGCCAATTATATTAAAATAAAAAAGATGGAAAAGACAACAGTTATAGTGTAAACAGTTCTCCAACCTTCGAACTTGCCATCAGTGAGGATGTATAAGATCTCCTGCGATTTGATTTTCTCCCGGCAATAACGTTTGATGAATTTGTACTCGGATTGGTGCTGTCATCAATTGGAGGCTTTCCTTGAATGACGTCATGTGAAACCACTGATGCAGTATTCTTTTGAAGAGAAGATCTCACAGCTTCCTTTTTCTTCTTAGATGATGCTGCAGCAATGGATACTGATTTCTTCAGACTTGATGATCGCTTGGATTTTAAAGTCCCTCGAGCACTGGAAGGCAGTAATGCAGTTCTCACAATTGGCTGGGTCAGAAAAGACACAAGGCACTTGTATTACTAAATCTGGCAAAACAAAATCACTATCTTTTGGCTATCTATAGCCAGAGAGAGAGAGAAAGAATTACAACAACCTTAGAAGAGCTTGTATTTGACTGGTTAACCTTTTTAACCACTGATAAAGACTTCCTTCAATAGTCAAAAGAAAAGTCATCAACAGCTAGTACATGTTTTAGTTTTAACAAACAAGGAATAATTAGCAGAGACACAAACCTTGTTGGTATAGGAGGATTCCTTGAAATCCTGAAATATAATAGCAAATTTAGGAATATCCTCAGAATTATGATGAAGACAAGAAGACCAAAGAATCACAAAATAAACATGGCAAACATAGTAAACTTCATACCTGCTAGCAGTGACAATAGATCCTTGCCCACTCTCCTTTGAATTGATACGTCCATCATTTGAAGAGGAAGCCAAATCTTTGATACCTATGTATCATCAACACTAATAAATACCTATAATACAATGGTCAGCCACAAAAAAAGAATAATTTTAGAAATTAACCTTTCTTTGAAGTATGATCATCACCAATACATTGACTTATATTTGCTCTCACTTTTCCCTACACAGACAAAATCAAAAGAAAAGAAAAAGAAAAAGATAAAGGTTGGTTAATTGCAAGAAATAGAGAAGGAACTAAAGAGCAGAATCCTCCCATGGGTAGTTTAAAGATCGTTTACCAACACTGAGGTTATATGCTAACTTTACTTTACACCTTGAAAAAACAAACTTTAGTGGTTTTAAAGCATCTTACCTATATGTTAGATATTAAGCCTTATGAAATATTTAATGCATTAGTCCTTTTTTTTATTTTTTCTTTCGTGTGTTTGAAGGTGGGGTTCGATAGTACAGCAAAGGGCTTCAAAGCATAGAGCTAGAACTGAACCATGTCCCACCCATCACATAGAGTTGAGAGGAAACATTGCCTTAACTACAAAACTAGTGGTAGGCCAACTGATTTTTGGTTTTTTGGAACTAGAATGCTACAGTAAAAAGAGCTACTGGATGGAATTGTTTTAATCTTTCAAGTCAAGAAATAACTTTAAGAAAAGCAGTACAGAAACCAACAGATTTTAAAAAAGGTCACAAAACAATGATTAACTTGGTTTTCATTTCCATACCGTGAAAGATTTTCTTGATGAGACATTCACGGTCCTTGCACCTGAACCCAGTGAAACCCTAGAAAGGTACATAAAAATTTAGAAAGACGTCAAATAATAATAAGCAAACATGATTGATATACAGGAACTCATAATCCAAAAGGCAAAACCAAAAATACCAGGACATGCAGAAAGAAAAGAAGATTAAAACTTGATTATATCTTGTTCATTAACTAATTGCAGTTTTAATACCATTTACTTTAGATGGCAGAAGATTTCTTTTCATCCAAACTTTTGTCAGAGCTAGTAAGGGAGGCAAGCCACCTCCATCAAACTACATTTGTAAAAGATCCAACTGTATCTTCTAAAGTTGTTACTTGTTAAATAATATATTGATCTTTTAAAGCTGCTATCCTTTTGTTTTGGACCGAAGGCAAAGAGGATCCCTGGAAATATAGGTTACACACACAGAGACCAAATCTAACAAATATAATCATGCACAGAGAGCATGTAAAATTCCACCCATAATTTATTTCCTTTGAACAACTATCCAACATTAAACTCAATAAGTCAATTGCATTAATTCTTCAAGCAATACAGAATGAACACCAGGAACATATACATGTTTAGTTCAACAGTTCTTTTTTCCCAAAATTCATTTTCAGACTCAAACCCATCTTCTATGAAGTCATCAGCAAGCTAGGATACATAAATTGCCAAACTTTGATCTGTATCATTTTTACAAACATATAGAGAAATAAACATTACAATGACAATAATAATAAAGATACAATGTGCATACCGTTGCAAGAGTGCAGTTTTCTCACCCTTCCTGCATTTAAACACAAGAAGAAACTTCGTAACTAAAGCCTCATCCGCCTTAGAAACTTCTGAACCCACAGAGTCATAAATAAAAATGTGAAGTATCACAACCAGCCTTAGATACTTCAATGGGCAATGGGAAGCATCTCAAAAGCCTCTTTGAAACAAGAAGCAAGCAAATCAAAAGGAAAGTCACTCACAATGATTTAGAGCCATCATGCACTACATTCCTCGGAATGTTGCCCTCTAAATTGCTGACATCAACCAGTGCTTTTCTTCCAACTTTTGTCTTAGCTGAAAAGACCAATTAGCTATAAAGAGGGTTTTCAAAACATATAACTTAAGTGTACGTCATATATAAGAGACAGTTAAACCTCACCAGTACTGGCACCCGTGCCTTTGCTATACTCCATCTTGTTCAAAATCCCCTTCGTAAGAAAACACACAAGCACATGTAATAATAAAATTAGAAAGGTATTGAACATTAAAAAATTATGCATGCAATCTCACTCCCACCTATATCACATTTATGGAGTACTAAAGAAAAGACTTGAAAGGTAATAACCTTTGTATCACTTTCACTTGCTGGAGCTGCAACCTTTTTAAGCGGTGCCAAATACTTTCTGCAATATCAACAATGCTAGGATATTAAACAAAGTAAAGAAACTCAAAACTTTTAACCTGATCCTCTGTTTGGTTCATGAGAAAGCCAGGAACAATAGTTAATATGTTTGGGTTTCTAACAGAAAAACACCTTAAGTTTGCCAGGTGTTCATATATGGCCAAGTAAAGCAGGTTTATGAAAATTCTGAAATTACCAATCAAGTTTTATTCATTGTATATCAGCAGTAAGAGCTAGTAAATCTGAACTTACATGGTATTGGGATCCCCTTTAACCTTTTCATTTTCTGAATAGACCTTAAAATTTCTGACACCCACTGTTAGAATGCAGAAGACGAAAGTGAATCATAATTCAAATTTAAAATTCCAAAACATTTAACTAACAGAAGTCAAAGAAGCCCGAACCAGCCATACCTGTGCGGCTATCTTTAGTGAATTGATTAAGGCCCATTTTCAATTTTCCCTTAAATTTATAGAAACACAACAGTTTAATAAATGAGATAACAGAATGAAATTCAGCACAATAACATTTTAAAGTAGGTATAAAGTAATAAAAACCCTAATTCCTCTCTCAATCATTTTCAATTTCCGCAAACATTTCAAACTCTATGAATGCTTTTCCTCTCTTCCAATAATATGGGAGTCTTTAGTCAAGAAAAACTATATTTCCTCTCCGAATTCTCCAAAACACTTAAAAGCAATAGATCCTCTTCCACTGCTAAGTAATTTCAAGAAACCCTAACTTTTTTTCGTTCTTCAAATTTTTTGGAAAACAAGACGAACAAGAAGATAAAATCAGCAAATCGCTTGCCATTGATAGCAGAGATTTCAGGTATGGATGCAAAAAAGAAATAAAACAAATTTATGGTTTATTATATGAGTGAGTGCGTACCTTTACTGAAGTCATTTATGCGGTGAAGATCTTGAGTTTGAGTTTGAGTTTTGAGTTTTTGAGTTCTGAGTTACCGTTGCTCTTGAATTCCGCCTCCTCGAATTCGGTCCTAATTTTCAAATGATTTTGCATGAATTTACCTTTATACCCTCCCTTCGCCCACAAAATTTTTCTTTCAAAAAGAAAAACAAAAAAATTTATTTAATTTTTAATTTATAACCTATCAAAATATTTATTAATTTTCTTTAATTGATTCAACATCCAAGATTTACTATATATATATATATATTTTTTAAACAATTACATCAAATGTGACTGAATTAATTTGTAATTCAAGATTTCTTTGGTATTAAAATTATGTTATGTTACTTATCTTTCATTTAATATGTAATAATAATAATAATCAAATAAAAAATAAAGAGGTTGTACTCAATAAATGAATAAAAAGTTTGAAACGAGATTTGGTATGATTTAAGATTTTATTAATGTCAAAAGTTTTTTAATTTTTTTCCTTTTTCTTTTTTTATAGTTTTGTTGTAACTGAAAGAGAGTTTGCAAAGCACTCAGAAAGATGTTACACAAAAACAAGTACAAATTTTCAATTTTTGGAAGTAAAAATGTTAAGCTTTTAAATTTTAAAGATTAACCTAATACTTTGATGTTGGAAATTTTATTTTATTGCTCTCATAATATAAATTAAAATTTTGTTGGACTGTTTAAATAATTACGCAATTTTTAATATAAAATGTGTTTACTAAATAAATATAAGAATTTATTTTTGTCTCAAATTTGAATTCAACTCTTAATACACATAGTTTGTTTATTTTTTTGTTCCATTTGTTTTTTCAAATAAAAAAATTCTAAAAATTAGTACTTTAAATTCAGGCCTTTATAAATGTTAAATGTTAAATTTTATTAATCTTGAAAAAATATAAATAAAATAATCTTCACTCATATACATAAAAACAAAAAATTGTGCTACTAATTTTGTTCTAGTTGATGATGTTATATAAAAAGTGTATGTATCTAAATTAAAATAATTAATAAAATATTTAAAGTAATAATCACATAACTTAAAAAATACTTAAAACAATTAAAAATAATACCTTAATTGAAAATTTTGAATACTGAATTATACTAAATTTGAGGGAGAGGCAGAGCATACACCAAGAAAAGACACAAGAAGTCTTGAAAAGAGGGGAAAAAAAAAAGCATTACATTTTTGTATGGTGATAATATAAATAAATTAATTAAGTATATTTTTGACTAGCGATTAATAAGTTTATTGGACTTTTTAAATTTAGCCAAAAAGTTAAAAATTCTAACTTTTTTTCTGAATTAAAAAGAATATAAAAATTATCAAAAAGTTAAAAAAGACAAACACACTTTCAACCAGTGCTTGATCTCATCTTTCTAAACACTCTCATCAAAGTGTTTTTGTTTTTTCAGACATAGGACATGGGGAATACAGGGATTAGCTCAAAAAACAAAGACAATATTTGCCCACTACTCCAACAGTAAAATGAATACAAACAATAAATAAATTTTTTGCGTTGTTCAATCAGAAGTCACAGCTTTCGATCATCTGCAGGATTAGTTATTCTGCTCTGCACGCAAATATAAATATAAGTATGGATGATGCCCATATACGCTACTCATCTCTGCATTTAAGCATTCTTAAATCTACAACAAAACACCCAAAACATAGATAATAAAATGAACTTGCAATGCGCTCAAGAGTGCAATGGTACGACAGGTGGTCCAAGAATTTGGACGGTATCTTAAAACCGAAGCTTCAAATACAGTGTCTTGAAAAGGAATGATTTATAGGATCAAAGAAGTCACAAACTACAGACATGTGGCATCCGATAGAAGAATGCAGTTATCGGTTTTGTGATGTATCATTATGCAAGGAGAATCGATAACTATCAACTGTAACATTTTTTATTGGTAGCTACGTCAGGATGCGGGAACACATTTGCTGTGTGTGCTGTGGCAAAATACTACATTATCTAAAATCACACAATCTTTTCAGAAGGATAACAGAAATGAAAAGTTATCAATTGCTTACCCCCAATGAGAAGCCTCAAAGTCTTACTAATCACAGAATGGTGCGAGATCAATGTTCATGTGTTGCTTCCCCTTGCTTACCCTCTTTACTCACAGTAGCAAAGACATCCAGGTCAATATTTAATATATGATTATAAGATGTAATATCAAATAATAATGTCATGCACAAAAATAAAATGAAATGTCATCCCTGCCGTAGAAATTTCCCCAACCAAAGCCCAAGAGTACAGTAAGGCATCCCAGCCAGAGAAACAACCTTTCTGATTCAATTTTACATAGCACATTAATTGAGCTTGTTTATTTTACGAAACAAATGAAATAATTCCATTAAAAGATGGGTAAAGAACTTACAGCTATGGCCACTAGTTCTTCCAGCAGTTCCTCTAAATGACGGAGAGGCTATGGTCATAAATATTCAAAAAGCATTAGTAAGACTAGCAGCAAAGGAAAAATGGGTTGAATTTCAGGCAAGTGCATAAAAACCTCACCCATTGGGTTGGGCCATCAACTGGTGCATTCAGAGGATCATCATGTACCTATGCATCCAAAAGAAACTGTCACAAGTTCATAAATGTAAAAATTAAGATAGCGAGGGCAGAGAAATTTTAAAAAAAAAAAAATGCTGTGGCTATCTATGCACCCACAATTTTTTTGGATGACATTTTCAAAAGCAAAGAAAACTCCGAGAAATACATACATAAAAGTGTATGTGTGTGTGTGTGTAGATGTGTATCATAGACGTGCAACTTTGGATGAAAAAGCAGAAACCAGAAAATTTACAGACAAACATATTGGTAAAGTTGACAGAATTTTAGTAATTGGATAGGCACTAGTACCAACTTCAATTATTTACCTGCAACTATTTTGTTTCACAATTGCTCAATTTCCCCAGTCTAACACAAGGTATCATGATTATGGTGCAAGAAACTAATACTAAACTCACTTTCAGCAGATTCTCATACCTCCATAAAAATTCCGTCCACGCCAACAGCAACTGCTGTCCTCGCAATGCATGGTATCAATTCACGAAGACCTCCACTAGCAACACCTACTCCATCCAACTATAAAATAAAGCATGAGTTTATCATTCTATATTAAAAAGAAAACTTGAACAGCTATAATTTAGAGATACTATTAAAATCAAGAAATCAGTCACAAAGCTACAGCATAGGACATAGGAGATATAGCATGCTATGGGAGAAAAAGCTTGAAGGATGGATAATCCGGAAATCATGCAGATGTATGGGGAAGAATCTCTCTAAACTTCTAATGCAAATGATAATCTTGTTAGAATGTAAATGCCACAAAAGTCCAGTGAAATACAACAATTGTGGTTAACAAATATTCCATAAAACAAATCCGGCAACACTTGTTTGAAAATATAAAATATACAAACCACACCTTCTTCCCAGCAGGCTGCTGTAATGAGTGTGTGATATCTGCCACCTGCAGTGAAATACCATCACAAATCACGCTTTGTGGATAAGATTTATAAATTAATTAGGTCCACAGAGTCTCCTCTCAAAGTATAAATCAAGGAGTAAATTGACCAAGTTGCTTTACATAATTAAGTCTTCTATTCTAGTTTTGTAGTTGTTACTGCGGTTTGGTGCAGGTACCACATCACCTGTATTTATTCTTCATAATTTAAAACCAAAAACAAATTTGCTTAAGTTAAAATACAAAGGTGCACAATACAAGTGAGCAATCACTTACAACAGGACAATTAGCTTCCCTCATCCACTCTAAATTCCGGGGATCAACAATCAAATCATCTGCAAGCCAAGTGCAAATGGATGATCAGTCCAACGTGATAAGGAAACATGCTACAGATGACTTAAAAACAATATACACCTAAAACAAAACTGTATCTTCAGATTTCAATTAAACCACAAATAATCAAAGTTATGATTTCACTCAATAAATTTTAAGCCAATAAATAAAAGAAGCATGGCATACCAAAAGCTAAATTAACTTTAGACTTGGCCATGCAAGATGGCCAATGGGAGTACCACATTTATTTTGTAAAATCAAAATTCGTAAATATATAACAATACCCCTACTGTAGTTTGTGTCAGATTTTGTGGTAATCCTATATCACTTTAGAGGGATTTTGAAGGTTTTTAAGTTAATCAGAATGTTGAGATATTAGAGAACTTCCACCAACCAATTTCCCTATGGCATAGAAACAAGAAAAACTTTCAGAAACTGAAGAATACAACATTCAAACATAAATCGTGCAGTAACTTACTATAGCCAAACATGGTTCCCCTCTCGCATACCATCACATTTGGATTCCCAGCCAATCTAATTTTCTCTGCAGAGTTTACCATTACCTGCAAATTTGCATTGTCATAAATTGATAAATGGCAGGTAAAGATGTTTATTTCAAAAGTTTGCAATCCTAACATGTCAATAAAGATTTAACTGAGAGGCACTCACTGAGGGAGCACAAAATTGTCCTTTCTTAATATTTATAATTTTTCCAGTCTTGGCTGCTGCAACTAGTAGATCTGTCTGTTATAGAGAGGTCAACAATGAGATTAATTATTTTGAAAGAAATGAACCCTTTAAAGTCAAAGCATTGAATACTGGAAGCAATTCATTCCACTAAAGAAAATAACTTAACCTGACGGCATAAAAATGCTGGGATTTGTATAATATCTGCAACTCTGCCAACTGCTTCACACTGGCCAAAGAAAGGGGAAACAGTCTATTACATGTTGAATCCAGTTTTAAACTTAATATTTGACGGTAATAGCTAAATGTTAATTGCAACAAAATGGGATGTAAAAATATACATGAATGTAGTAGACTAGTAGGCCATCATTAGTTTCTCAATCATCTGGACAAAAGTTGTTCATCACAGCTAAACATAAAGGGACTCACTGATCACATCTAAACAGAGATTTCTGACTAACAGAGTAAAATATTGAAAGGGCATGGTCCTTGACTTTATTATCATTACCTAAGTAATTGTAAAGTTCACATGTTACAGAAGCAGCAGTGCACGATAATCAGATAATATTCATTCAGCAAGGATTTTTTTTTTCTTTCATTCCTTGTCTCCAGCTCATCAAAATACCAGACTTAGTTACATAAACAATTATTTAGCTCATAACCACTTTGTATCAAGAGTTGGAATTTTCACTATTAATCAAGGGATCAAATAGGCCAGAACAGAAAAAGGAGAATATAATTATAGAACAGATGTTCATAGAAAGAGAAGAAGAAAACTACCTGAACAGTCTCGTGGACATCAGTTATGATAGGAATATCATATGCTATTTTAACCTTCTCTAAGATCTGCCACCAAATAGGAGAAAAATGAAAATTTACTTAAGTATGACATCCAACCTTAGCCAGATCCAAAATTCTGCAATCAACACTGCATAAAACAGGTTTAATAACTGTCAGCATAACACCTTCAAGCCTTCAATCATGCCTGGACCACGAAATGATTTTGAGGATGTTCTATTAGCTTTGTCAAAGCTTGACTTGAAAACCAAAGGCAACCCAACTCTACAAAGATAGAATGAAAAACCTCTTTCACAGTTAAGATCTACAAGATAAGCAGAAATTCTTAATTTTCCACAAAAAAAAAAGTCCTATTCTTCATCATCGTTTAAGTTCATTTTATAAAGTAAAAGAATACATTGTCATTGAGAACAGAATAAACCCACTTGGTAGATATACTCTTAATGTGCTTAGCCATGCGCATAATGTGTTCCTCTGATTCAATCACATTTGGACCCGCCAACAGGAAAAACGGTTCTGCTGCCTGTCAGCATAAATTCGATCACATACATATCAATCACAGACAATTAAATGCCAAAATTAACTGAAATACAAAGGAAAAAAAAAATCAAACCTTGAGCTGCTGAAACAAAGCCGTGGATGAATCCATTTCTTTGCTTTGCTTTGTTTTGCTTTGCTTTAGAGAGAAGAGAGTGAAACTGAGTTAAGTTACTGGAGACTTTTCTACTTTCTTGCGAACACTTATATTAGTTAACATTAACATGAAATGTCCAAGTTGCCCTTAAAGGAAAGGAGTTTTGTTCTTACCCTCCCCGCCTTCATCAACCCGAAAACCCAAGACCCAAAGCGCAAGTATTGTTTAGACGTTCACACTTCACCCAGAGGATTAACAATTCAGACAGTAGAAGAAAGGGGAATTTTTTAAGGGTTTTGTGCATTGAAGAAGACTATTTCGGGTTAGCATTTCATACCTACACTTATGATTCACCGTACGAAGAAGTTGTGCCACAGAGCTCTCTATTTTTCACTCACTAAAAACCCTAATAGTAGGTGCTCATTTAGCTCGAATTTCATCGAACACACTAATTTTAACCCTAGTTTTGTGAAAAATCCAAATTTTTTTACTAGCCGATTTTATGTTGAAAACCATGGTTTTGTTAAAGACCCTACTTTTATTCTCAGTCCTCAACTTTTCAGCTACCTCAGTCATGTTAGAAGCTATTGTTCTGGGAAGGGTGTTGATGGTCCAAAGTGCGGTGAGTGGACTGAAGAGATAGAATATTTAGATGAATCAGGGAGTGTTATATACAGCGGTAAAGGTATACGGTCAGTTGAGCCAGGATTTGATGACCATATTATGGTTGGTGGGACAAAAAAGCCATTATTGAATGCCTCAGCAGTTGCAAAGATTGTTGAGGTTGTGAATAGGTGGAAATGGGGACCAGAACTGGAGACGCAATTGGATAAACTCCAATTTTTGCCGAAGATGGTTCACATAACCCAAGCACTGAAAATTATCAAAGATAGTGATGCATCATTGAGTTTGTTTAGATGGGCTAAGAGGCAATCTTGGTATGTGTCAGATGACGATTGTTTTATTATGTTGTTCGATGTGTTGAATCAGAGTAGAGATTTTGATGGGATACAGTCAATATTTGATGAGATGGTTCAAGATTCGATTAAAAATGGGACTTCCTCCTTCAAGGCATACAACAGGGTTATTCAGTATTTGGCTAAAGCTGATAAATTGGAGGTGTCATATTGTTGTTTCAAGAAGATTTTGGATTTGGGTGGCAAGATTGATACACAAACCTACAATGTGCTTATGACATTGTTTCTGAATAAGGGTTTGCCTTACAAGGCGTTTGAGATGTATGAGAGCATGGAAAAGTCAGAGTGTTTGTTAGACGGCTCCACCTATGAATTGTTGATACCGAGTTTGGCAAAATCGGGCCGTCTTGAGGCAGCTTTAAAGCTCTTCCAAGAGATGAAGAAAAGAAATTTACGGCCAAGCTTTAACATCTTTGCATCGCTTGTTGATTCAATGGGAAAAGCTGGGAGGCTTGACACTTCAATGAAGGTTTACATGGAAATGAAAGGCCATGGGCTTAGGCCATCTGCTCCTATGTATGTTTCTTTAATAGAGTCGTATGCTAAAGCGGGGAAGTTGGATACTGCTCTTAAGCTTTGGGATGAGATGAAGATTGCAGGGTTTCGGCCCAACTTTGGTTTGTACACTATGATTATTGAGTCCCATGCAAAATCAGGGAAGCTTGATATTGCAATGTCCATCTTTAAAGATATGGAGAAGGTTGGATTTCTACCCACTCCATCCACCTATTCATGTCTTTTGGAACTGCATGCTGCCTCTGGACAAGTAGATTCAGCCATGAAGCTGTATAACTCAATGACCAATGCAGGATTGAGACCTGGCCTAAGTACTTATACTAGCCTGTTGACACTCCTGGCTAAGAAGAAGCTTGTTGATGTGGCTGCCAAAATCTTACTTGAAATGAAGGCCATGGGATTTTCTGTTGACGTGAGTGCTAGCGATGTTCTAATGGTGTATATTAAGGATGGTTCTGTTGAGCTTGCATTGAGATGGCTACGTTTTATGGGTTCATCAGGGATTAGGACAAATAACTTCATAATCAGACAGTTGTTTGAGTCATCCATGAAGCATGGTTTGTATGAATCTGCTAAGCCTCTTCTTGAGACCTATGTTGATTCAGCTGCTAAAGTGGATCTTGTACTTTATACATCAATTCTTGCTCATCTTGTACGATGCCAAGATGAGCAGAATGAGAGACATTTGATGTCAATCCTTAGTGCCACGAAACACGAAGCACATGCTTTTATGTGTGGCCTCTTCACTGGTCCAGAACGGAGGAAACAACCTGTATTATCCTTTGTGAGGGAATTTTTTCAGAGCATTGATTATGAATTGGAGGAAGGGGCTGCAAGGTATTTTGTTAATGTGCTTCTCAATTACCTTGTATTAATGGGGCAGATAAATCGAGCTCGATGTGTTTGGAAAGTTGCTTATGAGAACAAGCTATTTCCTAAGGCAATAGTTTTTGATCAGCATATTGCTTGGTCCCTTGATGTTAGAAACTTGTCTGTAGGAGCTGCTCTTATAGCTGTTGTCCACACCCTACATAGGTTCAGAAAGCGCATGTTGTATTATGGTGTCGTCCCAAGACGCATCAAATTGGTTACAGGACCTACTCTGAAAATTGTGGTTGCACAGATGTTGAGTTCGGTTGAATCACCTTTTGAGGTTAGTAAGGTCGTTTTAAGGGCCCCCGGAGATTCCATCATGGAGTGGTTTAAGAAGCCTATTGTTCAACAGTTTCTGCTGAACGAGATTCCATCGAGAGCTGATATCCTCATGCACAAGCTGAACATACTTTTTCCTACTTCTGCGCCCGAAATCAGATCACTGGCCCCTCCCAAACCGCTGATGGGTAAAGCAATCTGACCATGACTAATAAATAATAAACTAGATGACTTTTCAGGCTATGAACCTGTGAAGTAAAACTCTTTTAAGTTTTCTGTCTGTTGTGGTAAAAAGTATATGTTGTGTTGGTTGCAGGCAGATAAGATGACGTAGAAGTGCTAAGTTTGATAAGGTGACTCCAGAAATCGTTCATTACAATTGTATAACTTGGTCAAAGTTGAGTAGCTCGTTATCAAACACTGTAAGGAAACAAGAAGCTAGCCTGATGATTGATTAGATTACATGTAGATAGAGTGGTAAATTCAAGTGCACTGAACAATTATATCCGGACAAAGTTTTAGGAAATTAATTTATTATTTCATTGTGAATTAGTCATCGATCTATGTGTAAGTTATTTTTAATTCCACTTTCAGAAATAATTGCAGTTGCAGCCGGTGTGAACTTCGGACTGTGAAGAGACACAACTTGCATGCCGCCCGGGCCACTGCTAAAGAGAAGACTCCAGTACTGCAATCGATCCACAACCACAACCACAACCTGAACCATAACTTCCTCCAGCAGCCATGCACAGCAAATAAGCCATCCACAGTAAACATCAAAACAATACCTACCGCCTTCCTTCTTCTTCTTAATTGTGACTCGGTTCATTTTTCAGACTTTTTTTTTTTTAGGCCCATTTCTAGTTCTGCTGAAACAAGCGAATTGATTAAACTCCTTTTTTTTTTTTAATTTTGATATCTATAAATTTTATGTTTTAACAAATTAAATCAGACTCGCTGTTTATAATCTCTGGTACTCAGTAAACATGTTTCAACAAATTAAATCATAATTATAATGAGGAAAAGCATTATTGTTGATAATTAACAGACAATAATTTAATAAACTAAGATTAATTACCATGATTCAATCATCTTTATATATCAACACTTTCTATATATTACTACTGTATGATGGAAGCAGCAACGCAATAGAATATAATTTAAAGTTTGCGCCAAAAAATATTAATCTATTACCTAAATCAAAATCTTTAATATTCCATAAACCACAACCCCATGTACTATACATATTATTAGAAATAAACAATTAATTATGTAACATTCATAAAATTTAATGGCTATCCAAAGTTCCTGTTTTCATATTTTTTTTTCCTCCTTATGTCTTCTCTATCCCTTCCTTTCTCTCACTTCTCTTTTTCTCCACCTGATTAAAAATGAAAAAATTTTAAATTATGACAATATTTTCTTTAATAAGCATAAACTATAAAATTATTTATTTATATTTAATTTTAATTGGACTAATTATTGTGATGAGAGGTTGAATTTATAAATTTGATTTTTTTAATCATTAACAAGAATTTTATTTATTTAAATTGAATTTTTATTGGTTTGATAAGAAGTTTGAAAAAAGCAAATAAATTTATAACTTTCGAATTTTTAAAATTTTTTATTTTTATTTCAAAAATAAAAAACAAGAGAAAAAGAAAAAAGATGAGATAAGATGAAAATATATTTTTTTTAAAAAAAAAATTATGATGCATTGGAATTTTTTTCATTTTAGGAAGAAAATAATTATTAATTATCAATTAAGTCTAAAGTTGAAGTAAGATTTTGGTTATTAAATTTTATGAATGTCATAGTTAAAAGTTAAGGAGAAACAAAAAGAAAAGAAAAGAAATAAAGATTGAGGATCCTCGTTATTAATAATTATAATATATTTCTCTAGATGTTACTTTCCGTACTCTCCTCACAATAATCTCCTCTCCTCTTCTCCCTAGCTGCTTTTGCCCTTTTCGTTTTATTATTATTATTATTATTATTATTATTATTATTATTATTATTATTATTATTATTATTATTATATGTCAACATTGCTAAAAGTAGTACGCATAAATACAAGCAAAAGATCAAGCGTATCTAGGGTTTATTCATATATAACTAAAACGAAATGTTGACATATAATCATAATAATGAGAATAATAATAATAATAATAATAAGAATAATAATAATAATTGTAAAAATTAAGAAATTAATATTAGGAAAATTATTATTATCGATTAATTAAGAAACAAATGAAAAACAAAAAAAAAAAATTAAGCATCGTTAAAAATCAATCAATCAATCAATCATCCTCATCAACACCTTCGAACGCCCATGCATGTTCTTCACGTAAAACTTCCTCCTCCTCCGGGCTAAAGTCATTCTGGATACCGAAGAGATTTCTCACGTACTCGACGCTTTTGTTCTTGATTCGATCAGCCAAGGCATCTTCCATTAAATTCAACAAATTCTTCGCATCTAAATAATTCGCTGCAAGAATTATTTCCATTATCATTTCAGTACTCGCTTCTTTCACAAATCCACTGTCGAATGCTTTTACCACTTCTTTCGGACTTGAGTTTGCGCGGAACTCGAGGTGTTTCCTACAATAAGTTATGACTTTCGTCAGAACGTCGCCGGAAACTATGGGTAGTGGAATCACCGCGTTTTCAACGACATCAGGGTTGTCTTCGAAGAATGACTTCACTGCGCCAAACTCCATGGCCACGCTTTCTTCCACTTTAAAGTGTTGCCCGTCCGAAGTTGTTAGGGTTATTGTCTTCATGGAAGGACTATTGCTGCTAGATGCCATATCTGAAATATAACGTAAGAAGAAAGTTATGCTATTGTAACTTGGAAGTAAGAACTTTGAAAATTGATAGAGGCAGAGGTTATTTATGACAAAAAAAAAAAAAAAAAAAAAGAAAAACAGGTTTGCTAACTGGAAAAAGAAGGCTGTGAATTGATTGATGAGGCAGCGGAGGGGACTAAGAAGTGGTATATACAGTGCTTTCTGATTCTCTTTTCCAGTCCTGGTATGAATTGAGTTCCTTTTGTTTCAGGGATTCTAACCTAATTAAATCAAATTAATTAGGGTTTATTTTTTATCTTCCATTATGTTTATTATGTATAGTATCTTCGTTATTGTAAATTTTATGTATAGTATTCTAGTTAAATCTATAACTTTGCGAAATCTAATCCGCGAAATGTAAATCTAAGAAGTGTATATGCACTAGGAATCCATATCGCAAAGTTAACGTGGAAATCTAATCTGCTTTCAGAAAGGAAGTAGAAAAATGTGCAGAACTATATATTATATATTAACTCACCATAATGATACAATCTCACTACAAGAACTAGCATATGAAATATTAATTATTGATATATATTTATTTATTCTTGAAAATCCACCAATTTGAAATAATCCATTAATTGACACTGAATTCATTGTTTTTGTTATATATGCTTTCCTCTGAAATCGAGAAATAAAAACGGGAATTAAGCATACACAAGTTATGAATTAATCTCCTCTTTCAATCTCTATATTATTATATTATATTATATTATATTATATTTCTTTAATATATAAAAATCCAAATTACTCTCTCTTTACCATCCATCCAAGTGTAAATTTATTATCAAAATTTTACTCGATTACATTATAAATTAACAAAGCTGAAGCTAGCTGTTGCTGCTGGACAAAATGCAATGCAGCTTGATGGCACACAACCAAAAGGGAGAAATATATTTACAATTGCCAGCTAATCATCGGATTTCTTCTTCTTCTTCAATAATCCCTTATCTGCTAGTGTTTTCAATTTCTGTTTTTTGCGTTCTTGTGCTTTCTCCTCAAACCCATCATCGATCAACTTCATTGTTGCCACACGTCTGGCCTTGTAAACCTGCAAATCCAAAAGTTTCATCCCATAGCCAAATTGGAGTAAAGTCAGAAACCAATTACCATTGTGCAACACTGTTCATGAAAAACCCAAGTTTAGTTTGAAAAATATTTTCACAGTTTCTAAGGAAACTACATATTCCAAGGTAGCTAGCTTACCCTTGTAATATCAGAAAGCACTTCTTGCTCTTTATATTCAAATTCTTCCAGCTGTTTACCAAGCACAGCTTCTATTTCGTGAATGAGATCTTCATCATTCTGCAAAAAATCTCACATGTCCAAGGTTAAAAAAAAAAAAATGAACAAAATCTAGTATTACAGATCTCGCATTTAATTTCTGAAATGTAAATTCAATTCCTAAACAATTTCAGAAATACATTTCAAATATCATTGCCAGTACATTTCTACTACTCACTTGGGTAATAAAGCTGACGGCTAGTCCACCTCTGCCTGCTCTTGCAGTACGCCCCACACGATGAACATAATCTCTAGGATATCTGAAATGAGCTAACAGTCATATTCCACAGCATGAAACTTCTACTGAAATTATAAAGTAACTTTTTTTGCATATAACCTTGGAATATCATAATTTATAACAAGATCAACGGTAGGAATGTCCAAACCACAACTGGCAACATCAGTTGCAAGCAGTATAGAAACTTGTCCTGATTTGAACCGATGCAGCGCAGAAAGCCTCTGAGACTGGGATCTGAATGAATGCAGTGCTGCAGTCTCCTGATCCAGCTCTTCTAGTAGTAAGCTTAAAAGGAGACAACTTCTGCTCAACAGTTAAACATAAACATAAAAAGCCTCACTCAACATAAATATTAACATAGGAATATAGAGCTACATGCTTCAAACAGTAAACCAATACATATATTGCAATATTGTGAAAGTAAAGTGAAATATACTATAATACAATGCCAAAACTACCAAAAATCCATCAACTAACATCTAAAGTAGAAAGAAAAGTGAAAAAATATCGTGTCTAGAGGTTTTTTTCTTCACATCACAACTAGAATCGTAATTCCCCAGGTATATAAGAAAGAGGTTAGCATGAATAATGAAGCTCCAACTTATAAAGTAGGGAAGTTACTATGTAATCATATAACCACTAGCACCTCATTTGTAAGTCATTGAACATTAAAACTACCAATGACATCTGTTAAATAGCACAAACCAGAACAATAAATATTAACTAATCATCAATCAACTGGATACTTTTTCTTTAAAAATTCATGCTACATTGCTTAAAAGCTAGATACCTGCAGGTAGAGACAAATATGATTGCTGAGCGAATACCCATATCTTCCAAATTAGATCAAATGTGTGCAAGATAAACATCCTTAACATTTTTTGGGATGAAAATATATTGTTGTTTCAGAGTTTCAATTGTCTTGAAGCCTTCATACGCCTCATAAAAGTATGCTTTATTTGCAGAAACCTCAAGCAGGGTTTGCAAGTCACTGGTCATTGTAGCAGAAAATAACAGAGTCTGCCGAGTTTTTGGCAAGCACTGAAAAACTACTCTCAATTCCTCTTCAAATCCAACATCCAAAACTCTATCTGCTTCATCCAACACCAAATACTAAATACAGAACAAAAAGAACTAATTAGAAGTTGTGAAATACTTGCCAAGAAACTGCTAGCTCTATTCGCAGGGAGCACAGAAACATAGAGAGCTAAGATAGAAGAACAATAAAGAAAGGAATAAAAAGACACTCTTTCAGTACAAAATGATAAAATTCAAGGTTTTGATGCATTATTCCTCAACATCTGTTAACTAAACCACAAGACTACAATGTCTAGGGATTATGGTAAAACCATTACATTACTTCGTCAACTACATTGCATAATTTCTACAAACCCTTCAGTTCATCTTGGTAATAGCAACTAATAATCCATCAAGTGATGAAGTTGCCAATCAACTTTGATGAAAAAATGTTTAATAACCCAATCTTGAGCAGGAGGAAACATGGATTATGAATCAAGCTAAATTATGCCAATTACAGCTAGTACTGAAGATGAGATAATCAATATTGAAAATTTTGGGGATATGTTTTCTAGAGAATGTTGATAATGGCACCAAAATCCCAGAATGAACAAGATGCCAAAAGCAATGACGCTAAAATTCCACACAAGAAAAAAAATTCTCATCTGCTGGCCTTTTTGTCCCTACAAATGAAATTCTCTTCAACAGCTAAAATTTTCTACCTCCTGTATCATAACCGATCACATTACATAATTATCAAGGTTTAAATTAAAAATCAACATTCTTCACTAACACTATTTCCCCTTATCAGAAAATAAATGGAACTCACTCCACTATCTATCACTATAATCCTTATAATCCTAATTCTCAGGAATCGCATTACTAACAATGGTTAACAGAAAACAGAAGAAATAGAAAAGGCAAAATACCTTGGTTCTAGAAAACACAGAAGGAATATCAGGATCCTCTTGAAGCAGAACCTTAATCCTTCCCGGTGTAGCAATAACAATGTGAGGTCTATTCATCAAGCTCTTAGCTTGGCTCAACATGTCCATAACTCCAACCACAACCTCACACCTTAAATGCAAGCACGAACCCAGGGCTTTAATGCTCCGCAGCTGATATGCCAGCTCCCTCGTCGGCGTTATCACCAGTGCCAACACCCCATATGGGTCCTCCGCCAGACGGTGCAGTATAGGCAGTGCAAACGCCGCCGTTTTCCCACTCCCAGTCTGAGCCAGGCCCAGAACGTCCCTGCCCTCCAGAATCTTCGGTATACAGTGGGACTGGACCGGTGTGGGCCGCCGCATACCGAGCTCCTTGGATGTTTGAACCGCCCATTCCGCCAGCCCGAGGTCGGCGAAAGTGGTGGTTGAAGAATTAGTGTCAGAATTTGTGAACTTTTCGAGTTGAACGGTATCTGAAGTAGATTTAGGATTTTGTGGCGAAAGTGGTTCGGGTTCGGGTTTGGGTCTAGGTTTCGTTCTTGGTTTCGAGAAGAGGGGGAAGTTCTCGTCCACTAGAATTTCTTGGTCCATGTTTTCGGAGTATTAATATCAATATCAACATCAAGCAGGAATACTGCCAGCATTGAATCGAAATATTTGATCCTGGCACTCAAATATGGAAAAATCTCAGCGGGGAGATGGAAGATATCTAGGAATTTGCAGATATATTTGGGCTTCAGCATTGGGACACACCCGCGGGTTCAATATGAGTAAACAGACCTCTTGTGAATTCCTAGTTAAGGTCTAGAAAGAAATAATGTGAGGTTTAAATAGTAATAATCGAAACTAAGCACTTGTAGAACCTTATTGGGCCAGAAAGCCCATGGTCAAGAATTGTCAACGGCGAAATAACTTCCATGAAGTGAATTTGTCTTGAGAGTGGTTGAAGATGAAGCATAAATAGATAAAAAAAAAAAAATGCAGTGAGAAATTAGGCTGAGAGATAGTCAAGTGATGACGAGGGAATCCCCATTCAAGGCAGATGTGTTGAAAGGCAAAGTTGCTCTGATTACAGGAGGTGGTTCAGGAATTGGCTTTGAGATATCTATCCAGTTCGGTAAACATGGGGCTTCAGTTGCAATCATGGGACGACGCAAACAAGTTCTTGATTCTGCTGTTTCTGCTCTTCAAGCTGTTGGAATCCATGTATAATTAGATTTTAATTTTGTTCTTAACATTTCTTATGTCATAAAAAAGAGCATTTCTTTTTCTTATCTGGGTTTGTTTTGTTTCTGTGACTGATTATCGTTAATTATGTGCTTGCATGTTTGTTTGTTTTAGATTTCTTGTAACTTTTTTATGCTTTTGATTTGCTTTGAAAGGCGTTCCATTTGATTCTATGTTTAATATGCTATATCATTAGTTCCCTAGGGAAAAAAAATGGAGAATTAGAGGAATTCTTGCAGTTTAAATATGTAATATCCTTTTTACATGGTTCAAATGATAGTTAAGTTGTTTCCTTCTCTTTCACTTTCTTGCAAAATCTCTAGGTGAATGTCTAGAGCTAATTTGGTAATGTTACTCTCTCTTCCTTGGTTGATTGAATGTTTGGTGTGCTGCAATTTCACATGATTTTTTTGGTATTCAGTTGATAATAAGAGCTCAAGTTGTGTTTCTTTTGCTCTTGTCGTAAAGGCTGCTGGCTTTGAGGGGGATGTTCGTAAGCAGGAAGATGCGAAAAGAGTTGTGGAATCAGCTTTTGAGCATTTTGGGCGGCTTGACATTCTTGTGAATGCTGCAGCTGGAAACTTTCTTGTGTCAGCCGAGGATTTGTCACCTAATGGATTTCGAACAGGTGCAGTTTTTGAATGGTTCTTATAATAACTAAGCAAACATCTTCCCCTCCTCCTCTCCCTCTCTTTTCCCATTTCTGTTAGGTCTCAAATTTTCTGAGTCAAGTATGGGTTAACTTGATCCTGAAATAATGAAAGATCTTTCTTATTTACTTGAGAAGTTTAATGTAATAAACTTTTTGGTAAGTACAGGTCTATAACTTTCTTGTAAGAAGTTGCACTCTTTCTTAATAAATTACTTGTCGAATGAATATATATATATATATATATTGATTTGGTTTTCCTGTGATGCATACTAATCCTCCTGATGATGAATACTTGAACCAAGTTACGAACTATTGACTCTATTAAGTCTTCATCTAAATGCAATCTTTTTAATAACCACTGCAGTAATGGATATTGATTCTGTGGGCACATTCACAATGTGCCATGAAGCGTTTAAATATCTCAAAAAAGGACCTGGAAGAAGCTCATCTGCTGGTGGATCCATTTTGAACATAAGTGCCACCTTACATTATACAGCTGCATGGTATCAAATACATGTAGCTGCAGCCAAGGTCTGTCGCATATGTTGTTACTTGCTAGCCTTAAAGAATAGACAACTCCTTATAAGTGTCTTTACTATGTTTCTCCCAACAGGCAGCTGTAGATGGCATTACTAGAAACTTGGCCCTGGAATGGGGAACCGACTATGATATTCGAGTCAATGGGATTGCCCCAGGACCCATTGGTGACACCCCAGGCATGAGTAAACTTGCACCCGAGGAGATTAATAGTACAGCTCGAGAGTATATGCCTTTGTATAAACTTGGGGAGAAATGGGATATCGCTATGGCTGCACTGTACCTTGCTTCCGATGCTGGTTTGTAACTGTATTTGCTTGTGCTGTCTCCCACACATAATATGATTACCTTGTCATAATGTCTTTGTCAATAGCTAATTGCAAACTGGAGAATTTCGTATTATCTTCATGCACCATTCTTTTATCATTGTTTTCAACTTGAATCATCTTGAGGTGACCACAATTACCAAATTGTTAAGAAATTTTTTTCATTGCTCATGAGACCATGCATGGGTCATGCATATTTTCTTTTCTATTTTTATCATCCCCAGAAGAACTGATCCATCATTATGCATTTTGAAGGGAAATATGTCAACGGAACAACTCTTATAGTTGATGGAGGACTTTGGCTGAGCCAGCCTCGCCGTCTTCCAAAAGAGGCAGTCAAGCAGCTATCCCGAACAGTGGAGAAGAGGTCTAGAGATAAGCCAGTTGGGGTTCCTAGGAGTAAGCTTTAATCCCCCAAATATGTAATTGTTTGTTGTCCTTTCAATACAGAGAGAGGTCTAGACATTGGCAGTTGGGTTCTAATCAAGCTTTATAACACTTCAATAAAAATGCAATCATTTGTGGAGTTATCATTTTCTAGATCATATAATTTACATTTAAATTTCTCTGAGAGAGGATCAAAATCTTACAGCACTCTGAATTATTCATTGAAATCTGTAGTTTCTCACAATGTCGATGCCCTTTTTTGTTCTTCCTGTTGGGAAGTAGACAAATTCCATGAAGATGCTAATATATTTTAAAGCATATGAAGCAGGATAATTATTTGCCATCGCATATCATATATGTAACAAGCAAACAACATGAATTGAATATGTTTCTCTAGAAATATTGACAAACTATTCATATGGCACTTGCTTACGCTTCAGGCTAATTACATAAAAAAGATCTATTCATCAAGAAGAAGAGCGCGAAGCAGGTTCTGAGCCTGATGTTAAAAAAAAAAAAAAAAATTTGGGAGCTTTAATTAAGATTTTCCCGAAAGCGGCTGTAAACTTCCCCTACATTTCCATAGGCTGCAAACTTCCAACAAGCAGTTAGTTGTCAATGTTGAAGACTTGCCTACAAACGGAATCCAAAAGTTTCACCGTCGTTACTCGAATATCAACTTGTTGGCTTTCACCATGAGCCGCATACATCTTTTCCAAACTCTTAATGTGCAGTAACCAAAGCAACCATTTCAAATTTTATCCCAGGTACTGAGAAGATGGAATTCTCAGAAAATTTAACATCTGTGAAGTGGTGCAGGATATATCTCCAATGGTTGATATCGCAATCGATCATTACGGGGCAGTGGTCCCTCCTGAAGAGTTTATACAAGTTTAAAACAGAACATCATTTCAATTCAACAAGTCAAACAAGATTTTACAACTGGCAACACCATATAAACGCACATGCATATATGCCTAAAGGTGCGGGACTCTTTCTTAAGATAAATTAGCATAAATTAACTGGACTTCAATTTTCTTTTCTCCAGTTACATATTGTCTTACTACTTGCCACAACAAACACTGCAAGGAAAAACAAAACAAACAAACAGAGAATACCTCTTCCAAGTTAATCTGGAATGGTCTTGCAAAATCTTCCAACATTACTGGAGACAGTCCCTTCATTTTCTCTTCCACTTCCTAAAGAACAGAGCAGCACGAGCAGATTAGAACAGTGCAAAATGAAAATCCGAGTTCAGCCAGACATGACTTTAGGTAACAGGAAAACCCAACATGATCGCAACGGTTGATGACTGAGTTAAAGAAGGAAAGGCCTGTAAGTATTGTAATACAAATAAATGTGAGGCCATAACCAAGGCTACGTTATTTGCTGGGAGAGGAAGAGGATGAGAGAAAGCCGGGAGAAAAGCGAGAGGACGCATCGGAGGTCACTTTCCAGTTTGGTTTTATATAAATGATGAGAAAAGAAGAGAGAAATCTATCATCCTCCCAACACACAAAAATTAATCCTTCCATAAATGGGTGGAAGATCAAAGGAAAAAATGGCCCATTTAAGAGACAAAAAAGAGAATCATTTTGTATTTTTATCCTCTTCATATATGAAATTACAATCTTAAATAAAACTATAAAACTTCACCATTTTAAGTTAACAAAAATGACTTCGAAATTGATTTCTGTTCACTCCCTCCTTAGAAAGCAACGTCTCTTCAATATTCTATTTCTAAAGGTGGTTTCGTGTTATTGTTGGTAATGAAGTCTCTGCAACATTTTGAGCAACTGACTAGTACTCTAGTATGTTTAGAAAAGTGATCTGAAGACAAAAACCTGTACTCCAATACGCAAATCTAACATGCAGTACAATGAAAAAAATATTAGGGATACAACAAAATGTTAGGTTCCAACCGAGACTAAAAGTTTGTCCTCTTAAGGCTATTGAAAGAAGCAACATAAGCTCTTAATTCATTTACTCTACAAAACTAAGAAATGGCAATATTTTAGCATCATACCAATCCAGTTATCCTTGAGTTTTCTAGGAGCTCCTTTGCAATCATGTCCAGTATATGCCTGTTGTCCCTTAAAGCATTCATTGCAAGTTCTTCTGTCTCTTCAATGTACTGCAATGAACATCAGTTGACATAACTTCTGGAAATAGATTTGAATAAAAACTATGAGGCAAACCAGATTACGTGAATTGACAAAAACATTTCTCCTCCACATTGAATGCACAAGGGCATTTCTTTAAACATTTTCAGCAAAGACAAAATGTATGCAGTTTATTAGAAATAAAAAGTGACAGCCTCAGCTCCATATCATTGCAGGTTTTATTAGAAACTATAAACATAATTCGAGTTTAAGCAGGCACCAACTCTCATGAATATACCCTTGAAAGTATACAACTGAGACTAGGGGAAGCAGATTTTACCCTTGTCAACTCTCGAGTGAATAGTTCCGATAATTCAAGTGTCATATTGGCAGGAATGACATGAGGATCATCCCACTAACAACATAGGAAAGAATAAGATGAATCAGTTGAGCAGATGTATAAAGTTGGAGAAAAAGTACTATGAGTAATTATCAAGAATATTTCTTCAGAATCTAAACTTTCAATAGTGAAGAGTATACCCTATATTTTATCAACTCGCCATCTGAACTATCTGGCTGATCCAAAAGTCCAACTCTTTTTGTTAAAGCAGTAAGGCCCAACCTAGCATTTTGTGGACTGATCACCATCTCTCTGGCAATCTAAAAAGATAACTCAAGTAATAGATGGGCAGGAATTATAACCAAGAAATGTAAAATGATAGGAAATTACTGAAGAATTATTTAACCAGAAATTCACAGAAGAATTGAGAATTCATCAATCTTTAAGAGCTCCATTGGAATAGTCTGCATCTTAGGATAACTCTTACAAAAAAGGAGAAGGGGACAAAAAATAATACAACTGCAGTTATATTTGATATAATTGTGATTCAGATACCTTAGTTATCTTTTCTAGATCATCCTTTCCTCCATCTGTTATATCATCACCAAACACAACACATTCTGCACAACGCCCACCATGAGCCACCACCATTTGCATTTTCATGTAGCCAAAGGTTGTATAACCCTGGTCTATCATGTCTTCTCGGGGATAGAACACAGATATTGCAGTTTCCTAGTATTAATGGGAGGAACAAAATTAGAAGGCATTTAACAAAAGGACATTGTTATGACCACAAAAAGAGGTACCTTGCCACCAGGCAAGAGCTGAGAAAATGCGTGCCAATCAAATCGAGGAAACAAGTGAGCTAATAATGCATGACCAGCTTCATGTACAGCCAGCAGCCTCTTCTTTTCAATAGACACCTATTAAATGAATATATAAACCCAATGATCAAAACAATATTTGACAGCAATTTTTTTCACTTAGATAAAAACCAGTAGAAAAAATGAAGGCAGGCACCTACACTTTGTTCGCATTTCTGTTGCTCTTCCTCTGTAAGAAGTACACCCATACCCTCAAGCAATTGTTTGTCTAGCACATCAACAATGTCTTGCTGACAGATCTTTGAATGTCCTTTTCTCACCTGCAACCACAAATAATATACACATATAAATCCAAGAGAACCTAGAACATATTATTTTGAGCAATACAATCAAACTAAAATGTAAAGATGACCAAATTTATCTCTTAAGAACAGATCATCTCCAACCTGACTACAAATGATTTCAAGGTAATTAAAACCAAAAAGAAAAAAGATAAGGTTGAGGTCAGGAAACACAATTGAACCTGTAAGCATTACAGATCAAACACATATGAACATGTATGAATGTAAAGATATGTACATATACACAGAGATGTTATTGAGATAGCAGCATCTCATATATTTAGTTACTTAGGGAGTTAGTTGAAAGGGAGATTATTCCTAAGCAACATTTTACACATTCCAGAAAATTGTAATGAAGAGCATGGGACCTATTGAAAGTTTTGACTACAATTACAAATGTTATGTGACATAAAGCACAAGATATGATGGTTCAACTTACCGACATTATTGCTGCTTCATTCACAAGATTTCTTATATCTGCCCCAGAAAAACCAACAGTACGGAAGACCAGCTATAGAGAGAAGAGAAAAAACAACGATAGCCAAATTTAAGACATATAATTAAGTAAAAGGATTAAAAACCAATTGCAGGGAATTGAAATGCACATATTGCAGCAATTAAGATGATGATGACGACAAAGGTCATATAGTGATGTTAAATATTATCAAGCCCTTAACTCAAATTTTATGTATATAATAAATATAAATGTAAAACCACATACCTCCCCAAAGTTTACATCTTCTGCAAGTTGCCTTCCAGCACTGTGCACACCAAATATTTGCACCCGCTGCTTTGCATCAGGCAAACCAATGTATAAACGACGGTCAATACGTCCTGGGCGAACAAACTCAAGGTCCAATTCATCTGGTCTATTGGTGGCACAAATGAAAATCACAGCTTGTCTGAGTGAAAATCGATCAACGCCAGTTTTTTCCTTCCTACATTTGATAGTACGAATCACAGAATAGTAAGAACATGAAAATTCATTTAGTTCGCTTCATACAACATGCAAAATTAAACAATACAAGGAAATTATCACAGATTTACTTAAGTCAAATGAATTAAAACCAAGGACAGCATCATCAAAGAGGGGCTGGTGTACATACATCTAAAAGGGTAACAAAAACAATGCTAACAATGCCCATCAAGGTGGTAAATTTACTTGCATTCACATCATATCACACTGATACACTTACTCTCCGTCAAGCTGGGTAATTAGAGCCTCAAATGTAGCCCTTCTTCGTGGATCCTTTCTCGCATGCCTTCCAGCAATAGCATCAATTTCATCCACAAATATAAAAGCAGGTGCCTGCAGAGTTACAATAAGACTGCATTAATACATTCATAACTCTTGAGGGAAATAGTTATAGGCTTAAAGTATCTATAGAGAGAAACAAATAATGATAGTTATTCAACTGCTTGCAATTTACTAAAGCTTCCCAGCAGAAAGCTCAAACCATCTTTGCAAATATCAGCAAGTGCTTACATTTCTCCTGGCAATGGAAAACATCTCATTAATCCTTGCTGCGCCACTTTTTTCACTATCTGTGAACTCAGCACCAGAAGCAAAAACAAAAGGCAACCCACTTTCTTTTGCAAGTGTCCGTGCAAAAAGTGTTTTTCCCGTTCCAGGAGGTCCAGAAAGAAGAACACCCTGTCATGAAAAAGAAAAAGAAAATCATTAGTATGTGTTTCATATATTACATCTCTTCAAGTTTTGGAACCCCGATGGAGCTATTTCATCTGTAATAGAAGTGGCAAAGATTACCCGAACAAACTGCACACCTCTTTCATAATACTGCATGGGGTTTCCCATATATATCATCAGCTCATCAAGCAGATCCCAAACATCACCCCCTAATACCACTTCTTTATGCATAGCTTTTGTTTCGCCAACATTTCCAACTGGCTGGATGAGCACATCATGTTATAAGAATATGAAAATGTTAATCACTGAGACAATGAGGAAGTTGCATAATTGAGTCTAACCAGAATAAAATTTTCCGCATAAGCCATGCTAAAAAGCTGATAGTACTTTTTGTAAAGAAAACGACTAGACGTGACAAGGAGAAGCATCCCAGACTCTCTTATAAGCCACAGAATGAGCAGTCCAGGCAGCAACGCTATTGCAACTTTTAGAAAATAATGTATCTGCCGTTTCTGAAGGAGATCTACTTCAACTCCCGAACTTGAAATAATCTCAAACAAATAAGGATCAAGGGGAATATCAACCTATAAAATAGAAAGAAATCAGGAAATTATATTGGAAGGATACATACTAAACAGCTCTAACCACAATGAGATGTTGAACTTACGACATATTCTAATGGAAAACCTTCTTTCATTGTCACATACAATCTTTTTAGGTCCTCTGTAAATACGACAGCAGCAACCTGTTGAAAGAATCCGGATAATTAGAAATGCTATCCATTTTCTTTAGGATGTCAACAAACAAAAAATTGTTTATAAAGGTTTGAAATACGTGTGTTATAGTTATTGAAACTTGCTTGATACAGCAAACGATTAACCATCTTACTATTATCCGGATTTGATAAGATTCCAGTTCATTGCATTTTTCTGTCTGTTAACTACCTTTCCCAGAAATTACATAAAGATCTTGTTTATAATTATCTAATTCCATTTCTTCGTCGAACGATCGACTCCAAATAGACTATTTAGCCTTGATACACAATACACAGCAAAACGAAAGGATGATTATGCATAATTACTGTGCCTACACTATATGTACCGTAATGAATTCTTAGAGATATCACATTTTTCCAGTCCATCAAGATGAACAAAACCAGAAATTCATGCAATGCACTAACAAAACATTCACAATGCTGGACACAGGGAGAGTGGACAGATAACAGTTTACCTCAGAGCTATCTAGTTTGTCAAGAAAATAAGTGTAAGGAAGTTTAGGGCGATACCGCCACCATCTCTTGGCTATCCATAGAGCCCTAGTTCCCTGTGTTTCTGTTACCTTCTCCACCACATCCTTGCGAAGACTGTTTTCCACCTCTTTCATGTCAAATTCAACTACATATTTAGCATTTGATGAATCTAATTGCTCAGATAACCTTTCTTTTTCAATAATGTCCTTCCATGTGCGAAGTCTTTCACGCCATGTTCCCATATTTGCTTGAACCTGACCTGCTACACAAGCATAAAACTCAATGTCAACAAGAAGATTCTTTCAGCCACGGAATTTGCGAAGCTCAACTGGAAATGAGCTACATTAAATGCAGGATAAAAAGTATTGAGTCCTGAAAATGCATATGCATATAGAGACATCATGAGAAAACTTGCACCAATTTTATTTACATGTTTGCAAGCAAATATTAACCTGAAGCTCCCAAGTCTTCTTTCAGTTTTTCTTTTTCTTCAGCGCTTAATTTTGAATTGCTGTCAATAAATTGCTTCACATTTTCTAGTGGAAGCTCAGGATCATCGGCCCATGCATCTTCTCCAACATAAGAACTATCATGAACAAGTGTTCCATCAGGTCTCTCAATAAACTTCTTCAATTTCAGGCCTTTAGGCGTTGTCTTCCTCCAAATACTCTTCTTAAACCTGCAAGCATGGAGCAATACAATACTTAAAGACCTAATTCAAGTCTTGAGCTACACCTATTTCACAATTGATTCATTGACTCAATTGTGTGCAACAGCCATGAGAATGTTATCATATATATTTTATAATAAACATATATTTCACATAAATGGGGAAAACTGCAAAGGAAATTAATGGCAATCCCTTCTTTACTTTTCTTTAATAAAATTAGGGGAAACCACTGACATCTAAACTTTATAAAAGATAGGGAAAGAATGAGAGAGATAGAGAGAGAGAGAAAGTGTGTGTGTGTGTGTGTGTGACAATGCTTATAGAAAAATCATGTCAATTGAGAATATTTTCTTTCCATCAACACCTGCTACTTATAAATTGTAAACATGTGACCAGAAAATTATTTACAATTTTTGTATGAGAGCATAAAAACTGAGAAATGCACTTACTTCCTGATATTTGTAGGGGTTGGCTCAGGAATCAATGCCTCCATGTAAGCCTCAGCTAACTCCTTCTTTTGACGATTGAGAAATGGAGTTCGAATTGCTACATAAATTCTTTGACAAGAAATAATCACAACTAAAACATAGAGAACCAAGGCGCCAACACGTTTAGGCTTCCAATTCTTAAAATCCTGAAAATAATAAATAAAGCATCAACCAAATTAAGTTTTTCATTTTCCTTTTTCTCTAGTTGTTTTGATTTTTAAAGCGTGATTCATTACCTTGTACTAGCAAGTTTTTAAGATAATGGTTGAGTCGAGTATTCATCCGCTTAAAACATTTAATTTCATCTTTAATTTTCCCGCACTTTCTTAGCAACCAAACGCAAACTTAAAAAAAAGAATTTCAAGATAACTCATCAGCATCATTACCTTCCAGCGGTCCCATCTATTCCAATCCATAAACTGGGGTAGCAGTTCAGTCCTAAACTGAGTCAACTGATCCTCACCCTTCTTCACCCCATCCTTAACTCGCCCCACGATCTCACCCACCTTCACATTGGCCTCATTTAAGTCAAACCCAGTTTCCCTCTTGACGGAGTCCCCTAGTTTAGACAAGAAACGGTCCGACCCCAGCCGAACAGACTGGGCCAGCCTCGGCCAAGAAAACCCATTGGCGCCATCGGAATTTGCGGAAGAATAAACTCTAAAAATAGGTTTTCGGCAGGAAATTCTATGTCTGTGCTTTATAGGTATCCGCAAGAGAGTTGTTTTAGCGAGTGGTTTTGACGAAAAAAGAAGTGGGTTTGGTTTGTACGGGATTGTAAGGTCCATTTTTTGGTTACAACATGAGGAAGTTTAAGAATTTGAGAAGTAGAAAGAGAAGCAACGAGTCACAGTTTACAGCTGCTTAGCTTAAGGAAGGAAGGAAGCAGCTGTAACGTTGGGGAGGTTTTGGAGGTTTATGTTTATCTATCTGAAACAACGGAAATGGAGCAAGTTGGTTTTGAAAATGGATCTGGTTGATCCGGGTTAAGCGGGTCAAGTTTGCAAACCAATTTGTTACTCGTAACCCTAACAACTTGGGCTATAGACCCGCGTAATGGAGCCCAATAAGGAAAACTGGTGTTCTGGTTCATTGCATACACGAATCAAGTCCAAGCCGATATGATATACATCCATTCACTTAAAATACAATACACTAACGAGGCAATCAACTCCAATGCGTCAATAAATAATTATTTGAATTACCTTTTGAAAAAGATATTGACACACACACACACATATATATATATATATAACTAATGGCATTTGGTAAACAAAGATACTCAAGGAAAATTTTGAGTACTCCTAAAACCAAAAGATTTAAACTAAATGAAACTCCTAAAACCAAAAGATTTAAACTAAATGAAACCATAACTTTCTCCTTCAAAAACTTCGGAGAATAAATTACAAAACCACCCTAAAAACTACGAACATATTTGAAGGTAAATTAATGTATGATGATATAGTGTCTTGGCTGTAGAAGCTAGCTAGCTAGCTAGCTAGCTAGATTATAATATGTTATATATATAAATGGTTCACATAATGGTGCACAACTCTGGTTCACCAACGTTGAAGCCTTCCATTGGTTTTGGTGGCTGCGGAAAGTACCTCGCCGGCGGCTCGTGGAACGGCAAAGAATCCGGATACGAGTACCAAGATTTTTGATGATGATGAATAATGTCGTCGTCATCGGCGTCGTCAAAATAATAATAATAATAATAGTTGTCTCTGTTTTGATCAGTTTGATATGGATGATCATAATAATAATTATTAGTATCATATGGATGATAATATTTGTAGGCATTATTGAAATGAATTTTGTTAAAAGGCTTATAATCAGCAGCAGCAGCAATATCCTGATGATTATTTCCGGAATCAACCCAGCAAAGTTCTGCATGTTTTCCAGATTTTGCTAGCAGTTTGAGAAGTTTTCCAGGATCTACTTTGCCCGAAATGTAGGCAATCCCTTGCTGTGCATCTATGCTGTATGTTACTCCTAATTAATTAATTAACATATACACCCAACAAAAAAAATAGAAAATAATTTTAATTAGTGAACAAATATATAATTCAATTAAAGTACAGAATATTCATGGGATTAATGGACCAAAACAATGTATATATATATATATATATATAAAAGAAAAGATTCAATGCAAAAATTAAAAAAAAATTAGTTAATTATAATTATACCATCAATGTTCTTCAATACTTTGATGAGGGATTTATGCCAACCTCCAGTTTGGGTATCAACTTTCAGAGCACAAGTCTGCAAATTAAATAAAGCACTATAGTCGTGAATTAAAAGTTTAATTATATATATACATATATAATTGACCAATTAAATCATGCATATATATATTTATATACACACACACATGCGGAAACAAAATATTAATTTAAAATATTGAGAAGGAGAAGGAGAAGGAGGAGGTGGAGGAGAACATCGTACCATGCGTCCGGAGGAATCCATATTATTCAAACGAAAGGAAACGAAACTAAACTTTCTTAATTTTCTTCCTTGTGAAAATGAATATTACGGCTGGAGTGGAGTCTTTTTTATTGTATAATCAAAGATAATTGATCGAGTCAAATTGGAGATTGGACTTTGTTCTAATATATATATATATATATATATATAGAGAGAAAAATTTATTGAAGATCAAAGAAATTAATTATTGGTTTTTTTAATTTAAAATACACACATTAGGAAAGTAGTTAAACAGACAATATACTCTCCATTAATATTGAAGATATCTCAATATCATATTAATTATTACATTGTAAAATTAATATTAATTATTTGTTCTATCAAAAAAAAACTTAATTAATTTATAAAGAATTGTATTATATATACTAGTTTCTATGGAAAGTACTTATATATATATATATATCACATTTTTACAAGTAAAGAATTTTGCAATTTTTGCAAAAAGTTGTGAAAAGTTTTAACCCCATTCATGGCTTTGCATTAATTATTATTTGCATGTATATATATGTTTAGTTTAGATATCATATCCTCCTTCGGAATTCTTAATTAATTAAAAATAAGTTGGCCCAATATATATAATTTTAATCTTACTTTGTGAAAAAGATTTGGTTCTATTAGTGTATAAAATTAAAAGATTGTAAACAATCAATTATATAAATATAATATGCTTTTAAATCGTGCTGGTTTGAAATAATGATTTTTTCTTTTTCTTTTTTGTCGGTAAGAATTCTGTACTTCTATTTTCAAAAAATAAAAAATCGGGTAATGGAGTATGGAGAGCTTACCTACCCGACCAACCGGGTCTGGATGGATCCGAGTATCACCCGATAAAATTACGGGTAAGCATCCTACTCGACCCGTAAGTTACCCGAAAAGAATCTTTTCTGTGTTCTGTCTTCAAGAATTGCGAGCACAAATCCAAGGGAAAAGAACATGATGCAGCAGCAGCTTCCAGTTTCAGCTCGGCTGATAAAGTCTCTATCTTTATCTTCATTGCCAGTCACCTGTACTCTTCAAGAAATTTCCTCTTCCAGACCCAAAGGTTTCTTACCTTTTATGTATATACACATGTACTCGTTTCTCTGGATATGTTTTTGTTTTGATTGCATGTTGGCTGCCTTTATGAATTTCTTTTTTTCTGGAAACAATTCGTGAAAATTGATTGATTTTGTGCATCATGTAAATGTCAGGGCTTTTCTCTTCATTGGCGCTCAATTTTTTTTTTTTTTTTTTCCTCAAGCACAATAGTTTTATTGCAGTGACGTATTGGAATCAATGAGTTATGTAAAAATGGGAAATAAGAAATAAAAGGGAAGTAAAGGAAGAAATTTTGAATTATTTTAGGAGAATAGCTAAGTTGCAGCATTGTTCTTACTTCACACTTAGATTGATTAAACACACTTTTTAATTTCTTGGCAACTGTAATTTAATGGGATATGCCGAATTCAGAAACGAGTTTGGGATGGTACTTAAATTGCTGAATTTATTCACTCTTAGTCGTTCTGAGCTTCATCTTTTGCAAATGGTTATATGAGAAACTTTTAGTGAATTTGTGGGAATTATGGCTTAAATTTCTGAACCTTGTTCTGATCGGTTCATGTTAGGGGTTGCTAAGGTCGTACTTAAAAAGGGGAAGACACAATTATTCAAGGATGGAAGTCCAATGGTATATAGTGGAGCAGTTGATAGAATAATTGGTAGGCCACCGCCTACAACTGGAGATGTTGTGTTAGTAACTGATGGGACAGAGAAACCAATTGGCTGGGGTTTGTACAATTCAGTTTCTATGTTCTGTGTTCGGCTTATGCAACTAGAAGAGGAAGCTACAAGGTGTGTATTCATTAAGAGTCTCCTAGTTTTTATTTTACCTACTGCATGAAGCTGCTAAGTAAATAATCAATGTGGTACAGGGATCCTTTGTGTGCACTGAACATGAAGATATTGCTTGAAACAAGAATAGATGCAGCTATAAAATTAAGGAGGAGGTTGGGTCTTCCTTCTGCCAATACAAATGCATACCGGCTTGTCAATAGTGAAGGAGACAGGTTAGTGAAATTTAGTGTTTAATCAATAGTTTGAGACTATTTTCATGTGTATATAATGTAAGCAGGTAATTTGTGGTACCTAGTTCAGTTCTTTTATCATATGGTATTCTTTTTGTACATTTATCATTCTGCTTGTGTGCGTCTGCCCGCAAGCAAACTTTTCACTAAACATGTAAGGCTTCTTAATATCAAAAATCAACATAGGTTAATTTTAAGTAAATTTCCACCTTTGTGGATTGATAGTCATGCACGTAAGTTTGGTTTGGTTTTGTGATGTTTCTACTAGTGCTTTAAAGGTAAAGCTAAAATATTGTTTGCTAATGCCAATTTTAATGGGACACATTTTTTTTCTGTCAATATTTGACATTTAGTGGCATTTATGCCACTGCACCTCAACACCTAACAAAGCTGTAATTATCATCTGGGAACCATCGTAGAATTAATTATATTTTCTATTTTGGATTAAATTGTTGGCCCATCTAATTCACTTGTTTCTCCCATAGATTATCAGGATTAATAGTTGATATCTTTGGCGAGTCAGCTGTAATAGCATCATCTGCTGCTTGGGTTGAGAAATACAAATCAGACATACAGGCTTGCATCAGTAGAATTGATGACATTAATCATATAAAATGGAGACCATCTGTTGAAATTTTAAAAGAAGAAGGGATAGATGTGTCAGATTTGAAAGAAATGCATCCATCTTCATGCCCTGAAAGGACAAAGGTAGAAAATCCCTTCAATGATAGCATGTTGCACTTGATTTACTTATGAAAACTCTTTATCATAGTGATAAAAAATATTTAAAGGTGAGCTTGAAGGTACAATAACAGAGTTACTTGCTTTGAAACACACCGTCTCTCCATTCTCAATGGAGAACTAATTGCAGACAATCATAGGCACGCAAGGATTTGTGCAATGGATAAAGTATGTGAAATGGTAAAGGTTGGCTGCTCATGCATGGGAAATTTAACAAATATATATTAGGGAAACAGCTAACTTCTAGGAGCATAATCCTTGCTATATCTCCGCAATGCAGAAGAATAATTTACATAATTCTGGCTACTACTCAAATTAGCAGGAGTTTAACTTATTTATTCTTTCTCCATGGTGTGTGCAACTTAATGAAGTTTTAAGTTATGAATCAGCTCCAGCCGCTTCCTCTCTAAAATTTGGGTTCTGATTTGCCTTTAGTGATGCCATTTGTAAATTGGGGTGTTTAAAGTTCCTAGGTACATTATTGTTAAAGAATTTTCCTTCATGGTTAGTTGTCAATGATTGATTGTATGGAAAATATATGAAAATGTCCACTATACTTAAGCAGCAAGGGCTACTCAGATGTTGACAGGTTGAGGTCATCTCCTTGTAATCTTAAAATCTTTTACCATCCCTCACATTTCAATAACAGGCTCATTCTGCAATGTTATAAGATCTATTAAGCATGAGTGATTGATTCCATCTTGTAATATCCATGTTCCAGGTTTTAGAAAATGGGATATCTTATGCAATTTCAATGGAAGGCCAGAAAACAGGATTTTATGCTGATCAACATGAAAACCGTCAGTTCATATCAACAATATCAAATGGACAGAAAGTTCTTGATATTTGCTGCTACAGTGGTGGTTTTTCTCTAAGTGCAGTGAGAGGAGGTGCTGTTCATGTAACTGGTACATTTTCCTAGCTTCTTCTTTCCTTTATTAACAGTTGATCCTCTTCAAAAAGCCCCTATGTCTACAACTGTCCTGCAAATGTTAACAGGGACTTTGTTTCCCAACTTTCTCGAGTTTACTCACTTGTCACTGTATCTTCTCATAAAGAACACAATGTCTGTACATAGTAAAATTGCATATATCTTTGAGGTTTGTTAACTTTTCCGTTGTCTCTCATTATGTCAGGCATTGATACATCACTGCCTGCTCTGGATCTTGCTAGGGAAAATATTGTTTTGAACAATCTGGATCCTCAAAGAATAACATTTTTGAGAGAAGATGCAACTGATTTTATGAGGTGTGCTCTTGGAAGAAACAAATTATGGGATATAGTTATTTTGGATCCTCCAAAACTAGCGCCTAGACGAAAGGTATGTCACTTTACAGACACTAGCATGAAACTTGACACGTTTCACACAATTTCCTAACAGAAGAAACCTATTGGTTTGTTGATTTGTGTTGCATTTTACTTTCTCATATGACTGTAGTTCGTGCTAATCAATTCGGAAAGAAAGGAAAGTCTTACGAATGTGCCTCAAGCAAAAAACTTTGCTTTGTAATTATAAAATATATACTTTAATCACATAATATGGTTATGGTACTTATAATAATTATGTTTGTAAAAGAACTTAGACGCATAAGACTAAATATCATTATATTTTGTTACATGAGTATTTTGTTTGAGATTTACCAATTCAGACACAGTAGAGAGGAAAGTCAAATGGTTCCTGTTTCTAGTGTCTTTACATGTCATTCTATTTCATTGCATTTACGAGTTGCTTATTGTCCCAGGATCTACAAAGTGCATCAGGCATGTATAGAAACTTAAATTCATTGGCAATGCAACTAACAAAGAGGGGCGGTCTTCTAATGACCTGTTCATGTTCGGGAGCTGTGGCTCAAAGTGGAATGTTCATGCGCATTCTTCAGGCAAGCCACTTTCCATGTTTCCTAGTTGTAAAACGTTTTCATCACTAATTCCCTCCTTTTCATCTTCTCTTCGCCGGAATGGTATATATATTCTGTTCATCCAACTAAAACTTTTCAATCTCAGAAGATGAAAAGTTGATGTACCAAATATCACAGTCTCATTTTCTGTTGATCAGGGTGCTTCATCAATGGCGGGAAGGAAGATCACAGTCATCCGACAAGCTGGAGCAGCTTGCGATCATCCTGTTGACCCATCCTACCCAGAAGGCACATATCTGTCCAATATCTTGCTAAGAGTGCTATAATTGCATATATTATTTGAATGCAAGAAGGCAATTTTGTACCCTCAGTCTTGATAAACAAAGAGCAATCAATTGACAAAAACTAGTTATTGTATTTAGCTATTTCACAAATTATACATAAGCTTAACCGAGTGTTGGTCTTGTCCAAAAATTCAATTAAACAACCAGAATGCTTTTCAAACAGAGGATATATTTAATTGTTAAATATCAATACACAAAATTACATCTATCACTTTTGGGATAACGGCCAATCTAGTGAGGTTCCAGAAATTTGCTCAATGCCCTCCTGGATTTCTGTTCCATGACAAATAAGAAGGATCTCCAAGTCGCCTGAAAGAGTAAAGCCATAAGTTAGTTATGATATATACAGATGCGTTACTCACAGTCTGCAGTGCCCTTTTTTCTTCTATAAAAGGGCAATACATGAAGCTAATAGATTTGCAACCAAGGCCTCAAAAGAATATGAATATTGCAGTAGCAGAAGATAAAATATTACACAAGATTACATGAACCGGTTGATTCTTGGTTACCAACACCAAACATATCATGCTAACATCAAAATGTTTCAATTTGTGCGTTGTAATTTTCACTTCTAAGTCAATTCAGCTACATAGTTGATTTGGGTAACATATTTACTTTACAGTGGATTGGTCACATCGAAATGAGAAACACAAGTAGTCAAAGCTATAGTATTTACAAGCACAAAACAAAGGCTATAGAACAGCTGGATCTACCGTAAATAGGTATGGCTTTGGATACTGACTGATCAACCAGTGTTGGGCAACATTTGTTCCAAAAAGTTAAAATCATGACTAATTGGTTCACTGTTGTGCAAAAATGAAGGTCATGAGTAATTTTCTTTTAGTTTTCTTTTAGAAGAATCCCACATGAACCAGTTTGTGTATCTGGTTTGTGAGACAACAGTACATAAAATTTTATTAGACCTAATCAAGTCTCCTATTACTGATCAGACAAATACACAACCTTGCCATAAAACGAGAGAGACCAGGTAAGCCACCCACTTGACAGACTCACTCTCAACTCGGGTAAGCGTAGGTGGTCAAGAAATTTACCTTGGCTTGACTAGATATACTACAGTGAATGACAGAGCCAAAAAGAAGCACAAGCCGCCAACAGTGAGATACGCAATTCCAAGGAAGTCATTCTTTCCACCAAGCCAGCTAGTGGTTGATAGAACAAGCTTCTTCTTGCCACTGAAACTGTATGTGTTGTAGTTGTTCTCCAATGTCACATGTATTTGATCACCCTCTTGGAGATCCACCTCTATTTTCCCATACAACTTCCTAAAAGTGGGTAATGCTGCAGTCCGCATCCAAACTATAAGGTCCTCCTGCTGACTCAACTGTTGCAGCCAAAGATACTCAACCATGTCAGTCACCTGTCTCAATGCTATAAGCAGCTAGGAAAAGTAACTCAAAAAGAAACATTTAAGCAATAAATAGTGGATTAATTGATACTTCTGATAGGGAAATGGGTAGTCAGATAAGGGGCTTGGCAATCATAAGAGAGGTAGACTATGTAACTGGATGCAAAGAGTTACTGATGCAATCGCAAAGACAGAGGCAACAGATGCTCTTACAAGAATGAAGGGAAGAAAATTGAGAGGTTAAACAACAATAATCAACAGTAGCATAAAACATCATTTGTCTTGTGGAAGTTTGCATGTAACTTTTTAAGATCTTTAAAAATAGGCAATTAAAATGACTCTTTAAACTGTCAAATGTCATGATTTTATAAACTCTAAAAAGCAAATTATTTTTGTCAACCAACTTACTATATAGGAACATGTTCATTATTTTTGAGACTGAAAATAAATTCTTAGCATAGTTTGGTTCTAATATTTACAGGAAAACAACAAGTTATCATATACCTATTTTCATTCAGATAAGAAGTGGTAAAAGGCTTACCGGTATGGATTCGTTGAGCGTTGCACCACCTTTGAGAGTGTTATTCTGAAAGTTTTTAGGAAAAACGTCTTTGCCAAACTTGTGCTCTCTGTCACTCTTCCATGAGATATCCTTCTTGTTCACAGTCAACTGCTGATTGTTGCGGGAAAACTTGTAAGTATCGTTGAACAAACTCCAAGCAATAAGGCCACAAGGCACAATGGGCATCCCATGTGCTGAATCTTCTGGCTTACAGTCACTAGTTTCACTTGCACTATTCGCATTTTTCAACTGCTCATCACTTCGGCTCTTAACATATCTGAACACAAAGTCATAATCACATTTGATGCCAAACAATTGCAGCATAAGAATATTTATTTATATCTCATACCATGTTCCCATTCATTCAAGCAGAAAATGAAGTGAAGTGAAGAAATATTAGAAATTATTATGTAAGAGATTAGAACTATGGTACTATGTGGCATGTAACTACCCTCATGAACAGGGACAATGATAATGGTCACAGTCAATCATTTTAAAGAAATATAATAGTTTGTTTCACAATCAAGAAATAATAGTTTGTTTCACAATCTGTAAATGAAATGGCCATAGACCCTGATCTACTTTGTCTCCTACAGCAATGGTGCTTCAATCTAATGGTCATCACTGATTACTGACAGTAAACAAAAGACGGTAGATTGAAAGATCCACTGTATCACCCATTCTGAGAGTTTCTATATATAGCGCCAAATTGCTACATGTAAGCAGAAAATAAGGCAGTGGAACGTGATATATACCTGCGATGATTCTGGTAGAAATTATCAAGTTGATAGTACACATAAATAGGGTGCTTCATCCGCTTTGGCACCTAAAAGGAAGAAAACAGAAAATATAACTTTATCCATTTCATCTCAGGAATTAAGTGTAATCTCTTTCTCTATAAAATTCCTCCCCCCATATAATTGTGGTAAAGAATAATAATAATAAGAATAACAATAATTCTTTTTCATGGAACTTACTGTAATTGTTCTGTTGCATTTTTTATCTGCAGAGCTTTGTATAAATGCCACCTTATCAGTTCTATTAGCCTCTGGTATGCAGACGGTCTCATATCGATCAACAATTTCAACAACCTGGTACAGAGGAAGAGAGTCAGAAATTAGCTAGTTATGATGCTAAAAATACAATGGCAAAATGCTAGGCTGATGTTGAACATACATCTCGGGAAGCAAAGAGGGAAGCAACTCCGATGGGAACAAACACAATGCCAACAAGCAAAAATGCTGTAATTACCTGCAGGAAGAAAATATTTTTGTTCAATTAAAACTCTTACTTCACATGCAGCTAACATTCATCTGTCTAGGGAATATTAGAAGCATGAGAGAAGTGACTACAACTTACCCATTTTGGTGTAAGAATCGGCTTGCAAGCAGGAAGTTCTTGTTGAGTAAACCTAGAATCTGGATGGGGTAAAATTATAAAGGAATTAGTTTAGTTTACAGATATCATGCAAAGTTTCAAGGAACTTGTAAAAGGCAAGTGTTCATAGTGAACATAACGAACACAAAGTTGTTCGGTACAAGTTATATGAAATGTCATAGTCCAAACCCACTGAATCCTGAATTACATCAAGTCCTCTACACACAAAAACCAGCAAAAAAAGACAAAATAAAAAATAAAAAGAATCTACAATGGAAACAAAAAACTACTTAATTTTCCTCAGTTCTTACAATAAGTCCGTGCATAGAGTGATGCATCTAATGGAACCATGATTCAAACCCTAGGAAGTAAAAATTTCCAATTAGGTACTAAATGCAACAAAACAACTCAATAAAGAGATCAAACAAAGGACTCGACAATTACAGGCCTTATCAGAAGATCAGGCACAAACCAAAAGGCCATATTATAACAACAGATAATTAGCCAACACATGAAGGCAAAACAATCAAGGAAATCAAGAACCTACTTCCCATGATCAATACACATAAAATCCCAATCTGGTTTCCAAAGCAAGCCAAACCCATCAGACAATATGCTCAAAACCACAGATGGGTACTCATAAATTAGTCTTAAAACCCCCAAAACGGTAGAAAAACATAAGATAGAGGAGAAATATACACTTGGGTCGCTTAGAATTCCTCCTGGTAGCTGAAGAATCAGCCGATCCAGCGTTCGCCGTACTGGAAGACGCCGTATTCGAATTCATCCCGGATTCGCAAACTATAAAAACGAAGTTCCCGTTTCGAAATGAAATAGAAAAGAAAACCCAACAAAGAGATTTAGAGGATTTATTTGACAACAAAAACAAGAAGGTTGGCGTAAGAGTTATATTTCTTATGCTATGGTTTGGTTTTGACTTTGAAAACGATAAAAAGGAAGTTTCTTTATCTCTCTCCCCTCCGGCTTAAACTTAATAATTTTCCCTCTAGAAGACGGGAAAATGTAGTCTTTGAAGTTAAAAGAGACTAGTACTACTCTAAAAAATCTGTAACGGAGATTTTGGCGAAAACTGGTCAAAGCTGTACAGAGAGAACACGCTTATACTCGGTCTAATTTTGTATTTGTATTTTGATTTTTAATTTTTTTATGGTTAATTTTGTAATTTTAGAAATAATTATAAGTTTTTTTTTTTTGCCCCTTTTGACGGGGTTCGACTTGCCATTTAGGAATATGGATTACATGTTTGAATATTAAAATAATATACACGTTTTTTGAATAGGTATGTATTAGCTATTAGGTGACATTATTTGACAATCTAATATGATGTGCCTTTTTCTTCTATTTATTTTATTATTTATATTATACTCTCAATTAAATAACAGTATATTGGAATTTAATATTAAGATAACGCCACTTTTAATTTTTAAAGAAAAAATGAGAGTAACGTTTTCTAAATTTTGATGATTAATCATAAAAAGTGAGATGTAAATAATAAGACAAAATATGGGATTTAAAATAGTAATTACACAATAAGAGTATACCCAAATACTAGATGCAAATACTTTAATGTTAATGAGATACCTTAGCGGAGAAATGGGTGCAATCAGAATTTTGTTACGTGGATTTAGCACCAGCTCATAATGAATCCACGACAGTAAATCGTGGGCCGTCAGTCCAATTAAACTGGGCCGAAGGCCAATTCGAATGGGCCCATTAACCCAATTAACGACAACGATAAAAAAGAGTATTTTAAATAGTAAAAATTAATAAAATATCGCCTTTAAATTTTTTATTAACGATAAAATAATCACATAATTAAGTACGTTACATACTATTAAGTGAATCCACTTAATGGATACCAAATCAAATTTGTTCGTTGTTCTGTAAAAAATGTATAATTTAAAAAAAAAAAAAAAAGAAAAGAAAAATGGCGCTTGTACTTATCTTTACAGAGCAAATTCCATAAATTTGAGTCAAATTGGTACGAAAACCTAGTATTTGATCAATAATCCAAGAAGACAAAGACTCTTTAACATTTAGGCATACTTCCGTCTGGGTTCTTGAATTGAGCTTCAGAGTGAGTCAGAGTCACATGATACAAAGAGGATAAAATAAAACAATACATAGTCTGATATAGAGGAAGAAAAAATGACGTTAGCTGGAGTGGCCCGTATGGCACTTGTTGGCTCAAGCAGGATTTTCGCTTCACATTTGCCCACCATGCAAAGCTTCACTCCTGTATTCTCTCGCCAGGTAAGCACTTGGACGTTTTTAATGATATCTGTTTGTTGTATCACACTCTCTTTTTATGATGAGTAATCAATAATCGGTAATCAGTATTCACTCAGATTGGCATATTTATAAATGCCGTGACATACAGTAGTGGCAGAATCAGTAAAGCGATCAACGTCTCAATTTCTTTACTTTTCATTCATGATTTGAGAAACTCTGGCGAAGTTTTAATTTCCCTTTAGTGCAATTATTGGGAACTCTGGATTGTTATCCGTTCTGTGTATTGCTTTATTTATGATGGTATGAGCATTTGTTAGGTTATTTGATTCTGATGTGTGGTTTCTCCGAGGATTGTCATATTGAAACTGAGATAGTGTTTACTATGCTGCTCGTAAATGTTTATTTTTACAATTTTTTTAACTGATTATGTGTCATTCGATGATCATTTCTGTCTTATTTTCGATTGGGATGCACTGTATGATTGAACTTAATGCTGCCAAGAGCTTAGTACAACTGATAATTGCCCATAGTGAATGCCTAACGAAAATCACAAAATTCTTTTGATATTTTCTTAAGATGTTTTCCCTGGCAATTGATTGGACCAGTATTTAATGTTTTTTAAAGGTTTTTGTAAGATAATTACCTCAGCAGCTCTCTGCGGAGAAAAAAATTTGTCCAAATGCACTTGTCTGTCTATGGCTTGTATGCCTGTTGAAATAAATGAATGGTATACAATGTAATAGTAAACAGCAGATGAAAATAAGGCTCTTACACAGCAGTGCTTATGGAAAATTCGGGACATGGGAGTATTTGTTGGGGTTAGATTTGTTACATAAACGCTTTCATTTAACAGAAAGATGTTATTTGGAAATATGAACCATATATGAAGAGGAGTTTTCATAGAGCGGTTATGGTAGGTATGAATTTTGAAACTCTTTTGAATTGAAGGTTTTTTTCTGAAATGCTGTTTAAGAAGTGATGTATATTCTTTGTGGCCATGCATAGTTAGTGGTGTCTACTTAGAAGTTTTTTCTTACATTATTATATTGTTGCTTTTCTTCTTGGTGAACTGATTCTGCGTGTTGGGAATACTTTCTCCTTGGTATACTTTTAAGGCTTAGAGAGTTTCTGAAGTAAGGGAATTTGATGTCAGATGAGTACGAATATGCACAGTTTTACTGCTCAGCTTCGCGATTCTGGGCTGTTACGGACTCAGGGCCTTATTGGAGGGAAGTGGATTGATGCATATGATGGGAAGACTCTGGAGGTTTGGAGGAAAAACTTATCATAAATTATAAGTTCTTACAATTCCTTTATTAATCTGTTTTTATTGCTTATTAATCTGTTTTTATTGCTGTTCAGTTTTTAATAATAAGAGTTCATGCTCTAACTATATTCTGGTTGAATATTTGACTACTTGGAGTTCTCCATACAAAACCTTTTTTGAAAAAATTGGGCAGACTCCATGTTTCGACATTCATGTTGGTCGCATGTGTAGGATTATGGTTTGAGTGTCTGTTAATATCCAATTCATAGTTCTCTATGCGAAAATAAGAAAAAAAAAGAGACAAACATATGGACAACCCCTAATACTGATATTTCTGTGAAAATATGAGTTATACTGTCTCCTGCACAGTTCTCCTCTTTAGGTTTGGAAAGACTAGCATACTGGACTACAAATTTATTCTTTTTCAGTTAGCTGAAGTTCAACATTTTGTTTGTGACTTAAATGTTTTTCCTGTCATGACAGGTCTACAATCCTGCAACTGGCGAAGTTATAGCAAATGTGCCACATATGGGTGGAAAGGAGACAAATGATGCTATATCTTCAGCTTACAATGCATTTAATTGTATGGACTTAAGACTTGACCTCTCTGTGATTGTGAGATATTCTAGAGAAAATATCTTGCACTATATTTATCCTATCATGCCTATTACTCTTGGTTAGCATGATTTAGCTTTTTATTTTTAACCTTGATGCTGATGGGTATTCATAACCAAATACCAAGGGTACTTATTTTTGGTTTGTGGATGTTCGGAATCTGGGACATTTGTGTGATCGGAAATTAGTTTGTAGCTTAATTTTTGCCTATTATCTGTACAGCTTGGAGCAAGCTAACGGCTGCTGAGAGGAGCAAGTATCTACGTAAATGGTATAATTTATATCCTTGACTATCTGCTTTTATTGAATATCCGGAATGCTTAGTTTGTATAAAGTTTATTCCTGTAAATATGTGTATTTGTTATGAAGAGAGATTTTCTCCGAGTTTCAGATTTGACTGTTCTGTTTTGTGTTTTTGCTCTAAGACTTATGGAAATTTCGTTTTAGTATTCTTAACCTGTCCCTTTTTTTATGATGATGATGCTGTTTGCAATTTCTCCTAAAAGCTGGTTTTTCTGCTTTTCTTGCTTATTTTTGTCTCTTGTTTATACCAAAAGGATTGTTGACTTGCTTTGAGTAAAGTGTCTTTTGAAGTTCAATCATGTGCTCAAATGTAACATGGTTGATTGTCTATTGGAGCTATTACTGTTATTACCAGAATTAAATTTAGTTTATCTCTACATCTATTCTAAGGTATGATTTACTGATGGCCCACAAAGAAGAACTTGGACAACTAATAACATTGGAGCAAGGGAAACCTCTAAAAGAAGCTGTGGGTGAGGTAAACCATTAAGATCTTTTGTTAAGGAATTTAAGCAATAGGCTTTAGCCCCTGATATTCTTGTTGACTTTTGATTATTTGTATTATATAAATTTTTTGATCCAACATACAGGTTGGGTATGGGGCCAGTTTTATTGAGTTCTTTGCAGAGGAGGCAAAGCGTGTATATGGTGATATAATTCCAGCAACTCTACCTGATCGCCGGCTATTTGTTCTAAAGCAGGTGGATGTGTTTCCAAGTTCTATGATTACAATATATGAAAGAGTCAGTCTTCTGACAGTTTTGTGGTTACTTTCATTAATATATTGTTTATTCTCCCTTTGTTTGTGATGAACATATTTGACACAAAGAATGCCAAAAGCTGGTAAGACTGTCAATAGCCTGCATGGGCAAATATGTGTTGCAATCTTTGAACTGCTCTGTCCAGCTTGCTACTGGTCTGGAGACTGGAAAATTTTGCTTTAGATGGACCATTCTTGACCACAGCCTTTTCAATTAGAGCTCTTGGTACCACTTTGGTAGATTTTGTGTGATCTTCTTAAATAATTTACTTTCATTGCTTTGATTTGCAGCCTGTAGGTGTTGTTGGTGCGATCACACCGTGGAACTTTCCCTTGGCTATGATTACGCGGAAGGTGTCTCCACTTGTTCAGTTTTAAGTAACTCCATACAGGATTTTTTGTTGGCTCACAGTTTGTATAAATGTTCTAATATGCAGCTAGTATGTTAAAAATGATATTTTCTATCCCTGATTGTAACAGGTTGGTCCTGCCCTTGCCTGCGGCTGTACAGTGGTCATAAAACCCTCTGAACTTACACCTTTCTCAGCATTAGCGGCGGCTGAACTTGCTCTGGAAGCTGGAATCCCACCGGTAATTCATCTACTACATTATTTTCTCTTCAAGTGAATGTTGGAAGTTGTGAATGTTGGAAGTTTTCTTTTTCTTTGGCCCTTGAAAGATGAACCATTGCAGTATAATGCAAAGATCTATTCAGGAATTACTACTTGAAACCAATTGCACAGCTTGGACCTTCTTGATATTAACTTTGATATGTATAGTAATCTTTAGAATTAAATTTTCTGTTTCTTAACTCTTTAATTGTTCTAATAATTTAGGGTGTTGTGAATGTGGTTATGGGAAATGCTGCCGATATTGGTGATGCTTTGCTTGCAAGCCCACAGGTTTTAATTTCTGAAGATACATCCCAAATTTTTATGATATGAAATCTTCATTGATCTCACTGGAGATCATCAGATATGTGCATGATAGGAATTTTGTGTTGCTTTAAATTACTTATTTAGGTAAGGAAGATTACATTTACTGGATCAACAGCTGTTGGAAAGAAACTAATGGCAGGGGCTGCTGGGACCGTTAAAAAGGTTAGTAGATTATGAAATTAATGTATAAGCCTAAGTGAGGAGGCTTTAGAAATCATCATAAAGCTTCATCTGTTTTCACTTGTCTTCTTTAGGTATCTCTGGAACTTGGTGGCAATGCACCCTGCATAGTCTTTGACGACGCAGACCTGGATGTGGCAGTTAAAGGAAGCGTAAGATTGACTGTCTATAAGTTTCTCAGTCCAAAGAAAAAAAAGTGGTCCTTTATGTATGCAGACTGTAATAGTTTTGACCTCATGCTATGAGTTCTATTGGTTATTGGAGTGCAATTAACCTGAGACTTGATAAAATTGACAACATTTAATGTTCTCATTTTATCAATCTTTTCTTGATATGATGCGTGTGAACTGGGACTTGTTATACATCTCAAAAGTCTTAATCGTTTCTGAAGGAAATTTTAGAAGTAAAGGTGTTGACTTAGAAACCAAAATTGCATTTGGCTTATGTAACAAACACATTTATGTGGCCTTGATTTGCATTTGCTTATTTTCTCTTCTGTTGAAACGTGGAAGTTATATCATTGACTGGGCTTGAAGAAAAAAGATTGTGAAATAATGAAGGGTTTTAAGCAAGAGGTTTACCTGATTAACTAGGAGAACTTATATGTAAAACTGTGGATACAAGGCACCATCATCATGAGGAAATTGATAGAGTGGATGTAGCTGTGCTCATGTGAATTCACCTGGTAATTTTGAGCTACAAATGTTTTGTTCTACCGAGTGGCTCCTAAAATTTAGGTTCTGTTTAACTTATTGCAGTATCGTATGATCAATGGTTATATTTCTTTAATATAAAAAAAATATTTTACTTTACCTCAGTTCAGTGGCCTTCAATGATTTTGGCTTATTTTCTAAGCATATTAAGAACCTTTACAATATTTCTGTCTGATAATAACTTTTCTTCGCATTTTTAATTCTTGGGAAGTGTTATCCTAGTGGTAATGCTAGTGAAAACTTATAATTTGTCTATGCAGATTGCAGCAAAGTTCCGAAATAGTGGACAGACTTGCGTATGTGCAAACAGAGTCCTTGTTCAAGAAGGTATATATGGATATATGTTATACAGCAATTATTCACAATTTTTTTTAATATATTACAGTTTTGGGTTTGTTAATCTCCATTGATAAAACCTAATTAGAGATGGCATCAAATGGTTTCTATAATGTTGATGATTTTTATTTGCTCACTCTCTTCAAAGAAACTTGTTCTCCATTTCTCTTTGGGATTTTACAAAGGTATTTTGTGCAGGCATTTATGAGAAATTTGCTGATGCTTTTTCAAAAGCTGTCCAGAATCTGAAAGTTGGGGATGGTTTTGGCGAAGGTGTGGCCCAGGTAATTATTCATGACTGTGTGTTTTGTGTATGGTTGCATTTTGACCTTCTCATCTGTTTGTCTCTATTCTACACTACATCTTTTACAGCCATATAAGGATAATGCTGTCTCATCCATTGATGAAATGTTGCCTGTAACTTATTTATCATCCAGTTATTATAGTTTGGCTGGAAATTGACTCCATTTGTACAGTCCTTTTCTCATGAGTATACGGTTTGGCTTTGGGATGACGCCTCATTCATCAAAGAAACGTGCAATTCTTTATGCAGTTTTATGGAATTTCTTTTTTCTTTTATTACCTAGCTAATGAGTTTGATGACTTTGAACATCATCTTGATAATAGTCTTAACTTTTCATTTCCTCACAGGGTCCTCTAATTAATGAATCTGCATTGAAAAAGGTCAGGTTTACTTTGGAATTTCCATCAACCACTATATCTGTATTTGCCTCCAGTATATAACTGAATTTCTGTTTGATTGGTCTCTCTGGAATTTTGACAGGTTGAAACCTTTGTTCAAGATGCCGTTTCAAAGGTTTGTTTCCTCATCCCATTCTGTTAAATATAGTTAGTGTTCCACATTATTGTATGTGGGGAATAAAAGCAAGGAACGTTCTTGATTGCTATTCGTGTAGGTTTTAATAAACATTTGCATAGCTATGTTCTATTCTTTTATTGGCATTACGAGAAACTATCTTTTATTGGCATGGAAATTCTTCAACATGTGTACTTATAGCAAATGATTTCTTATTGACTTTAATTTTGTTTGAAGGGAGCAAAAGTCCTTCTTGGGGGTAAAAAACATAGCCTTGGAATGACTTTCTATGAGCCTACAGTCATTAGCGATGTCAAGAGTGAGATGCTTGTTTCAAGGTAAGTACTTGATCTAGCCTTGGATGCTTGCTCGTTAAGGTCACACCAGATTTAGATTTGTTTGGGTAATATGTCCGTTACAGTTCTTATCACAGATCTGAGTATTGCTATTGTGTGGGTATGGTGGAGTAATACCACTGAGAGAAACACTTCTCTCTTTCTCTGTCTAAAATTTTCTTCATTCTTCTTTCTAGAAGTTTCTTTTACCATCATTCCTGGATGTCTAACGGAAGAAACCAATTTATATTTGAATTTTTTTCTTCTGTTGTCCTCTAGAGTAATTGGAATTGCTAGAGTTGTTTGTAAAATGTTCGTAAACCACTTCTCTCACATAATTGGTGGATATGCATCAATGTTTCAATCTAGTCCCCTTTTTGTGGTAGAGTAATAATTTCTCTTGCTGCATGCCAGAAAGTTTAACTCCAATGAGTTGAGTGCTAATAAATTTTATTCAAACTTTTCTGTAGATGTTATCACAGAAATATCTTGGGTCTGCAAAAATTTGATTAGCTTTAGCAGTTTAGTTTATTTTCTTATGACATAATTTTTCTCATTTTAGAGAGGAAGTATTTGGACCTGTGGCGCCACTTTTACGGTTCAAAACTGAGGAGGAAGCTATCCATATGGCTAATGACACTAATGCAGGTTTGTCAAACTTTATTCTTTATTCAATTCTTAAAATTTATTCAGCAAAGCATTACATATTGCCTACCTAATTTTGCAATCTCAGTTGATCAAGTAACGTTTACTGCTGGACATTTTGAAATATAAGAACTTATCAATATATTTTTCATGTGTATATATGCAGGTTTAGCTGCTTATATATTTACAAACAATAATCAACGTACATGGCGTGTCTCTGAAGCTCTTGAATATGGGCTTGTCGGTGTTAATGAAGGATTAATTTCAACAGAGGTTGGCCTAATCATTTCTTCACCAATGCATAAACAATAGAAGAAAACTGCAGATCAGCTTATTACCTGTTGGTTTCATTGCAGGTTGCTCCTTTTGGTGGTGTTAAACAGTCTGGTCTTGGACGTGAAGGTTCAAAGTATGGAATGGATGAATATCTGGAAGTAAGTAAACCAGAAATCTTCTTTTGAGTGCATTTTGAATTGAAGTTAAAACTGTGCTGTTAAATTTCCCTTGCTTTTTTGGTATGCTATCAAATTATAGATTGTGTTTGAACAGTTTTACAAATGATATTTCCAAAGACTAGTCACTAATGCCCACAGATCTTGATGATTTGCAACGTTAAGAATTATATGAATTTGTTTTTCTTTTCAAAGATGTTCTTGGTTGTTTGTGTTGAGCGTCTTTTATACAACATACGTTCTTTCTACATTCTGGACGTCGTTTTTGGATATTTATATATTAGCATATCTTCCTTCTTGCTTAGAATTTTGGTTTACTTTTCTGCTACGTCTTCATTATGAGTAATCCTTCCCCACTATGCAGATGAAATATGTGTGCTTGGGAGACATGAACAGAAAATGATGGGCAAGAGAAGGATTGTCCTCATACCATTTCCAAGCTTATGATGCAAGTTTGAACCTCGTAGCTCCTCTTATTTGAATTATAGTTGAAAATAATAAAATGGTTTTCTTTAATAATAAAATAGGGAGCCCTTACTGCAGTTGCACTGTAATTCAAGAATCAAGATAGCTTGTAAGAAAGAGTGTGCAGTCTCAAGCTTAGCTTTGGTTCGATATACCCATGTATCTGTATCTAAATAAGTGCAGCAAGCAATGTACATGTAATGCAATAAAACACTCTGAAAATGTGTGGGTGTCATAAGAAGTTTTGCTGTTGAGAACAGAAAAATAATGGGAAAGAACTTTGGTTTTTAAATCTTTGTTAATTCTGCCGCTGGGTTATCTTTCTGTTCTGGGGGAATTGGTTTTTGCCACCCATAGCGGGTTGCAAGCCTGAAATTGCTCCCCTTCCCAATCCCATGTTGCATGAATCTCATCTTTTCTCTGGTGGTTAGAAGTTATGCTCAAAACTAATGTCTGAAATTAAGTCTGGAGTTTTTTGGGCCGCTTATTTTAACACAGAGTGGGCTCGGCTCAGAAGTGGAGTCCAACATTGAACAATGAAATGAATGAATCCTTTTGAGTTGATCAGACCCAAAAGGAAACCAAACATCAAGATCCATTAATTATGATTTTTTTTTTAAACTTTGATTTTTGAAAAATATGGATCTAATTTTGAAGAATAATATCAAGATTTGATCTATAAATTAAGGAATTAAGGCAAGCAAGGCATGAAAGAAAGTATGCCACTGCCATCCTATTGATTGTCAGATAATTTTCGTTTAGTAATGTAAATGTAATAGCTTATTTGTAAAATTCGGTTACATTCAACACTAAGCTAAAAAAAAAAAAAAAAAAAAAAAAAAAAAAAAACACTCAGGATTAACACTAATAATATTAACACAAAGTAATTGCATACTCTTGGAAGAAGATCTACAGATAGCAACGCTAGCATATGCTCATCTAACTTTTTTTTTTTCTTTTATTTAAATTCTTTTCAAAAGATATTATACTAATTTAAATAATTTATTTTTTTTTTTAAATGCCACTATCAACGTTCAAACTCTAAACTTTTGGAATAACAATACAAAAATTTTTATCAGTTGAATTAATTATAATACTAAAAATCTAGAAATTCTGAAAAATAATCAGAATGCACACAAATATATCAAATTTATTTATATAAATAAATTTGTGTTATATGTAATTTTTTTTTAAGTTTTCATGAAAATATAAAATATGAGATAATGATATAAGTATAACAGTCAAAAAAAATTATTTTATTTTTTATTTTTCTCTTGGTCTGGTCAATAAAAAACAAGTACTCGTATATATGGATATTATTATATGACTAAACAAAATATTAATGCTTTTCAGCGATGGCTTTTACAGCAAGCTATAGCTAGCTTAGCTAATATCTTATTATTATTATTGCATGAATCTAATTTGCATCATTCTGTACATTGAGATCCTCAATCACAATCACCCGGAACCAGATCACAGACGATCGATGCGATTGATTGCCAATATACACAATAGAATAGATAATGCAGCACACAATCAATTCTCAGAAGGAAAGTGACTATACGTATATATATATATATGTATATATGTATATATGTATGTATGTATGTATGTATGTATGTATGTATGTATTTATATTATAGAAAAGATAGAAGCTTTGTGAAGTGTAATTGAAGGGCCCCGCAAATTGGCCTTCAAAAGGAATATATTCAATTTAAAGAATAATTCTCACTAGAGCACATAAAGATGCTTGAAATTTAAGCAAACATGGCCTTAACATTAAGCCAACCCACTTATCTTTTTTCCTCTTTTTTCTTTTTTTTCATTTTAAAAAATTTTTTTTTTTAATAATTTGCACTCTATATATTATGGTTTTTAATTAATTAATTAGACATGATATTTTCAACTAAAAGTTAAACTCTAACTTTGCCCTTATTGATTATATTAATTATAAAGGGACAGCTATGTGTGACAATTAATGGTGGTCGAAAGACGAATCTCCAAATCTAAATGAAATGCCCTTATTGCTTTTTCTTCAATACGTACATACATACATACATATATATATAGAGCTGCCAACATATAAACCAATTTCATATTATTCCACATACATAATAGAAATTAATTATGTATATATATATATATAATCTCAAACTAGATAGCCAATAATATCCATGCATATATATCATGCATATATGCATGCATTTGGCTTGATTTTGATAGATGAGTAGCAAGGTGTGATGTATCGAAAATGATATATATATATATATATATTTATATATATTGAAAATTATATTTGAACGCTAACTGATGCAAGAATGGTATAGATATATAACTCATGAAGTTCTAGATAGTTGAGAGAGGAATCTTCCTTTGATTGTCAAAGAAGAAAGCATTTATTCCCATTAAGATTTTTTGGGTAAACAGCATGCAAATTTTTTTTTTCTTCTTTAAGGTTTTTTTATCATCTCCCGCAAGATTTGACATATCCTTGCATGAGCTTTAGAGAGAGAGAGAGAGAGAGAGAGAGAGAGAGCTAGCTTTATATTGTTCTTACTCATCCTTATTCACCTCTCTTTTTACCAAGAGTGGGACCATTATGTGTCAACTTTTTTGAGTTTGACCCTAGCTATCTATATATAATAACAATATTCAAGTTATTTTTATTTTGTTAGTATTGGTTTTATTTTGTGAGAAGTTCGCAAGAGAAGACAATCTTCAATTCGACAAAAGTGATAATATAAGCTGAGCCCCAACTAGCTAGCTTTAGAAGATTAGAAGAGAAGAGGTCCCCCCACTTAATTCTATTATCAAAAGCTCCACATACAATTTCCCTTTATGCATTCATATTCACGTCTTCACAATCACAACCATATATAATAACAAAACAACAACCACGGAGCCTCCCTATCTAACTCAAGTTTCTTCCATCTCATTTTTTAATATTACTTTTTCAGTTAATTTCCCATCTATCATGTGCAACACAAATTTTGAATATTAATTAATATTTGTCTCTTATTCTCAATTTCGATTATTTTTTGCTCATGTATACTTTAGTTCATAAGCATGCATATAAATTTCATACATAATGTGGTTATGGAAAATATCAATGTCATCGATCATTAATATATTTGAATATAGAATTCGAATTTGAAAGTTGGTTTGGGTAATTACAGTGTCAAATAATTGCATTCATTGGGATTATTCATGCTAATGCAAATAAATCTTAGATCATTATTTCAATATCTATAATCCCTAGCTAATTTTCTTCATGAATTTTATTTAATTTCCTAGAAATCCCCATCTTCAACCTCACTCTCATATATATAAATATAAGAATGTGTGATTAATTAACCACAAGATACCACTGATTGGCCAAAAACCAAGAGGAGAAGAAACCTAGAAACTCGGAAATGGCTATATATGAATCTAATATCCAGTAATAGAATTTGTTCATTAATCACACATTCTTTTATTTATTTTTTTTAACTTTTCTTCTCAAGTATCAAGGAAACCTTTTTCTTGGTAATGACATAAAGCAAGTCTTTGTGTTTCTAACCATCATAGCTCTGAGAGTTATTAGTTCAAGATAAGCTAAAAAGGCGATTGTACTATTCTTGAATGATGCATATGTAATGGCTAGATCATCATATTTTATGTACCTGTTTATATGAAATATATATATACATACATATAAGAGAAAAATGGTTCAAAGAAAGAAGGGTAAAGTGTAACATATTGCCCATATCATGATTGCTTGATGGGTCTCACTCATATCCTAGACTTAAAAAGCTTCACATGGTATAGAAGAATAAAACTATAAAGATATGCTCTTCTTTTGGTCATGAATGATAAACAAAAGATACACCACTCTCCTGCAGACATTACAGATATGTATTGTACACTGTTATTATTTCAAAAAGGCGTAATAATATCAGAGACCCTGAGTTTTTGTGTTTTCACAAATACATATCAACATATTTATTTGTATCAAATAAGTCCAGGAACTATTCCTTCTATCTCTATTGTAGTGACCAAATTATGCTTACACTTATGAACTTTGACCATTTTGTATACCCATTTATCGCATAATAAAAAAGAATATTTTAGCTATTTCAACAGCAGTTGAGAATTTATTTTGATATACATGGATAAATTATATCTTTAATAATAAAAATACAAACAACAGGGACCTGAATGTTATAATCCCTATACAAACACACAGATTTTCTCTCTCTCTGATCTCTTTATGAAAATGCGATTAGAGAGACTTCATTTTTGTAATTTGTCAGAGGTATGTCAGTATAATGTACGCCCTACATGTTACCATCGATTTTGAGGTGTATGTGAGGGAGAGAGAGAGAGAGGGAAAGAGAGTATCTTTTGGCGAAGGAAGGCTTGAATGGTTAGAATAGGTGTACTTTTAATTGAATTTTTGATATAAAATTAACGTTACATGGCATTTTTTCCTTTATGCAACGTTGGCTTGTACCTTATGCTTTAATAGTTGAAAGATAGACAGATCAAAGCCATCCCCTCTTCTTCAAAAACGCACCCTATTTTTCCCTATTTGCATCGCATTTGTTCTTGAATCTCTTCGGTATTCTCCAAAGCCTAGCTCTTAGAGAGAGAAAGAAAGGGAAAGACAAAGGGAGAATGTTCCAACACAAGAAGCCTTCTTCTATGAATTCCCATGACAGAACCATGTGTGTTCAAGGTGATTCTGGCCTTGTCCTCACCACTGACCCAAAGCCTCGTCTGCGTTGGACCGTTGAGCTCCATGAAAGATTTGTAGATGCTGTCACCCAGCTTGGAGGACCAGATAGTAATACTGATCAACCAGTCTTATTCTTCAATCACTTCTTAATTAATTTGTTAATTATTTCGTTTCACGAAATCAATTCTTTATTTTCTTATCTTTTGTTAATTTGTAGAGGCTACACCAAAAACCATCATGAGAGTTATGGGTGTGAAGGGTCTTACCCTTTACCACCTAAAGAGTCATCTCCAGGTATGAATAGGATTACAATATTTCATGCACTAGTAGTTTGTCTTTTGCTTTTGCTAATTACACTTTGGTTATGTTTTCGATATCGGCTTGCTTGGCTTGATTTCCTTTCTCTTTTCTCTTTTTTCTTCTTTTGATTATTGTTTTCTTCTCTCCATTGGTTTAGAAATTCAGGCTGGGAAAGCAACCTCACAAGGAATTCAATGATCACTCGATAAAGGATGGTAATAATATAGGTGGCTTTTCTTTCTAGGGTTTTCATGCTACTTTGGGACTAAGATTAATTATGTTATTGCTGTTTCTTTCTTTTAATAATCTTCTTTCTACAATTTATCGAACAAATATATATGAACAATTTTTCCTTGTTCTGATTGTAAATTCAGGTCTAGATCTTCAACGAAACACTCCATCTTCATCCGTGATAGGGCGCAGCATGAATGAGTATGTTCTATATATTATACCTTCAAACTTCAATTTCTATTTCTTTTTTCTGGTAACCAGCAAACGTATAGAGAAGAGTTTTCGAAAAACAATAATAACAAGAATCACTTAAGTTAGTCTTTCATTTTTGTTTTTCGGGGGTACATGTGGGGTTCGGATATTTCTTGTGGAATGCGTGTGTGTCACTGTATTTAACAGTAACTCACACATGGTTGATGCGATTAGGATGCAAATGGAGGTGCAGAGAAGACTGCATGAACAGCTTGAGGTTATTAACCAACCCTAATACCTCAAATTGTCTTTGGATCTTCAGATTCTGAAGAAATCCCTTGCCAACTCTTGCGTTAATATTTACTTATGCAGGTGCAACGACACCTTCAATTAAGGATTGAAGCTCAAGGGAAATATATGCAATCTATCTTGGAGAAAGCTTGCCAAACCCTAACATCTGGTGATAACATGCCCCCGGGAAATTATAAGGGTATCGGAAATCAGGGAGTTCCGGACGTCGGAACGATGAAAGAATTCTGTCCTCCTCTCAATTTTCCACCATTCCAAGACCTCAACATCTATGGAGGTGATCAACTCGATCTTCAACAGAACATGGACAGACCATCACTTGATGGATTCATGTCGAATAACGAGAATATTTGTCTTGGAAAAAAGAGGCCTAGTGCTTACAGTGCCAGCAGCGGCAAGAGCCCTTTGCTTTGGTCGGATGATCTCAGGTTGCAGGAAACGGGGACGGCGCCGTCTATCGGACCTCAAGATGATCCTTTCAAGGGTGACCAGATTCAGATGGCCCCTCCCTCGTCGACCGAGCTGGATTCCATGTCAGATATTTGTGAAACGAAGCCGGTGCTCTCTGGAGATTCTGTTGGCGAGAAGAAATTTGAGGGATCGGGAAAGCTTGAAAGGCCATCACCACGAAGAACACCAATTTCAACGGATCATCAGAGGATGAATACTGTTATGATGAATTCTGGTGGCATGCAACAAGGAAGAAATTCACCATATGGCCATGGGTGAATATTATTCTAACATAGATGTAAGTGACTAATTAATTAATTAATTAAGTTCCCTAAGTATGAGATTTTTGGGTTTTAGGTCTTGAAAATTAGCAACAATTTACTTTAGGGTTTTCCTCCTGCAAGTATGACATAATGCCATAGATGCCATGCATGCATGGCAAGCGTTATATGTGTATTGAGTTGCGACCATTAATTAGCTTTATAAACAGTAAATTTGTGCTTTAACATTAATGATCATTGTCACTTCTTTCTAATTAATAATCTCTTTTGCATGCGCCACAAATATAATTTATATCTATTTATTTTACTGAATGTTAGTTAACTCAATCGATAAAATCTCTTAAACTTTTTTAAAAGATATAATATTTAAATTTTATTCATATGATATATAATATTAAAATCAATTTATTTCACATTAATTCATATGATGTTAAATATATCCTTATAGAAATTACCTTGAAATACTTTGATGATGTTGTTAGATCTAAGTATGTGTGTAAATTATGGATAACATCAAATACTATTCGTTATTTATCATCATCTATGATTTTTTTTTCCTTTTTTTTTTTTTTAGGTTTTAATTTTAAATTTGAAGCCTATAGCATGCATGCATGAAGCATCTCAATTAATGAATTATCTAATATAATATTATATATGAAAAACGACAGAGTGCAAGCATAGAAATCTCATTGATTTATGATTCATGCAACATCTATATATGGTTGTAAATTAAAACAAATAATAAAGAGGAAGAATAACATGAAGTAGAAACCTTTTCCTTTTGAATGAAAAGGAAAAGACAGAAAAATATAAGCAAGAGTCCAGCAAGATCTGTTCAGTTTCTTCTGGAAGAGACTTTCCTGGGTTCAACATATATAGTGTGGGTCTTCAAGCTAGTTACTATATACTCTTACTAATTAATGCAGTAACCTTTTCCAACAGTTGGCCCTTTTTCGTTGGTTAGTTGCTCCAGGTTAGTTATAATTCTTGTATATAATCATTGCAGACAAAACTATTGGGAAACTTAAATATATATAATTAAGCTGGGTTATATATTTAAGAAATTAATTTCCCGTAATCCCCATTAAAGCAAAAGATTTAGGGTTTCGGCGGGGCACACATGATACGGTACTAAAGAAAGCAAAAACCCAAAAAATAAAAAATAAAAAGAAAAATGGTTTTGAAAATCCTGTGGTATGCAATACTAACGTAGAGGAAGATTGATAGAGAAGCTCTTCTTAATTATAAATTATTAATGCGAAGAAAGCAGAATTCCCCATGAGGCAAACCGACAAAGAGTATCTATCTTTCCTGGTCTTTTTTCTTCTTTAATTAGTACTCCATATTCCTTCAGTATAATGTGAAGAGGACAGCTAGCTTGGGCTTTTATTTAATTTTGTACTCGTGGAGAAATAATGGTTTGCCTTTTTCCTCAATATCAATGGTTGTGTTAGTATTATACAGAATTCAATCCAACCGAAGAAAAATTATTAGAATTGGCAATTGGGAATGGGCCTACATATATTCAAGTTTTGCACAATAATACTATTTATAACGGAAAGTGAAATTACATATATCAAAAGAAAGAAAAAAAATTAATATATATCATAATTTTATGGTTCATCATTTTTCACCAACTTGATCAATCACATGTTAATCTAAACTTTTACTAATCATTGTAAGATCTTGCGTGTTATATATACCTATATTCAAGGGACAAATTTTATTTTTATTAATTTTTTTCTTTCTCCAAGACTTTGACAAATTTTTTACTAATTAACAGTCATTAATGAATTATTTTATTTATTCATTTTCTTCTTTTTATGTTTTATTTATTAGTACTAGACATTAATTTTTCTTTTATCTTCTCACCCTTTCTTGAAATGCAATTGTGCTATTTATAAAATCCGTATCAACGAAAATTCATGCATCATTCGTCTTTGATTTTTCCTCAGTCTACTCATATATATATATATATATATATATTAAAAAAAAAGGGAGACTAATGAAAATAAATCCACATTTTTTTTCATGGCATATTGACGAAACTTAATTAATTCTTTCATGACTTGGTTTTAACAATTGATATATACGTTAAAATATTTAGCATGGTCTATTTTTTTTCTTTAGATTATTGCTGATTTAGTTAATATTTGTGATTATGTGAATTGTTCCCAGAAAAACCGTGGAAAGGCGTAGAAGAAACAAAGAGGAAAGTTGTTTGTGGAAAAAATAGAAAAAAAAAATCTTATCCATTTAGATATAAAATATGCCACATATACGTCATATGATTTTAAAAAAGTTAGTAAAATTTAAATTTAGCATGGGATCCAAATCCATATTTTACAAGGATGATCATATATAACATACTGAACTGAGGTTGACAATTGATTTTTACGGCCGTATTTTTGTATGCAGTTATTCCGACCAGTATAACTAGAATATATAAAAGTTTTGCTTTGATTTTCATCATTTAGAACTAGAGTTATGAAGTTTAAAGCATGCATATATATATATATATATATATATAGCTTCAATATATAGCTTCAATGAGCTAGAAGTCCCTTATTGATCAAACATAACATTAAAACAATGAATTACTACAATTTGGTACCAAAATTTGATTGATTAACTAGGAGCTAATTATGTCCATTGGGAGAGAATACGTACACACATAATCATAATCGATTGAAATCGATCAATGTCTCGTCTCTTTTAGCTTTGTATTTAATTAGATTGGTAAATTAATCTAATAATTAATTAAGGGTAGATGGATTCAGAGGTCTATCTTTCTTTCTGTTGGGAAAAAAGATGGTGGTGCCACTACTAACTTTATTGGTTGCAGAGAAAAAAAATTTGAGCACTGCAAGTTGGCAAGAAAGCTCCTTCCCTCCACACAACACACAAAGAAAGAAAGAAAGAAAGAAAGAAAAGAAAGAAAAGCTAATAAAGCCTAAAGCAGAGGAAGAATACAACGCACTCCCATGCTTTCAAATATCGAGGAAGCTTCTATCTTTATGTCCACAAAGTTATATAAGCCCCTCACCCCTTGCTCTGCTCATCACATTTATATTAAAACCCGATCGATCATTGCATTAATTAATTCCTTTGTTTAATTTATTTATGTTATACACACACACACACACACACACACACACACACAATAGTATCACGTAGATTCAACGTATATTTAATTAAATTAATTTAGCCTGTAAATTTTCTAAGCGCTTTGGATTCTGTAATGATTTTCTAATAAACAAAAGTATAGTTGAGAAGTTTCTTTTGTGCACCCCACCTCTTTCTCTCTCTCTCTCTCTCTCTCTCTCTCTCTCTCACTCACTTTCTTTCTATGTGGCTAGCTAGACTGACTGTTAGAAAATGATTCAATAAATTTGTGGCGATAACATATGCGTAGATTTTTTTTTTGTTGTTTCCTTTGCTCTCTTTAATTTATAAAGGAGAAAAGGAAAAAGAAAAAGGAGGAAAGAAGAAACAATTTATCATACATGCTAGCAATAGACAAATTAAGTAACTCTCTAGCGCACTATATATACGATATTAATTATCTTTCGTGTGATCTCTCTCGATTATCACCCATATATATATAGATAGATAGATATAGTTCAATATAAAGAGATTTTGACGTTAATTAACTATATATATGGATTCATATATATAGGATAATTAAGCATGCATAAAGGAAATGCCTAGCCATGAAAACTTTTGGGTATCATGATCGTGGTGAACTGAATTAACTACTTTTATTAGTTAATTGAACTCCTCTGAATGAATTAGACAATTAAAGACATTTCGAAGCATCGGATTAAGCAAGACATGTTTTTTTTTTTTTTTTTTTCTAATTTCCTTGAAAAAAGAAATTATGAGATCGAGGCTACAAGGCATTTGTTCTGATGGTAAGACTCATATATGCAGTTAGCTAGGTCCAACAAGGTGCACACATTAATTACTAGAAGAAAAATATTAAAAAAACTTAAAAACGGGATTTAATTTGGAGTGGTTAGATTAATGGATCATATGCATGGGCTATCAATCATAATCTTCATATCTATCAAGTTTTTAATTATTGTAAATCTAATTTTGAACAAAATTATAAGAACGTATATCGATGTGATCATCATTTTCATATCAGATTGTACTTGTTAACTACTTAACAGTCAGTATTAAAATATTTCTCCCGTAAAGGTAGATGTATACAAATGGGCTATCATGGATTTCGATTTGGGCTGAGAACTGAGAAAGCATGCGGTGTGTATGGGCCTAACTTATGGTCTCCAGGCGTCGACTGCTGACCAAATTCTATTCCATCTCTCTTCTCATTCGGCAACATTAATTCACCATTTGGCTATAAACTTTCTAAGCGTAAACGAAGGTAGAAATGATTCGACAATTAATGATTCAAATACAAACCAAATGTATTAATTTTTCTTCGATCGATCAAAGTTTAAGGTGGTTTGAATTATTAGATCTCAAATACTTTGTGTTTCAATCTAGGGGATGTATGTATGTAACAAATTAATTTTTCTTTCTAAAGACAACATATATACGTATATATTTATAACAGACAATAAATCATGTAACAGAAAATATATATGCACAAGAAGTAGTCTGGGAAGAATTGATACAAATGCTAACTCCTTGTTAAGGACTGTATATAAAGGACAAGGTCATTGATATTTAAGGATTTATTACTAATAATAATTAAAGTTTTCTTCACAATTTAATTCGTATTTCAAGTCCACAATTAGTTAAAACATGAATTAACTTTAAGCTATTAACTTTTAATTGATTTCTCTAAATATTAAAATTTCAGGAGCAGTAAGTACTACTCTTGATTTACAGATATTGATCGACATAACACGATTAATCGTTAAATAATCACAAGCTAAAACCATTTGCTATATATCGTGCAATTGTCAGTAAAAAAGATGTAGTTCTAATTAATTTCTGAGAAAAGTAATTAAGAAAGGCATACGATAACGCACTCAGCATGCAACATATAAATGCACATTTTTTGTTTTTTCATTAGGGATCGAAAATGATCGAAGACCAGAATTATTCAGTCCCAATTAAGCTTGAATTGGTCATTAATGTTTGTAATAACTATATATATATATATATATATATATATATATATATATAAACCAACTACTAGTACATACTACACTATCCAAATACAACCCATCAACTTGTAAATTAGAAAAAGAAAAGAAAGCAAGTTAATGTTAGTAATATCACGGAGAATTTTCGTTATCAATAATATCAGCAGGAGGAATGAAATAATCCATGGAAAGCCCTGGCACATTGTACACTACATCATCAATCCTCCATATTTCTTCCATTCTCGTCCTGCTATGCTGCATCGACAGCTCTCCGAACCGGAAAACCGTTGCGATCGACCGCCCTTGATGTGCAATCAGAACGCCGTCGACGTCTCTGTAATCTCCGATGCTGCTTCCTATAGTTGTTTCCCAGTAAACAGTGTCGTTTTCAGGAGTCTGTACCCTGGTCAGATGTGAGTCTTCTAAGTAAATCAATAGGCCACTCTTTTGGCAAAAGTAGCCGTATAATACATGCCTAATCACTTCTGCTGGACCCTCAATTCTTTCCATCACGTCCGCGCGATCTGCTGCTACTTTTAGAACGAAACATTCATCATCTCCGATTCTTTTCTCTCCCAAGCATTGTGCTTTTGCAAATAAACTCGCTGTGGTCTTCGGATCTAGGCCCTGCAATTGCATCCATCCATCCATCCATCAATACACACACACATATATTTGATAAATGAATTACAAAACTTCTCAATCTAATTTTGTGCATTTTCAATCTCATCAAATTAATGGTTCAGATAACCAAATCTAAATTTAATTTCAAGATATTTAAGTTTTATACTGTAATTAATTTTTTTATGCATTATCTTTTTTTTTTTCTTTATATATAATACTTAATTTTCACATATGCACTTTAATTTTGTATCAAGCTCTAATGTATTAGTTAACTATAAAAAGAAGAGCAGATCCTTGGGATTAACTCAAGATCAAAGATAGGGATCAAATCCCCCGAGATCTAGCTTACTTTATACCGATCGATGATGTTGAGATTAGAAAAAGCATTCAAAAATCAAAAGAAATAAAAGTGTGGTGCTACTAGTAGTAGTATTAGAAAACAAAAAAACCGGGAGAAAAGCCAGGAAAAAAAAAAAGAAAGTAAAAGAGCAGTACAGTAATGCAATAAATCCAACCCTAGCCTAGCTAATATTATGCACTAAAGTTGTAGAAAAAGAAAAAGCTATCTATAGCCAAGCAAAGTATGTATACAGAAGTTGCAATCCCAAGAGAAAATAAAAAAAAAAAGAAGAAAACAGCCCATGTATGAATGAATTATTATGATTGTAAGAACATTACATTACATGAACATGATCAAGTATGACATCACAAAAGATAATCACGTGCCCTTCCTAACTCAGTGAGTTACAGTGTTCATGTTCAAAAAAGAAGTATGTCCGGTAAAGCATGGGACAGTTCCTCCATCCTTGTCAGCTCTCTCTTTACTATTTTTAATTTCTTGGGATTCTCCCGTTGTTATTCTTCTATCTACACATCGCTATCTTTGATTTGTTTCGCACTAAAGTTATTTGAATATTTCGGGGTTTGCTTCGTTCTTGAGATAACACAAATTACACCTTTACTTGATAAAGTTTTCCAATGAATTCCATATATATCTTATATATTCAAATCTTAATTAATTCAGATGCAAACTAAATTACGCAAGTATATACAATCATCTAATAAAGTTTACTAAGTACTGCTATGTATACATTGAAAAAAGTATTATTAATTAGATGGGTATGCCTAAATCTTAAAAACCAGAATGAGATTTTCTTTCCCTTGCAAAGGACTTCAATATAATTAAAACAAGAGTTTGGTGGAGCTAAATTAGCTAGGTTTATGATTTGAAGTTTTGCAAAATAAGGTACCTGCATTATGCGGCGTAGAGGACGTTGAGGGCCTTTAGCTGCATGAGTTCCAAGCCAAGGAGTGTGTCGCCAAACGGTTTTTCCGTCACTGCCGGCGATGACTTTGTTGCCACCGACAACCAACTCAAGAGACCACATTCCGGGTAGCATTTGCCAGAGAACGAAGCAACCACTTTCCCCACTCCTTGTTCCCAGGCTTTTCACGTTTTTTCCTGAGGAAATTTCAGTCTCACAACAAACCATCTTCACTGTTCCTGTTGCGTACATGTTTTTCGGACACTTTTGTTGTTTTAAGCAACCTGTGGCCGCCAAATATTGTTGTATGATGTAATGCGCGCTCGAAGTTTCCTACCAAAACGTCAATTATGGATCATAGACAGAACCACCCACCAAACAAAATTCAAATGTAAGGTTTTCCAAAAGAAAAAAGAAAAGAAAAGAAAATAAAATTCTGGAAATTAACTTACAATGGGGATGTCTTTGACATGAATGCGAAGAATTGGGTCGTTAACAAGAGGAATTGGAGCTAGAGGACAACCCAAAACGCCAAGCAAAAGCCTTAAATCTTGCCTCTTAGCAGGAACATTACTGCCATATAATGACATGGAAAAATTAGACGACGTGCCTGAAATTCCTTTTTGAATTCTAAACCATTCTCGAATCACTTCCCATGAACTCTCCTTCTTGTTTCCTTCTTCTTGCATTTCAGGATCAGGGCCTTCCAGCAGTGGCGTTAGCGTTTGTGTGCACCATCTCTGCTTCCTCCTCGCTCTTGAACCCATTACCGCACTTTAATTTGAAAAAACAGAAATATAAAAAGGTTAAAGCCAATAATTGAAGATGTACAAGACTGCGGGTGTATATAAATAAAAGATTACAAGTTTGTGGAGTTTATAGAAGAAAAGTGAAGGATATAGAGTAAGATTTCGCGAACTCATGAGCATATTGTGGAAAGATAAAGGAGGAGAAAGAGAGACAAAAGGGACAGGTTATCTGTCCAACGGCAGAAGATAGTATTATAATACAGACTCGCATGTTGGGCTGTCGATTAATTGCTTTGCTTTATTCTTCTTTTTCTTTTTAGACTCATATCCCTTGTCGTTTTTTTTTTAAGTCTATTCTCTTAAGCTACTCCAAGTGAGAGGTCCCTTGAGAATTGGCCCATCATTTTCCATGATCCTGTAGTCAGTCGTTCCCTAACCCCTCCATTTGGTCTTCATTTCCTCAGGTTTCTAGGGCTAATGCTAATCTTTCTTGGAAAATGATAACATACCACGTTACATTATTTAATTATCTTATTAATATATATATATAATTATAATCAATAACAAAGAAGAAATAGAAGCACCTACATTTCACCATTGATTAGATCAAAGAAAGATATCATTTTTTTATTTTTTTGAAAGACAGAGAAAGGTATGATTGATTATATTGATCTATATATGGGGATGTGCAACCTTAGTCCTTGCGTCACAAACCCGTGCCGTCCTTTCTTTTCTTTTTTTTTTCTCCCCTCAACCTTTTTCTAATAATAACATCTGAGTACCCAAATGTTTATGTTTTCATGAACATACGTACATTATCCATTTGTTTTCAAAAAAATCCTTGATCTGATCTCCATCCCATATTGCCACGTACCTACCTATAATCAAAATAAGTGAAATATATTTTAATATGAAGCTATTATTATAATTTTGGGAAACATATATTTGTTACTATTACTTAATTTTAAAAATATAATAATTAAAAGTATTTGATAATTATTTACTTCTAGTTAGGATCACTGGCTGTAAGGGATTATTAATATTATAGATGTATATATTACAAATAAACAAAATATGTCTTGATTTGTGAAAAAGTAAAACTTTAGGGATCCGTATATTTTTTCCGGTTTTAGCGTTCACGAGTGCTTATGCTTATCGTGCTTTTAGTAAAAAATTTGCCAAAGTAGACCCCACAACCATGTAATCTTGTCTTGTCTCGTCGCTACTGTTTATATGCTGAATGGAACAAAGAAATTAAACATAAGATATCGTCAATGCTAATGATAATGCTAATTATACTAATTCTAATAATTAAGACAGTAACATCAAGTCATCAAATCAATGGGACCCATGAACAGGCGGTGGGCCGGCAAGCAATTGGGCCGACGAAGCAGCTGCAAGTGGGTAACTAAAAGAGAGTGGAGGGTCGGCAATCATTATCTTGGTGATGTTCATTCTTCAAAGCTAAGCTCTTAATCTGATTTGGCAAAAGGTTGAAACGTGATTGTCATTTGTTGGAGACAACACAATCAATATATATACATATATATATTATTTTCCAATATATGGTTTTGGGTTTTTCTTCTAATTAAAATTGACTATTAATATATATATATATCTATAGGGATAGTATCAATAATTTTTTTTTTATACAAAAAATTATATCAAATTACTATTTTTAGATTAAGTGTTGTTATGGGTCAAAATTACATTTAACAAATATAAAAAATTTTTACAAATTCATTTAATAAGACGTTTTTAAATCTTTTTCTTTTCTCTTTGTTATTACTAATTTGTTAATCTCTCTCCTTATGACATTCTACGCAAATACCACATCAACAAAGTATGAGAGAGATGTTAGTATTTAAGTTAGTATGTTCCAACTCTTAGTAGACATTTTTTGGATTGAAAAGCCCGAAAATAAAATCGTGACAGTTTGTGTACCTAAAACAAATATATCTTTGATGGGCTTGGATGTTACAGTTATATTGGTATCAAACCCATTACGTATGTCCTTTTGAGCAATAGTGAGACAAACCTCAACGAGGACGCTGAGTCCTTAAGAGAGAGTGTGTGTGACACCTTAGGTCAATCGCACATCAAAGTTATTTCGCAATTCCTCTTCAGCGATGTTGGGGCAAATCTCAGCGAGGACGCTGACTCCATAAGAGGGGGTGTATGACATTTTAGGCGAATCTCACATTGGTAAAGTATAGAAGAGATGCTACATATATAAATCAGCATGCTCCAAAACCTCAGTAAAGATGTTAAGCCCCTAAGAGGAGGTGTGTGTCACATTGGTAAAGTACGGAAGAGATGTTAGGTATATAAGTTAGAATGCTCCAAAACCTCAGCGAGAATGTTGAATCCCTAGGAGGGGGTATGTGTGATACCCTAGGTGAATCTCACATCACTGAGTCCTTAAGAGACCTCGTATATGACACTTTAGATGAATCCTATATTAAAGCCACTATGCATGTCCTCTTGAGTGATGGTACGGTAAACCTCAATGAGCTAAGTCCTTAAGAGAGGGTGTGTGTGACATTTTAGGCAAATCTTATATCAACAAGAGCAGAGATGATACGGCTAACCTCAATGAGCCGAGTCCCTAAGAAGGGATGTGTGTGAAATCTTAGGTGAATCTCACATCAGCAAGGTATAGGAGAGATGTTGAGTGTATAAGTCTGCATCTCTAACCTCTTAAATAAAAGGTGTGTGTGATATCTTAAGTGAATCTCACATCAATGAGCTGAGTCCCTAAGAAGGGGTATGTGTGACACCTTAAGTAAATCTCACATCGACAAAGTACGGAAGAGATATTGAGTATATAAGTTAGCATGCTTTAATCCACAAAAAGGAGGTGTGTGTGACACTTAGGTGAATCTCACATCAGCAAAGTATAAGAGAGATGTTGGGTATATAAGTCAATATGCTCCAACCCCTAATCTTCGCGTGTTCTCTTGAGTGATGGTGGGGTAAACTTCAACGAAGATGCTAAGTCCCTAAGAGGGGGTGTGTGACATCTCAGGCGAATCTCACATTGGTAAAGTACGGAAGAGATGTTAGGTATATAAATTAGCATACTCCAAAAACTAAGCGAGGATGTTGAGTCCTTAAGAGGGGTGTGTGTAATATCTTAAGTGAATCTCACATTGAGAAAATACGGGAGAGATGTTGAGTATATAAGTCAGCATGCTTTAATCCCTAAAGAGGAGGTGTGTGTGACACACTAGGTGAATTTCACATCGACAAAATATATGAGATATGTTGGGCATATAAGTCAGCATGCTGTAACCCCTAATCTCTGCGTGTCCTCTTAAGCGATGGTGGGGTAAAACTTAGCAAAGACGCTAAGTCCCTAAGAGGGGATGTGTGATATCTTAGATGAATCTCAAGTTAGTAAAGTACAGAAGATATGTTAGTTATTTAAGTCAGTATGCTCCAAAACTTTAGTGAGGATGTTGAGTCTTTAAGAAGGGGTATGTGTCACATCAGCGAGCTGAGTCTCTAAAAAGGGGTGTGTATGACACCTTAAGCAAATCTCACATTGATGAAGTACATGAGAGATACTGAGTATATAAGTTAGCATGCTTTAATCCCCAAAGAGGAGGTGTGCGTGACACTTTAGGTGAATCTTACATCGGCAAAGTACAGGAAAGATATTGTGTATGTAAGTTAGTATGCTCCAACACCTAGTCTCCTCGAGTCCTTTTGAGTGATGGTGGGGTAAATCTCAGTGACGACACTAAGTCCCTAAAAAGGGATATGCAATATCTTAGGCGAATCTCACATTAGCAAAGTACGAAAGAGATGCTGGGTATATAAATCAGCATGCTCCAAAACCTCAGTGAGGATGTTAAGTCCCTAAGAGGGGGTGTGTGTCACATTGGCAAAGTACGGAAAAGATGCTGGGTGTTAAGTCAACATGCTCAAAACTTCAGCGATAATGTTGAGTCCCTAAGAGGGGGTGTGTGTGACATCTTAAGCGAATCTCACATCAGTAAAATATAGGAGAGATACTGAGTATATAAGTCTGCATCTCTAACCCCCAATAAAGAGATGTGTGTGACACTCTATGTGAATCTCACATCAACGAGCTGAGTCCGTAAGAGGGGGTATATGTAACACTTTAAGCGAATCGTATATTGATAAAGTACAAAAGAGATGCTGAGTATATAAGTCAGCATGCTCTAATCCCCACAGAGGAGGTGTGTGTGACACTTTAAGTGAATCTTACATTGGGAAAATACAGGAGAGATGTTAGGGACATAAGTCAGGATGCTCCAAACCCTAATAACCGTGTTTTGGGTTAAAATTCCTAAAAATAAAACTGCGACGAGTTACATCCCAAAGCAGACAATGTTTTTGGTAGGTTGTGTTGTTACACTACTACTTTTTCTTTTCTTTATTATATCTTCTCTCTCTCCTTAAATATTTTTAAATTTTAATTATCATTTATAAATTAAAAAATACATGAATTAAATAATTTGTTTGAATATTTATATATTATAATACTTTTCAAAAAAATGTGTGAGCTTTTTAGATGAATTAATTAATTAAAATAATTTTTATTTAAATTTTTGAGTTTTTTAATTTATAAATGATAATTAAAATAAAAAGAAATAATAATGAGAGAGAAGATATAATAAAAAAGGAAAAACATGAGAGAAATTTTATAAATTATGGGGTAGAAAAGAAAAAAAATGATAGTTAAAAGATATAAAAAATCTTAATTAATAATATAAAATATTTATTATATTTTATTTCATTTAGTCTACATTATCCGTGTACTTTAAATTTAAAGATCGAGAATCGATGTAATAATTTGTGTTAAAAAAAAGGGTCCGCTGATTTTTATTTATATATATATATATTAACAATCAATTTTAATCTTTGAGGGTAAAAGAGACTTTTGTGTGTAATATTAAAATTAAAGTTAACATATTAAAAATTGAAAAAAATGAATGTTTTATTGTAAAATGTATTTAAAAATAGAAAATATTAAAAATAATTTTCTTGCATATATTTTAAAATTTTTGCAAGTAATTTTTTAACCTTTTATTAATACTATCTTCTTTATATAATCCTTTCTCTCTTTTTCTTTCTCACCATTTTATTTCTTACAATTTTTTTTACTAAATAACATAAAGCTCAAACAAGTTCAACCAAAATAATCCTTAAACTATTTTTCTCTCGTCATTTTTCTTGTTCAACAATTGTTTTTTGTCGCCAAACAGTCCTGAAACCCACCCAAACTCAGCTATAAACGTCACCAAACTTTCTCCAAACTATTTTTTTTTTTTGCCAAACAATCTCGAAATCCACCAAAACCCGGACACAAACATTACCAAACCTTCCCTAAACTGTTTTTTTTTTCTCATCATTTTTTTCCCTCACTATTTTCTTTACTGCCAAACAATCTTGAAGCCAGAACCTTTTTCTTCTTTCAGTTTTTCTTATGGACCCAATTGCTAATTTAATTTATTTTGTTGAAAAAATTATATTTTTATCAAAGATTGAATTGAGTTTTTATATGGGTTTTCTATTTGAATGTGGTGCATCAAATTATCAACGTAGAGCTAATGCTGTTGGCATTTTTTTTCATTTTTTTTTCTTACTAGCAATGGATATGAAAATGGAGGCGTCAAAAGAAAGAGTGAAATTAATGGAGGTGAAATTGAAGTGGATGAGAGAAAGAAACAAAATTCAAGTGAAAAAATTGGTGTGAATATTGCTCAAAGTTTTCAGTTTTGTGTTGGGGATCAAAGAAATCAAGTGGGTGGAGTTTTTGTTGTACGAGAAGAAAATGATGGTTGTAATGTTGCTGAGATGTGTAATATGAAAGAGGAAAAGAAAGCAAAAAATGATTGTAAAAAAAAAAAAAATCAAATATATATATTCATATTTTGATTAACTTAATAAAATAATATTAGTTAGGAGATAATACTTTTTATTTTTATTAATTTTGTAATAATTCAATTGTTATTTATAAATATAATAATTTAATTATAATTATTTTTAAAGGATTTTTTTTATTTTCTTCATTTTATATGACATATCATATCAAGTTAGCCCGTGTCAGAAGATATAGTAAAGTTAATAGTATTATTGTAGAAGTATGAATTTTCTCTTAACTTAATAGAAAACTTCTAACAATAAGAAGATTTTGGGTATTTCCACTCAACAAAGAGTTATAATGGTCTACTATGAATCTAACGAAGGAAAAACTTGCTCTCTCTCTATATATATATATATATATATATATTATTTATTTATTTATTTGTAGCTATTCCAATTAATCCACCCTATTATTCAATTAAATGTAGCCAATTAATTATAAATTTATTGATTTATTTTTTTGACATATTTTTTTGGTGTGTCACATTGTTTTTGGGGAGTAGAATTGTTTTAGCACATATCCTAGCTAGCTAGGTGGGTAGCCTAGTGTAGCTAACTTGTCCATCACCATCTTGTAGTCAACTTTAAAGATTATTGACCTTATCATTATCGTCCCCTTTGCTTTATAATCTCTGCCTTTTTATTGCTTCGAAACTTGGGTTGCTAATTAATAGCATTTTCTTTCATATAATGCCTTCGGAGAACAGTTTTTGTGAATGAATAGAAGTCGTTAATTAGGAGGCAAATAAAAATTAAAAAAAAAAAGGAAAAAGGGTAAATTAAATTCAGAACTTGAAAAAAATCATGAATATATCTGTGTGTATGGTCTCAAGAGATCGTCCGATAAAGTTGGGATAATAGAGTTCAAGATCTTTTTTCTAAGTGAGGTTCCAATATATGTTTAATTTGCTTCATGAAATTTGACAATTAAATAATGACAATATTATTATCTTTTATAAATAAAAAATTTATATAGAGTCATGTAAAAATATGGATAAACAAATGGTGAAGAATTGTTTGAAACTTTTATTTTCTTACAGCTAGTGCGCGTATGATTGTCTGTCACTCCACTTGTAAGGGATAAATTTTTGCAGTCACTAAATTTTTGAAGTTTGAATTGAAATTGGCTAGCTAGCATATTTAGCAAATAAGTGAAAATAAAAGATTAAAATAATAATAATATCATTAATTATAAAGAAAAATAGAGTAAAAAAGTTCAATTAATTGATGCACATGCTTGGATATACATTTTTAGAGCCTAATTTATTTGCCTTTAATGCATGCAACCTCTCTCCAAACTCCAAGGAAATTTTAAAATTTAATTCAAAGAGATATATTATTAATATTATATATAGAGATTAAAAAAAAAAAAGAATATGCATGTAAAACAGAAATTAAAGAATATATAGTCTAAGGGTTAAAGGAAGACATGACCGAGTATAATAAAACGAAAAGGTGACATCGATCGATCGATCTCTATAATTGAGAAGGAGGGAGCTTTCATTCTCAAATTTTTAAAGTAGGGGACAAGGGTTGTCCCATCAAACAAACAAAAGGTGAGAAACTTCAAACTGATCATATTAAATTAATTGACCATGTATTAATATAACCCATCAAATTCCTCTCTAGCTAGATCTAAGTGGGATATATATCTATTCGATTGAATTTCTGTTACTTAAAATGTTCTCTAATGAATTAATGTGACATTGGTAATTGTCAGGGCCGGGAAGAAAGTGATCAGCTAGCACTAAATTATAAACATTTAGTGGCCGGCAAAAGGTTGTTATTATGATGATGACCCCTCAAACTAACCACTATTCTCTGTTAAATTATGAGGCTATTATGCGTGTTCGGCTAAAAAAAATCATATGATCACACTATGCAAAATTCAACCCCTCTCATTTCTGCTCAACACGAGCATGTATCAGAAAGCCTTCACCAAAATTTGATCCCCCCTTCCAGTTCTATATCCTTGGATGAGATTATTGAACAAAGTTTGGAAGGTTTCGGGCTTCCCCAGTTCGTACAAACCCTGCTTCTATCACTGTTATTGGTCTTTGAATCGCAGCAAACATTCATTAGTGTGTACACTGATGCAGAGCCAACTTGGCACTGTATTAAAGCTACTAGTATCGCTTGTAGCTCAATCACTGATATTTGTAATCTCTCTAAGATCGAATGGGCTTGGGATGGTCCTTCTGACAAGACGATCGTATCAGAATGGAGCCTGGAATGTGCTAGTTCGGTTCTCACTGGTTTACCTTCTTCATCCTTCTTTATCGGAAGCTTGTTAGGTGGAGTTGCTCTCGCCACACTTGGTGATTCTTCTCTCGGACGTAAGAAATTGCTTTTTCTTTCATGTTTTGCCATGTCTATTACTGCTTTTACAACCATCTTCTCCAACAACATATGGGTATACTCGAGCTTACGTTTTGTGAGTGGGTTTTTTCGTTCACCAATCATGACATCTGTTCTTGTGATATTGATGGAAATGGTAGGAAAAAGATGGCGTGGCCAAGTAGCGATCATTGCATTTTGTTTCTTTTCCCTCGGATTAATATCCATACCACCTATGGCTTATATAAATAGAGATTCTTCATGGAAAATCCTTTATGTTTGGACTTCAATTCCTGCAATTCTATGCTGTATAGTAATATATCCTTTCGCCATCGAGTCTCCTAGATGGCTTTTCTTGCATGGGTATGAAGCTGAGGCTGTGGCTGTACTGAAAAGACTATCATCATCATCAATAAATCCTGATAGCTTAAAACTCTGCTTATCCAACATTTCCCACAAGGAAGAAGTTTCTACAAATATTGATCTTTACTCATTTCTCAAGGACTTGTTCCAGAGAAAATGGGCTTTAGGAAGGTTATTAACTCTTATGGGCCTTGCTTTCGGCGTTGGAATGGTTTACTATGGCTTGTTATTGGGCGTTGGAAATTTAGATTTCAATATCTACTTGAGTCTGACGTTTAATGGTTTGTTAGATATACCTGCATATATTGTAACCTCTATCTTAATAGAAAGATGGAGTAGGAGAAGTTCGATTCTTACATTTTCCATAGTAGGTGGGATAACAAGCGGAATTTGCGGTGTAATTGGTGATGGAGCTGCACAAGTTGTTCTGGAGCTAGCATCATTCTTTAGCGTATGTGTGGCATTTAATGTGCTGCTTATATGCGCGACCGAATTGTTTCCTACTCGTGTGAGGAACTCGACAACGTCAATGGTGAGACAAGCAATCAACTTTGGCGCTGTGTTCAGCCCTTTACTGATTTCGGCTGGTAGGAAAAATGAGTTTCTCTCTTTTGGAGTGTTTGGATTAGTTGTGTTTTGTTGTGGTTTCTTTGTACTTGTTTTGCCTGAGACGAAGGGCGTAACTCTTTCTGATAAGTTTGATGAGCAAGAGAGCAAGGAAAACAATATTATTAATCTGCGTGTAAGCTGATTTTTAAAATACAGCTCAAATAATGTTAAATTAAGAATTGATTATATATATATATAAATTAAATAATTTAGCTGCTAGCTGTGAGTTTCCCATGCATATGCATGCCCATATATATAGATCATATACTCCCTCTTGTTACATATAGAGTGTTAAATTAATTTTATCTTTCTTTCTTTCTTTAGTGTTAATCATTTACTGTATCTTAATTTACATAATCAGTACATGATGCGATGCAATTTAATAATTTAGCATGCATGAATATCACGCAACAAATTCATTGCAGGATATCATGTTTGCTCGTGTATTGTTCCATCTCCTAGAGATTCTCGATTATGACATTCCTTGTATTAATTGTCTAATTAATTTGATTCTATTAAACAAGTGTATCTTCAAATAAAGCCAAAACTTACCTCTCAAACTCAATATATATAGACGTGAAAGTTAAATACAAAGTTGAAAAGAATTTGAAAGGAACCACGCATAAAACAAATAAGTTAATTAAACCTCCAGTTTAAAAATATCACGTCAATCAGGAGCATTAATTAAATTATATACTTGGAGGGGTGTCCCATCAGACAAAGGCGAAACGGAAATTAATTTCTCCAAATAAAACAAGTTGCCAGGCTGGAGAGAAAGTGGCGTGGGCACTGAATAAAAATCATTGACTGATCATCGGACACTATTACACACACACACACACGAACACACGATGATGACCCCTCAGATATAATATATTAACATACGCGTATACATTATTGTCCGTTAAATTATGAGATCTTTTTTTTATCTATCCAATCGTATAAAAATCAGAATCATATTCATATGAAAGCATGCGTTACCACAAACTTCAACATCACATTTATTATGGAGAAATCAACTCCTCTCTTCTCCGCTCAACATGGCTCAACGGAGCAAGTAACAGTAAGTCTTCACCAAAATTTGATACCCCCTTCTGTCCCCCAGCTGGATGAGGTCATTGAACAAAACTTAGCAAGTTTCGGGCTTGCTCAGTTCATACAAGCTGTTCTTGTATCACTACTCTTGATATTTGAAGCGCAGCAAATATTCATTAGTATCTACGCTGATGCCGAGCCAACTTGGCATTGCATTAACACTACTATTACCACTTGCAGCTCTAGCTCTGATATTTGTAGCCTCTCAAAGAGAGAATGGGCCTGGGATGGTCGTTCTGACAAGACCATCATATCTGAATGGAGCCTGGAATGTGCTAGTTCGGTTCTCACTGGCTTACCTTCTTCAAGCTTCTTGATTGGAAGTTTTCTGGGTGGACTCGCTCTTGCCACACTCGGTGATTCTTCCCTCGGACGTAAGAAATTGCTTTTTCTTTCGTCTTTTGTCATGTCTATAACTGCTTTCTTAACCATCTTCTCAAAAAACATATGGGTATACTCAACCTTACGATTTGTGAGTGGTGTTTTCCGTTCATCAATTATGACGTCTATTCTTGTTATGTTAATGGAGATGGTAGGAAAACGGTGGCGTGGCCAAGTAGGAATAATTGCATTTTCATTCTTTGCACTAGGATTAATATCCTTACCACCTATAGCTTACCTAAATAGAGATTCTTCATGGAAAATCCTTTATGTTTGGACTTCAATTCCTGGTATCTTCTGCTCTGTAGTAATCTACCCTTTCGTTACCGAATCTCCTAGATGGCTTTTCATGCATGGGTATGAAGCTGAGGCTGTGGCTGTCCTGAAAAAGTTAACATCATCGGAAAATCATGATAGGTTGAACTTCTGCTTAGCCAACGTTAACCCACCTACTGAAATAGTTCCTAAAATTGATCTTTACTCATTTCTCAAGGATTTATTCAATAGAAAATGGGCTTTCCGTAGGCTATCAACGACTATGGGCCTTGCTTTTGGACTTGGCCTGGTTTACTATGGCTTGTTATTGGGAGTTGGAAACTTAGATTTCAACGTCTACTTGAGTTCCACATTTAACGCTTTGTTGGAAATACCTGCATATATTATAACCTCTATCTTATTAGAGAGATGGAATAGGAGGTGTTCAATTCTTACATTTTCCATAGTAACTGGGATATCTAGTGCAATTTGTGCTTTGATTGGCGAAGGACAAGAAGTTTTACAAGTGGTTATGGAGCTAGTATCATTCTTCAGCGTATGTGTAGCATTCAATGTGCTGCTTATATTCGCGACAGAATTGTTTCCTACTTGTGTGAGGAACTCAACCACATCGATGGTGAGACAGGCAGTCAGCTTTGGCGCTGTGTTTAGCCCTTTACTGATTTCAGGTGGTAGGCAAAATCAGCTTCTATCCTTTGGAGTGTTTGGATTAGTTGTATTGTGTTTGGGGTTCTTCGTGCTTCTTTTGCCTGAGACAAAGGGCGTGACCCTTTCTGATACATTTGATGAGCAAGAGAGGAAGGACAAGATTATCAGGCATATAAGCTGATTGTATGCATACTGGTCAATCTTGTTAATCTAGTTTAATTGCGCCAAGAAATTAAGCAAGAGAGAATTTGGATATTATGCTTGCAATACATAATTTAATTTGCATTATCTTAATTAACCTTGTTGTATGCATGAGATCTTGGATGACTAGGGACGTGCCTCTGCAAGAATATGACCCTTTTTAATCAGAAAATGGTTTAGGCAACATATTATATATAATAATCCGAAATTTCACCGCAGGCAGCACGTAGAGAGGGCTTAAACAGCATGCGCGCAGCACGTACACCAGAACACCTAATTGCTGCTGCTGCTGTAGCAAATAAAGCAGCCTAAAATCAGTAGCCTACTCTGAATCTGCAGCAAGAATGATAAAAATACGATACCATATTCATTCGGTTTGTACATATTTTTTTAATGAACTAACTAGGTCGTGCCTCACATCTATCTAATTTTATGATTAAGTCAACAATTAAGCAGAATTATTAATTTAATTAATAGATTATATATATGAAAAGTAAATCAGATTTTTTCCGTATTTTAATTTTTGTTGAGAACGTGCAGAATGTATAAAATAAATTAATAATTCTATAATTTTTGAATTATAGAATTGTTAATAAAGTTTTATTCTTTCGACTGTTACATATGTGCATTAATTTATAAATTAGCACGAATATCACACGACAGACGCATTCCATCCTTGTTAAACAAGTTGCAGGACCAATTAATAATTAAAGACATCATTGGCATGATTTGAAAGCAACTTATGAACCGAATAGATGAGTGCATGTTACTGGCACTGCGAGGTGAAGTTTGCACCATTAATTAATTCAGATAACAAAAGAGTCTTATTTATATCCATATATATACCATAATTGAGACAACTCCGGACTGGAACATGCATATATGTTGATTATATTGGCTCTCATATATGTTCATGTTCCCGAATAAAATCAAGCAATTTGCCAGGCTGGCTGGATCGAAATTGCATCGGCATGCCACTGAAAAAACATTTACTGCAGTGAAGTGATGGCCAACGAATCACATTTACATTGATCACGACCCTACTATTGTGTATTGTCTGTTAAAATCATGAGTCTACTATATATGCGTATTCGGACAAAAAGGAAGGTAAGAGAATCACAAAAAGATTATATATGCAATAATTAACTACTAGTATACAACTGCATGCACTATCACAAGTTCAATATCACATTATGGAGAGCTCAACTACTCCTATCTTCTCTGCTCAATATGACTTTCCAACAAGTATCATTGAGTTTTCGCCAAAATTTGATCACTCTTTCTTTCTCCCTGGATGAGATAACTAAAACTTAGCAAGTTTTGGGCTTGCCCAGTTCATACAAGCTGTTCTTGGATCACTATTATTGATTTTTGAAGCGCAGCAAATATTCATTAATGTCTACACTGACGCGGAGCCAACTTGGCACTGCCCTAACACTACTACTTGCAGCTCAAGCTCTGATATCTGTATTCCCTCTAAGAGTGAATGGGCTTGGGACGGTCGTTCTGACCAGACGATCGTATCAGAATGGAGCCTGGAATGTGCTAGATCCATTCTCACTGGCTTGACTTCTTCATGCTTCTTTGTTGGAACTTGGAAGTTTTTTGGATGGATTTGCTCTCGCTACACCTGGTGATTCGCCTCTTGGTCGTAAGAAATTGTTTTTTCTGTCATTTCTTGCTATGTCTATTACTGCTTTCTTAACCATTTACTCTAAAAACGTTTGGGTATACTGAAGTTTCCGATTATTTGTGAGTGGGGTTTTTCTTTCATTAATTATGACAACTGCTCTTGTGATCTTGATGGAAATGGTGGGAAAACCATTGCGTGGCCTAGTGGGAATCATTGCATTTTCTTTCTTTTCACTGGGATTAATATCGGTGCAACCCACAGCTTATATAAACAGTGATTCTGCATGGAAAATTCTTTATGCTTGGACGTCAATTACTGCAATTCTTTGCTGTATTGTAATCTATCCTTTTGTTGCTAAATCTCCTAGATGGATTTTCATGCATGGGCATGAGGCTGAGGTTGTGGCTCTAATGAAAAGGTTAACATCATTAGGAAATCATGATAGCTTGAGCTTCTGCTTATCTACTATTCTTCCAAAGGAAAAAGTTGCTAAAATTGATCTTTACTCGTTAATTTCTCAAGGACTTGTTCAATGGAAAATGGGCTTTTCAAAGATTATTAACAATTGTGGGCCTTGCTTTGGCATTGGACCTGTTTACCATGGCTTGTTATTAGGAGATGGAAGCTTACATTTTCAGCATCTACTCGAGTTCCGCATTTAATGCTTTGTTGGAAACAGCTGCATATATTCTAACGTTCGTCTTAATAGAAAGATGGAACAGAAGAACTTCAGTTGTCACATATGTTTTCCACAAGAAGTGGCACGACTAGTGCAATTTGATGAGCAAGAGATTAAGGACAACATTTTCATTTTTGTTAACTGCACAGTAGTTAATGGTGATTTATATTGGTAAACATATATGTATGTACTTTTGGCTTCTTGTTAGTTTGGCATGATGACATGTTCCCTTTGCTGTAATTAATGTGATATATCTTCCTCATCTTTTTAATTAGGGTACGTTCACTTACTATTCAATAATATGTCATTTGTTAAAAATCGTGATTGATACTCCCACCAATGGCATGCTCGAATTATCTAATTCTCTCCACATAATATTTACAATTAACGTCCTCCAATGCTACCTACTAATTACTATAACAATTTTGCCGAACAAATTAAGAATCGTGAAAATTTTCCTATCTTATTAAAGCATATATTAATGCAAAAAATAGACTAGTTTTATGAAAAATAGTCCATAATTACGAGAATCAATAATGCTTTAAGTGAAGTAGAAGTCATCATTGGCGTGAATTGATAGGCTAGCTAGCTTCAAAATTAGGCTAGAAAACTGTAACCCAGCTGCTTGCAATAACTTCCTAGCTTATTTTGGATAGAATTAGAATATAAATTACATAATTTAATTTGCATTAGGTTAATGTATAGATTTTGTTCGAGATCTTGGATGACTCTCTAATTGGCTATATATGCAATATTATGAACTGTAATCAATTGAACTTACTTTGCAATACGCTTTTGGCAACAGATCAACGACATAGTCAATTATCGTAATCAATTCTTCTTCATTATATTGAATTTTTCACTTCACTCTTTTAATTATATTATTTCTTCTTACGACTTTATACAAGTTAATATATGTGTCTGTGTGTACTCTTGTACAAGTCATGTTTAGAATTGATATTTTCATCTAATTAATGCAAAAATTTTAGGATTCTCTCATCTTTATCACTATTAAACATCTATTTAGTACCTATTATTTGAATAAAAAAGAAGAAAAATATATACAAAAATTAATCTAGATGGTGGTATTGCGAAATGTTGATTAGGCAAAGTTTAGAATTGCTATAAATTTTAAAATTTTCTAATTCTATTGTGTTAAAAAATGATTAAACGCAAAGAAAATTAAATAAATAATTGGCAAAATTTAGTTTTAAAAGTGATGTAAATTTTAAAAGAAATTTTTGTACCTTTAGTAAATTTTATTATTAAAATATTATATTAATATAAATGACCAAATTCACTGCAAATAGTGATGAATGAAAACTAATTTTCCGTAAAAAAAATCTTTAGGTTTTAATAATTTTATTTTCAATTAAAATTAAAATTTAATAATTATTTTTTAACTTAATTTTGAGTTGGGTGATTTTATCAATAATAATTTTGAAAAAAATGTTATTAAATACCTAAAATAATTTTTAATTGTTTAAAATTACTTTTATTTCTTTTAAGGACAACGCTAAATGAGCTTTTAATTAGAATAAAAAAAATTAAATTTTTAAATAATAAAAATAAAAGGAAAATAATCTTTAGCTCTTAATTATTTTGTCTTAATTGGAATTAAAATTCAATAAATATTTTAGGGTTAATTATATATTTAAAATTTCAGTTAATGATAATCTTTTGGCAACAATATATATAACTCTTTCCATAATTTTGAAATGTATTAGTAATTATAGGTCATTATTTCAAAAATTATTTTGAAAAAATATTTATCAAATATATATATATATATATATATAATCATTTCTATCTACACAAAACTACTTTTGATTATTCCAACAATAAATTTGAAATCGAATTATTATGCATGTCGCGAAATTTTGACATGAATATATTTTCTTTTTATGTGAAAATTAATTAAAATTCATTTTTTTTCAAAATGAATAAATAAAGTCATGTGAGTGAGTTCATAATGTAACTGACTTTTTTAATTCTAGATCAGTAACGTGCCTCGTGAAATACCCGGGTCGACCGGCGACTCTTGCGCTCAAAATACAAATTAATATAAATTAAATTTTTATTTCAAAATTAACTTATTGTATTAAAATTTGGCACATATATTATATATATATATACCTTAAACCAATTACAATGTTATTGCCTACATTGCTTTCTTCTTCTCTCTTCTCCTATCTTTCAATATTTTTTTTATTTTTTTTCTAAAAAATTCCCCTGGGAAGTTTAAACTAATTAATAGACTTTATTTTTTTATATATATCGGAGTTCAGTTCAGGTACTTGAGTTAAAATGATGTAATTTCGTCACACAAATATAGAAGCCAAGCCTCCTTCTACTCTCATCCTTTGTTTTTCCGTTATATATAGTTTTAAATTACGGACTTAATTAGTAGAGTGTTAGCACATGGCTACGTATATACTTTTTTTCTTTATGCATTTTTGTATATAACAACACAAAATTACGTACATAAAATATGTCATAATAATATTTATTATTATTAGGCAACAGCTAGCTACTATTATTGTTATTATTATTATTCAGTTTCCACATGTTTTTAGCTCGTGGCAAGCAATTCACTAATTTTTAAGAATTAAACTGCGCGCAGAAAATCGACGCTTTGCTTCCTGCATGCTGATATGGGAATAAGTAAACTATTTTCTTCTTCTTTTGAAAATAATTTGTGCTGGAAACGTGTGTGTAACTTAATTTTCAGAAGCTTAATGTTGTTTTTAAACTGCAATCTCTTTGTATTCAAATTCTAAGGATTGCTCGTGTACTCTCCCTTTGTCCTTATTAATAATATATTATTCTGATTTAAAAGAACAAAAAAAAAAACTTAATTTTCAGAAGCTACTGATCATAACATTTTATGTTTTCTATGACTACTGTCTCACACTTGGTCGTTTTCGACTACTTCAAATAAATGCAAACATCAAAGATCATTTGAGTTGATATTTTAAAATTCTGCTTTGATATTCAGATCTTTACCATTAGTTTGCTGAATTATCTACAGAGTTTCTATGTTTTTTTCTTTAAAAAAATATGCCAATTGATTAAATTGAAAAGAAATTTAATTATGGATATGCTGATATATAAGAATTATGGAAACAGAAAATAAAAATTAAAAAAACAAAAGATTGTCTCTATCTTTGCCAACCAAAGAACAACCAACTCATCCTCAATTTTCTCATAATATATGAGATTCTAATTATCTTTAATAAGAAATATTTATTTTCCTTGTCTTTTATCTGGAGATACATGTATTCATTCATGTGTAACAATAATCAAGCAAGAATATTCGCTCTTTGCAAATTATTCACATGTATATGTTCTTCTCTCCGCGTTAATGGAAAAAATAATTAATCATAAAATATAAGAATGCATGTGCATTGATGAGAGTATTCTTTGTTGGTATTTTTGTTTTATTAGAATTGAAATGGGAACGTTCATTAGTTAAGATAATACATATTTTATCCAATGAATAGCAGGCCTTGCTTTATCTTTCAAACCACCTCAGGGCTTCGGGTTCGATATATATATATATATATATATAAGGCTAGCTTAGATATATAAGACCCTGAGTAAGAGCTATATATCTATATATAGCACATATATCTGCTTCACGGTGAAGGGTTGAAGATATACCATTCTAGAATTTTAACTAGCTAAAACACTAATGGCAGATCCATTAACGCCACTGCTGAGCAAATCTGAGGACGTCTCTGATCCAGAAAGCCAGAATCATGATGATGATCACAAGCTCATTACATCATTGGACGAACTGATTGAACAAAGTATCGGAAGTTTTGGGTGGGAGCAGTTTGTACAAGCCATTCTTGTGTCGCTAGCATCGCTTTTTGATGCACAGCAGTCATTTATCAGTATTTACACTGATGCCAAGCCAAACTGGCATTGCAGTACTGATAATTACTCAAGTACATGCAATTCAAGCTCCAATATCTGTCAACTTCCGAAATCTGCATGGGCTTGGGACGGAATTTCATCGCAGACCATAATATCAGAATGGGGACTTGAATGTTCGAGTGCATTGATCAGAGGCTTACCTGCAGCATCTCACTTCATGGGCTGCCTACTTGGGGTATTTTTGCTCTCTACGCTTGCAGATTCCTCACTTGGTCGTAAGAACTTGCTCTTTCTTTCTTGTTTAACAATGTCGATAACCACATTTTTAATAAGCTTATCTAACCACGTATGGGTTTACTCCATTCTGAGATTTATAAATGGGTTTGGTCGTTCAACTATTGGAAGTATTACCATCGTATTATTAACGGAAAAGGTGGGTAAAAAATGGCGTAGCGTTGCGGGAGTTATGGATTTCATCTTTTTTTCGGTAGGGATGTTGTCTTTACCGGCAATAGCTTATATTAACAAAGCTTCTTCATGGAGAAATCTCTATTTGTGGACTTGCATTCCAACACTTGTTTATTGTGCAATACTTAAACTTTTTGTCAGTGAATCTCCTAGATGGCTTTTGATGCAAGGCAGGGACGAAGAAGCAATGGCAACACTTGAAAATCTTTCGCCAATGAAGGATACGAAATTGATCATGAGATCAAACCAGTTGAAGAATTTGTATCTAGGTAGAGATGAATCTTCAAAATTGAACATTTTCTCACCAATCCAGGATCTTTTGCAGAGGGGATGGGCTGTTAAACGAACGCTGGCGCTTATGGTTCTTGGTTTTGTTATGGCAATTGCTTATTATGGCATGACACTTGGGATTGGTGACTTAGGCTTTAACATCTATCTGGGTCTTGCGTTTGATGGTTTATTCTCACCTTCTTCTTGATTGAAAAATGCAATAGGAGAAGTTCAATGCTGATATTTTCTACTGTAACGGGGATATGTAATCTTATGATTATAGTAGTAGGCAACGAGCATAAGGGAATTAAGATTGGGCTAGGGCTAGCATCTTTTTTTGTGGCGTGTACTGCTTACAATGTTTTACTAATTTATGCTTTAGAATTGTTTCCCACATGTGTGAGGAGCTCCGGCACATCAATGGTCAGGCAAGCAGTAAATTTTGGTTCAACAATCAGTTCATTGTTGGCAGCTGCTGGTAGCGGCAATGAATTCTTATTATATGGAGTGTCTGGAGTGCTTACAATATGTTGTGGGTTCTTGGTGATTTGTCTGCCAGAGACAAGAAATGCTGCAATATGTGACACCATGGATGAACAAGAGCGTAAGGACAATATGGTTGTTTGATATATACAATAAAACATATATAATTGAATATTTATTTTGTTATAGTTTTGAGTACTCGTCATCTATGCATGAATAGTAGCAATTAATTAATTAATTAAACTAGTGTATTTTGTATTGTTAATCATGCAAATTAATTATTCATTTGTTATTATTTCACATGCCTTTCTAATTATTCATTTGTTATTATTCTCTTCTTTATTTTGAGCTTCCAAATTGATTTCCTCAGGATCTAGAATGATTAAGTAGACTTTAATCTATATTAAATAAACCCACAAACATCGATATCTTGGTTGTGATTGTCTTTTAATGGGAGGTTTGGCATACGGATAGGCAATTAATCACAGAAAAAAAAAGAAAGAAAAATTATGACTTGATACGATTTTCTTTCTTTAACATGACTAGCACATTATTAACAATATTTATTCTACATTTACAAGAAAAAAAATGAAGATTAAACAGATTCATTAGTTATTATCATCTATTACAACATTGAAAACTTATTATGTGAAATCATAATGTCTTTAATGAAAGTTAATGACAAATTAATTTTTGTAAGCTATCAAACTCATTTAAAGTCGAGTAATGCTACTCATTAATTCTAAAACTTTTACAAATTAATTTGTAGTTATTGATATATATGTAAAGTTGAGAAATGCGACTCATTAAAATTATTAATTTATAGGTTTAAGGTCAACGTTTTGTTATATGATCCTATAAATATAAGCTGCACTAAAGATAATTTAGTCACGTATTAATTTGTCATACGTCTTTTATTATAGTTTTATCTTTTTATTAATATAAAAATACGGCCTTTTATTATAATTTTATATTTTTACTAGTTATCTTTTGTTAACTTAGATTTGAAGTTACCTAATAAATTCTTAAAGCATATGTCTTTTGATGTAAATATTCTTGTGAGGATTGATCAATTACGATATCTGTTTAGAGTTCGATATTCGAGACGAATATTGCTGCAAATGTGAAAAACTGATAGATAGTCGCTAATGGAGTTGGTTAAAGCAAATTTGAGAAAAGCCCTATACTTTCTTTTATATGTATCATGGCATAAAATTTTAATTCTATATACATAAATCCTAATAAAATCATCTCCGTAATATTTAACAATTAATATACATATATGGTTAGTCACCACTTGATTCGATTCATATGGTTTGATTTCAAAAGATGCAGGTAGTTTTCCAAGCTATAGGTTAATTCTCTTGATTCTGGAAATTCATTTTTTCATTCTACTTGTTCAAGGGGTAATTGCTGTGTTCTCTATTTTATATGTGCTTGGTTTGTTTTATTCATTAAGTAAATTGGCCTCTTTTATTAAGATTTACCCAAAAAATAAAAAGGAAAATTTTTTAAAATAGTTCTACTTAGAATTCAATGAATGTAAATAGCCTATTAAAAAAATTTTACCAACCTAATCTAATATACATTTTTTGGACAAATTAAATTACTCCCATTAAGCACCTATACTTTTATTTACAAAATCACTTTTTACCTTTTCCATTTCTAAGATCTTATTATTTAAAAAAAAAAAAAAACTGACAATTTCGGGTTGAGGGTACTCAAAAATTGATTTTCAGATACACTAAAAGTTGCCCGAAAATCGCCAAACCCCTCCCCCTGTATTGGCTTCTAGATCCGGGCATTGTTAAAAAAAAATTTCTAGATTTGGGTAACATTTCAACCAAATACATCTACATTTTTAAGACCCACAAAAATCATATTCAAAACATATTCATTTCACTCTAAATTCATACTTCTTTTTTTTTTTTCAAAATAAACTAAAAACATTCATTCAATAATTTTATCACAAAATACATTCTAAATATTCTCGTTCATATTAGAACATCACAAATTATATTTTTCTTTATTTTATGCTCAAAAAATGGAAAAACTAATAAATACGACCATCCACCTATAATTGATAAAAATGAAAATTCTAAACAGTGATTTTCCTTTTTTTTTTTTTTTGGTAAACAAAGTGAAGGTCACTAGTGAGGAGAATGTTGCTCAAAAAGTGTATTTGGGTGAAGTTAGTAAAATTTTTTTATGAGTATTTACGTCAACTGAATTCTAATTAAGGTTATTTTGAAAAATTTTCAACATAAAAATATATACATTTAATGAGGAGTTGACAAAGTAAATTAATTGATATTTAACCATTGACAGTTAGTAGTTGACAAAATCAATTGTAAATAGATATGCATTAATTAATCAATCTTATATTTTTAATAAAAAATTAGATTTTGTTTCATAAATTAATAAGATGTTTTAATAGTTGACAAAGCAAATTATTTATATATTTTATATATATTTATATATATTTTGAGGCAAAGAGAATCGTGAATCCGTTAAATTAAATCATCCTCCCGATTAGAGTTGGCTATATATATATATATATATATATTCCAATGATAAAATGACAAACCTTTTGTAAAAGTCAATCTTAATTTTATGCATGCATGATGCATATATATAAATATAATATATATATATATATATATGCACATTTCTGAGACCTTTAATTGAACAAACAAAACAAAATTAATTAAGATACATTTACTACATATATATAAACCAATATAAGCATATATATGTATGTATATATAGAGAGAGAGAGATGTAAAAATTTATATTACAAAGAATATTAATTGAAACTCAGTAATAGACAAATTAATTCCATGTATTTAGAAAATAGAAGGGCACAATTGAATATACGATTTATTATTCTTTCTTCATTAATTGCATGTTATCGCTCCTTGTATAGGTGTATGCATGCAAAAAGCTCAATATGACCCTCAATCAAGGAGTACATGTGCCATATTATTGAAATTAGTGAAACACTGTAAATTTATTAATTACTTTTATTTAACCCGGCCAGCAGAAAATCAATTCTTGATATATCACATATGAGCATAAATCCAGGGGAAAATTAACTGAATCACTAATGGCAATATAATTAAGAATGCATTTGACTTGAGCATGAGTATATATTTTGTTATTATTGTTATTACTTATTACTGTATATATTTTTAGTAAAATCGATTGGTACGCGCATTAATTAATTAGTTAATTAATTATTTCAGGACATGCATATATATTTTCCTTGCTTTTATATATCTTTCAAGGCATGCACCTTAGGGTTTCTATAAAAACCTAAGGAATATATTAAGTTATAAACTCATGCACCCTCGGCTAGCAAAGATACCAGGTAAATTAAAGATTGAAGAAAGAATTGTGTCGATGCATGCGTTTGGCTAATTAATCAAATGGCAAATCCACTAGTGGCACGTACTGCTGAGCAAATCTGATAACGCCCCTGAAAAAGAAAGCCAGAATTATGTTTATTGTGCAATTAATACTTGTATTTTTTGTTAACGAACCTGCTAGATGGCTCTTCTCAATTAATGCGGGGCAGAGACGAAGAAAGCAATGGCAACTATCGAAAAACTTTCCCGGTATGAAGCATATATACGAATTAAATTGAGCTTAAATCGGCGTAGTCTCTACCTATTCACAAATGAATCTTCAACATTGAATTTTTTTCTCACCAATCCAGTATCTACTTAAGAGGGGGATGGGCTGTTAAACGAACCTCGGCGCTTATGGTTCTCAGTTTTATTAGGGATGGCAAATGGAGCGGGGCGGGGTAGGGAGGCATGTCCTATTCCCCACCTGTTTTCTATTTTAATCCCTATTTTTTGTCCAATTGTCTACTAAATTTAATGGGATGGGGATGAAGAATCCCCACGTGGGGAATGAGTTCCCCATTCTCGTATCAATTCTCTATTTTATATTATTTTTATAAATTAATTTTAATAATATAAAAAATTAATTAATTTAAATAAAAATATTATTATTAATATATTATTAGAAACACAGTATAGGGTCTTTTTAATTTTTTATTTGTATATTTTATTTTTTATAACATTAATTTATGACCCCATAATTTTTTTTTTATTACTAATTACATTTAATTATAATATATAATTTTATAAATTATAATATAAAATTATATTTACATTTATAAAATTTAATTTATAAATTGTAATATATTTATATTATATTTTATTGTGGAACAGGGTGGGGAGAGGTAAACTAATTCCTGTCCTATTAATTTTTAAACTAATTTCTCCGCCCTATTTCCCGAAATTTATCTAAATTTTCCTCCATTGGAGGTGGATTCCCATGGGTTTGGGGCTCTGGGAAATTTTGCCATCCCTAGGTTTTATATATATATATAGAAATTGTTTATTATGGTATGACGACAATTGGGATTGGTGACTTAGGCTTAATTTGACATCTATCATGATCTTGCATTTAATGGTTTGTTAGAGATCCCTTCATATATTCTCACCTTCTTCTTCTTGATTGAAAAATGCAATAATATATAGAAGAAGTTCACTGCTGATATATATATAATCAGTACTTTAACTGGGATATGTAATTTCATGATTCCGGCCCATATATAGTGGGTAACGAGCATAAAGAAATCCAGATTGTGCATCCTTTTTCATTGCATGTACTGCTTACAATATACTACTAATTTGTACTTTAAAATTATGTCTTCCATATAAAGTAGGAGTATTCAAAATCTAACCCGATCCTCTCAATTTGTTTAATTTAATCCGATCCAATATGTTTTTATTAGATTTGGCCAATTAATAGATTAGGTTGGATTTAAAAATTTGAAATCCACTTACAATGGATTGGATCGTAGAATTACATTTTTAATTCATAAAAATATGATCCAATTCACTAAAAATAATATAAGAAATATTTTAAATAAAATAAAAATAAATATATAAAAGAAATCCAATCATTTTAATTATTAGTGTTAAAAATAAAATAAAGAAAAAAGAAATAAAAATATTAAAAAAGAAAAAAAGTGTTATAATTTTGTAAGGCAAACACAATGATTATTAAAATTATAAAATAAAATAAAATAAAAAATAGTTTACCCTAAATTGGTAAGTCTTAATCTTTCCTTCAGTTCAGTCATCTCTAGTCTCTGCAAGTTCACCTATAAAATCCATTACTATTTATAAAATAATTTATTCAAGCCCTTCATTTCACATTTAATTTGTTTTCATCCCCTAAATTTCTTAATTCTTATTGAAACCTAAAAATTTCATTTCAATTTCGATTTTCTTTTATTCTTACTAAATTCTTGTTCAGTTACTTTCAACTCACGTACAGAGGTAATTTCATTAATATTTTACAAATAAATTAAAAAATATTAGTCTCAAATTTCTATATATAATTATGTTAAATGATATTTTCTTTTATAAATTATATATATATATATATTTTATATTATTCAATTTATACAATTATATTTGTGCTTATTATTTTGTTAATATTCAATTTGTACAACATATTTTGTTATTATATTATTGGTTAACCAATTTCTTTTTGGTTTCATGCTGTACATGACTTCTAAATTTGACAAAGAAAAAAATCCAATTTCTCCAAGTGAGCTTGAAGGTATGTCTAATGTTGTGGATAATACTAAAATGTTTGTTTGTTTGTTTGTTTGTTCAGGCCTATCTCGAAGGACGGAAGAATGTGAATCTCCATGAAATTGGTCCTTCTTGGCTTAAATTTGAGCAATTACCAAGTCACCAAAAAAGTAGATAGCTATCTTGTATCTTATATCATATATAATAACAAAAAAATATAATTATATATATTTCTCCGACGTCAGACGTTACAACTGATAAATTGATTTCTTACTTTTTTGTTTCTGCAGTAAAATTCAAGGGACTTGCACCATCTTGTGAGCTTGAGAAGTAGCATCTCCACCAATTTTTACATGGATTTTTGGGCAAGCCTTTTGAGTTGCCGCATTATTTTATTTTAATTTTAATTTTTTTTTTTTAAATTGAAATGTATCATGAATGTTGCTGCTACTAGAATATTGGATGAGTTGCATTTTGAGAGATCCAGCTAGAAGGTTCGATAGCTCATTGTTTTATTTTTGATCTCTTTCCAATTCTTTGTTGTTGGTTGTTTTGTTTCCTAAGCATGTGGATTTGAGTCAGACCCAAACATATGATAATCTGCTTTGTTAAGGTAACCCAATCTCATCCTACTGCTGCCAAGTCAAAATAATTTGAAGGCTTCCTCCGAAAACAGCAAGCAATTTGATATTAGTACATACAATTTTCAAACCAGTCAAATAACATTATACATGTAAAACTCTTTCTTTTTACTTGTCCAATAAAATACATTAAAATAATAAAAAATATTTTATTCATTTTAAAAAAAACTTTTATTATTTTAATTAATTTTTTAAAAATACGTTTAATTAAATATTTTAATTTAGAATTTGAAACTAAAAGAATGTTTATGATTAGTAAAAATTAAAAGGAACCTGATGTTTTAATGAATTCTACGTAGGGCGGAAGTAATGTTTGCTTTAAATTAAGATACGTAAGATTGATTAATTTTAATTTTAATCAAACTTAAAAATAGTAAATAAAAAAATGGGGTTATAAAAGGTATTCAAAGGGTAGCAATATATCACTCAGGATTATATTTACATAAACCCTATTTTCATTTTTATACCGTAATTGGGGAAGGGGAAATTCTAATCCGATTAGATTAGATTAAGTTCTCTTCTCAATGACAATCTCTTCAGTACTGAAAACGACGAATCCATTGTTGCTGCTGTCAAATCGGAGGAGATAGAATTTTGATCGCAATAATAATGTTTTCAGTTGCAGGAAATCCTTTAATTTTCCACCGATATCCCGATCCCTTAGCGTTAAAGCTACGAGCTTTATGAACTCAAAATTCAAATTGGATTTCAATTTCGACTAGCAAAAACGATACTTCAATTCCTCCTGATATCGTAGAACCCCAACCGAGTTCAAAAGACAATAATTCTGCGGTTCTGAATATCCTGAAATTGCTGAGAATTCCTGCGGTAGTGGGTACGCTATCTTTGGTGTTGACGATGACTATGTACGGTCATCAATCAGCATTGGCTTCTTCCGTAGGTGCTATGGGTGGACGTTTCTTTCAACCAATATTGTTGATGGAATCGTTCAAGGAGAACGCAATTAATTTTTTCACTTTGCTTTGTGTTATTCGGTTTTCTTGTGCACATCCCAATCAAGTTGAATCTCTCTTACTCTTTGCTGGAATGACTGCGCTACATATTGGAGAATACATAATAGACTTGCTGATGCGAATAAAAATTGTGAAGCTTCAGGTCGGTCGGTCTTAACAGTGTAAAATCATATTTTTCTTTATTATATGTATCTCTTAATTAATTGTTGAGAATATATATATATATATAATTATTCAGTACTGAATCTTTATAATTCATTTTGCTTTTTCTTCTCTTTTAGGTGGGTTTGCATCTTGACGGACAAGATCTTCAGAGGGATCTTAATTTTACTGCAAAAAATATTGATGGATCTAACCCAGGTTATTGGAGCTGTATACTGAATGGGAAATTAAACATCCTAATTCGTTCTTAAATTATTGCATTAATTAACTTGCTAATTAATTAATTATATGATTATTAGAAACTTTCAAACATTAATGTTTTTGCAGCATTAATAATTACCATTAGCACATGGAAAAAGTGTTCTTAAATTATTTTTTAGAGATGGATAATATTTATAGATAACGTCGTCTTTGTGAGAGATTCTTATCGATTTAGGATGATTATGATGCAATTAAGAAGCCCGATTCTACATTGGGACTGACTTATGTTCATAAAGAAACTCACTATGTGACTTTAACTTCCCTGCATCATTGAATTCTATGCACCTTCCTTCTGTGAAAGTGAAAGATAACATCCAATCTATGAATTCATCACCCAACACTAGTCGGAAGTCATTGATAGGTATAATGTTCAAGTCTACCTTCCTTTGCCACAAACCAATTTTGATAGGCATGTTACAAGCTACTCTGTGGATTGTTTGAGGAGGTTGGTCGACAACCTTCGACAGATTTCTTTGGTGATTAGGGTTCATGCATGCATAACTATAAGTTGAAAGGGATTAAATTTACAAATTAAAGCCATTAAATTATGTCCTTTCAATAAATCATTAATTTTAATTTGTTGTGTGTATAAAGAGATTAGGACAGATTTATTCCCTATTAATTAGTATGTATTATGTTTATCAATCACTTATTATATAATCAAAATTACTATATACCTGCTAGGCTATTTTTTTTTCCGTCACACGAACTCTTTCTTTTTTTCCTTATTTTTGGTTGTAGATACAGCAGAGTCGTTATTACGCCATGAGAAACATTGGATCTCTGGTTATTTGTTCGTAAGTTAAATCCTCTGATCATTTGGCTAGCTATAGCTGATTAATTTACGTTTGTTTTTTCTGAAGAAAATTAAACAAACCAAAAACTTTACAGAAACCTTTCAATGAGATTTACAAATTAAGAATGGCCGATGACTCTTTTACAAAGCTAATAATTAAAACAGCCCATACAGCTTTTACCGAAAACCTTCTCCCAATTTAGATAGATATAATTAATTGAAGAAGAAGAGGCATCTTGGAGCTTTTTAGCCTCCATGCACTGAAACCCCAAGGAAGAAAAAAGACGACGAAATTAATTTATTCTCTGCAACCCTAGCTTCAATGTTTGTTCTCTTTTTTTTTTTTTTTTTCTTCCCAAAAAACATGATTAAACTATTTCTTTCCCACCAAATTAATTAGAGCTACCTAGCTGAGCCTGAAACAGTATCTTAAACATTTTCTAGAGATTTTACCTTGAATCCTCTCCCGAAAGCAAGATTTATTAATATTTTGCATAAGTAGTTAATGAGTCGCAAGAGCTGGGATATTAATTAATTAATTAATTAATTCTGGTAAAATTTAAGTAATTCTATGAATAATTTATATATTCCACAATTAATATTAAAGCCATTAATGACTAAATAACAATGAAGGAGGAGGTGATTCGTAGTTTCTTACTTGGAAGGAAAAGCTGGGGCGTCTAAAAAATAATACTGCTATCTGATTCTTAATTATGTTTGTTTAAGTATATATGTAATTTTTTGAAAGGTCATATCATAGTTGTATAATATAACAAATAACTGTTCGATCTCAATTACTACATTCTCTTTCTCAGTAACATGTTTTCAAGTCTTTTTTTATTCAAAATATTGTTATCTTGACTTGAGGCTTCCTTCCTTTTGTTTAATTTCTTAATCTACTTCTGCGCTAGCTTATCATTATAAGTTTTTCTTCTGGTTACTATCATATATATATATGTGTGTGTGTGTGTGTGTGTGTGTGTGTGTGTCTTCACATGCGTCATTCTTGTAGTCGAATTTGAAAGATAAGAGAAAAGATGCCGACAAAATCTTCAAGAAACTCTCAACGAAAGAATGGACAAAATCTGATGTAAAAACACTTGTTAACCTCGATGATACGGAAATCCAAATCCTCGATAGCCAAGAAGCCAGTCAATTCCAAAATACAAATACGTCTACGTATATGGTGGTAAGTAAGGGTAATTAAATCCTTTGCTTAGTTATTATTAACATTATACTTTATTAGTAAATGCACTGCTTGACTCTTGATGGCAAGGCAAATATCTGTGTTAATTAATCAATTAGATTTTTAAAATTTAATTTACAGGTGACGATTGTCGTGGCTGCTACTGGAATGCTGCAGATACCTACTGTGCCCAAAATCACCAATCGTGGAACTTTAAACAAGGCCTTAAAGGCGCTTAAGCTCATCAGCAAAAAGAGCATACTACTGGTAAATTAATTATATCTAATTATTATATATATACAATCTCTATCTAATTTGATCATGATTTTGAATATAATTTTATATATGGATTTTATTCTAAACTTAATTTTGTGTGTTTGTTTGTAGGGTGTAAATGTATTCTGGACTCCTCAAAAAGAAAATGACATAATGTCAAGTGAAGAACTTGAAAGTAATTATTTACTATTGAAGCCCCTTCCAATGCATCCAACTGAATCTAATTAATTAGCTACTGTTATTTTCCTAGATAGATATTAGATTTAGAATTTAGACCTTTCCAATTTCCTATAATTCAGAGTTCGATTTAGTTTAATATTAAAACCAAGTTTTATCATTCATTGAAAAAATTCATTCATTTTGTGCTATTGCTAATATCACGTTTTAATGCTATTTATATATATACACATATATGGTAATTTCGTTCATTTTATATATGCTATCAAATGTGTTGCTAATATCACTTTTTAATGCTATATATCACACCGTATTTAGCTACTAATCTTATGCATTTATTAATAACGAAATCACTTTCATGCTGTGAAATAATTCTATCTAACACTAATTTTAATCTAATATTGGCCAGAGCTTTAGAAAGCTGGCTAGCATTTTTATATATCAAATTGCATAAACTAAATAATATTTCACTTTAACAACAGGTTCTTTTTTTCCATATTATTATAGTTATATTTTTTAAATATATTATTTATTTTAATAAAATTATTTTAATTGTTTCAGCTGTTAAATGTATTGAAAAGAAATTCAAATTGTAATCAAATTAAAAAATTCTATTAACTATAAATTATAATTAATTAAAATTAGAATTACTTATTAAAAAAACTCTAATTGTAATTTTGATGTAGAAAACAATGTACTCGAAAGTTGTTTCAAGTACATGTTTTTTGTGCTTGAAAGTCGAATATATGTTGTTTTGATTAATACTCTACAATAGCATCATTTACAGTAAAAAAATACTAAAAAAAAAATTGAATCATGTTACAAAAACAAGTAAAAGTTACCAAAACAAACAAAGATATGAATAATGATGTTAATTAAGGATGCTTGAAAGTAATGTACGTAAGAGTGTAGAGTGACAGCGTGAGACTTAAGGGTGACCCGCCTTATAATACTCAAAAGTCAAAATACACTAAAAAAATGAGGTAATATGTTATTAAAAACGAAAAAAAAAAAATCTTCATCAAAAGCTTGGGTTCATTTTAAACAAATAGGTTATAATCATCTCAACATAAGGCAAAATATTTGTATTGTGGTGTAGTTGTATGCTTGTACGTATTTTAGTGTGGTTGTCGGTTGCTTGTCTTGCTCTAACCTTGCTTCTGCTAGGGACGAAGAAAATTGCAGTTAATTTCCATATTCTACAATGTCGCTACTGTTGCTCTATTCTTCAATTTATGCTTCCTTTTAATTGTTGTCATGTTGTATTGTTACTGCCTATATTGCTGTTAAGTAGTTTGTAATGTTATATTGGGTTGAATATGCTAATTTCTTAAATTTTTTGGTTTATTTTCTTTTTGTTACTGCTGCTAATTTTTTGTCATGTTATGCATAATATAGTTTTATTTTTGTACTACTCATGGTTCTGTAAGACTCTTTTGGTATTACTAAATTTTATATTATTTTATTTTCTTTCTTAATAAGATATCTCTAAACTAATTATTAGAGACTAACTTAATTTTTTTATTATTAATTTTGAATTGGCATCTTTCAATATTTCTTTGAAAGTTTAAATATGTTATATACTATTATCTCAATTACTTTTATTAATGAGATATACTAATGTTAAAATTAAAATATTTTTAATTTATTTAAATCAAAATTGAAAAATTTTTTAATAGATTGAATTAGATTAAATTTTATCATATGGTAAATTGGATTGAATATGGATTTAATCAAATCTACTCAATCCAATTCGTTGAACACCCGTTAAGGCATGGTGAGGCAAGCAGCTTGCAACAAATTAAATTAAATTAAATTAAATTAAACCAAACGCTCAGGTAAATATACATTCAATAATTAAGAGCGTTGAAAGATTACGGTCAATTGTGCATGATGATAGAAAAGAATGGAATAAAGAGCACTATACAAACTATTACAAATTGAAAATGATCATGATAGCAAAGAAGAAAGACATGGTCAATTGTACATGATGATAGAAAAGAATGGAATAAAGAGCACTATATATATTAATTACAAATTGAAAATGATTATAGCAAAGAAGAAATTAAGATGATGCTAAAAAAGTCATATTGTTTTCTTTCGAAAAGATAATAAGCTACCATAAGGATCTTTTTGCATGCTTTTTTTTTTTTAATTCTTTCTTGAGCATTATATAAACAGTATTAAAATATTATAAGCATTGCATGATCCATTCAGTCATTCGATCATTTAAAGAGACGAAGGATATTCCATTTTTCTTTTCTTTTCTTTTCTTTTCCTTTTTTTATAAAATAATGTATATATGTATATATGAATCAAAATATATATTTCCTATATTTCTATCTAGTAGAAATAGAATTAAAATATCAAACTTCTTGTATCATATATTAATGTAGAAAAATAATGAAATATATAGTACTCATTGATTTATTGCCGACACCATTTCCGGAAAGAATATATGAAGCCTCCCTTTGTGGTACACCATATATATATATATATATATGTATATGTATATATATGACCGTCAGTGTAGTCTAATAATAATAATAATAATAATAATAATAAATAATAATAATAATAATAATAATAATAATAATAATAATAATAAAAGAGCAAGACTAAATTAACGAGGATATTTTGTTCGCTCTTTTGGTATTTATGGTTAGAATTAGAAGAAGAAAAGTTACCTTGAACAAGTCATATACATAGCAAGCTAGCTGGCTCGCTAGCTCAACACAAAAGATGCGTAAAGCTTGCGTCAACAGTCTCAAAATCTAAATCTATTAATTTCGTGGACAACATATTTTATTTATTTATGTAATAATATAGATTTAAGAGTGTTTCTATCTCCATCACACCTTTGACTGTCAACTACAGATCTAGAACAAAATTAACCAAAATATATGAATGACTGAATTATAATTAGCAGTTGAGTTGAGGAAATGCAGGTAGCTAGAAATAAATTAAGATAAGAAACCCTCAAGATCTGTGCCCATTAATCACACACATTTAATATTACTGCATCTGTATGTATACGGTTGAGTGAACGGCAATTAATATTGGATTCATTAACCTGTTCCATCCTATAATTAATTCATTTTCAATTTAATTTTTTCGAAGCAAAATTTATAATGAAAGCATGCATCACTCATTAATGACCATTATGAATTGTGCCATTAATGTAAAATATAGCACCTACGATTTTCTATATAATTTTATAGTTATAGTTATATACTAGTGGATGAGCATCACAGAATTTTCCATATATATATATATATATATATATTATAATATAATCCAATCCAGGTGCGCTTGGGCAGTAAACCCTTTCCCTGATTTGCTTTGAATAGTCAATTTTCTTTTATAAAGAAAATTAAGTTTCACCCTTTCGAAAAGATTTAGTTTATATTAATTTAAGAAAAAATTAGTACTGAAATGGATTGATTAGATTGAAAAAAAATACTCTTAATACTGTAACTAAGGAAGAGAATTTAAGTTATATTTTCTAAAAACTTATGTTTGATCTACCATTTGACTGTATTTGGCAAGCATGGGCTAATTTTTATATACGTATAATTTATGCTTGCTTATTATTATTAATCCAACATTCATGCCAGTTGGACCGCATTTTAACAATATCAAATATTACTTTCTAAAAATAGATTGCAAATTAATATTTTAACAATATCACTCAAAACATCACAATACATGTGTTAATTAGGACTCTTTCAACATGACAGTGAATGTTGACTATGAAGGTTGAAAAAATAATACAAAAAAAGACAATGACAAAAACAAAAAGATGAATTAATAATTTATTAATATAAATAAAATCCAAATAAAGAGTTGTGGCACCATATCATCACCACGCAGAATGACAGATTCAACTCCACTTCTGTCGCAAGTACCGGTCTCGGCTCCGCCAGAAACTAGCCCGGACCAAGATGACAAATCACCCAACATCTTCTCCTTGGATGAGATTATTGAACAAACATTAGGCAACTTTGGTTGGGTGCAATTCTTTCAAGCTCTCCTTGTTTCATTAGCTTGGGGATTTGATGCACAACAAGCTTTCATCAGCGTCTTCACTGATGCCCTCCCACTCTGGCATTGCACAAATAATATTACTTGCAAATCCACCTCCAAAATCTTCGAAATTCCCAAGGGTTCATGGTCCTGGGATGGTTCAGCTTCTCAGAGTATCATATCAGACTGGAATCTTCAATGCGCTAGCTCATTCATTTCCGGCTTTCCTGAATCATCTTTCTTCGCGGGCTGTTTGGTTGGTGCATTATCTCTTGCCACACTTGCTGATTCTGCCTTCGGGCGCAAGAACCTCCTCCTTTTCTCATGTTTAGGCATGAATGTAGCAGCACTTTTAACCGTATTCTCTACAAATGTTTGGATTTACTCGGCTTTCAGATTTGCCACAGGATTTGGCAGTGCACCCATTGCAACTTGCACTGTCGTTTTGTTGACAGAAAGAGTTGGAACAAAATGGCGAGGTCGTGTAGGAATGATGGCATCCTTTGGTTTTGGTTTAGGTTTTTTATCTTTACCAGCTATAGCTTATACAAGTAGAGGTTCTTCCTGGAAAACTCTTTACTTGTGTACATCAATTTCGGGAATTTTCTACTGTCTCTTTGCTTATTACTTTGCTTATGAATCTCCTAGTTGGTTATTAGTGCAAGGTCGTGAAGAAGAAGCCATAGAAATACTCAAAAGATTATCTCCGAGAAAAAATGATAGCTTTGACATGCGCATATCCAGTGTGCCTAAATCGGAAGAAGAGGATGATTTTTTCTCAGCCATCAAAGATTTATTTCGAAAGAGATGGGCCCTTCAACGGATATTGATAGTTATGTTGTTAAGCTTCAGCCTAGGAATGATGTTCTACGGAATCCCATTAGGAATTGGTGATTTGGGTTTCGATAACATCTACTTGGCAGTTACGTTTAATGCGTTAATGGAATTCCCGTCCTATTTGATAACCTTCTTTTTTCTAGAAAAGGCTAATAGAAGAACATCTCTCTTAGCATTTTCAATGACAAGTGGAATATGCAGTATTGGGTGCACAATCGTGGGTAGTGACATGAGAGGGATTCAAATTGGGCTTGAATTGGGAGCATACGTTTGTGTCTGTGCAGCATACAACGTGTTACTAATATATTCTATGGAGCTGTTTCCAACTTGTGTGCGAAACACAGCGGCAACAATGGTTGAGCAATCACAAGTATTTGGAGCAATATTCAGTCCGATGTTGATTTCAGCGTCGAGGGGGAAGGAATCGTCGTCGTATGGAGTATTTGGAGCGGTGATAATATGTTCTGGGTTTTTTGTTGCCTGTTTGCCAGAAACTAGAGGAGAAACTCTCTGTGATACCATGGATCAACAAGAATGCAAAACCCAGGCTTCAACAGTACTGTTCTGAATTTTTGTTTTTTGGGGGGTAAATTGTTTTGATTAGTTTATTTGGCACTCAATTAATACACCATTACTGCTTTGGTAAACGTTCAGTTCATATTTGTATTGTATTACTTGCTTTGCTTGGACGGCGGCATCACTTTTGGTGAGGTTCGATTCCAATAACAATAATTAATTGTAAAATTAAGCAAATTTTGACCCGTCTCATTAATTTATTGATTGCGTGAATAATTAGCAGTAACGGTTGGTTTTGGTATCCATGACGTGACAATTCACAATTAATGTACGCGATAATATATACTGAATGAGTCCCCACAATTTCCTTCTGTGGTTTTGGTCTAGACTAGCTAAATCGATTTCGTCAAATAAAACAATTAATTCAATTTAGAAAAATAATGGTTGTGCGATTGTGTCATAAGCGTGCAAACTCGAATCTTCCATAATTAAATTCCCATCTACAAATTTTGGATGTGTATAATGACAATGAAAAAGGGATGTGCTTCAATAAAAAAAAGTTATTTATATACATACATATATATATATATATATATATTGTTCTTTTTTTAACCGTAAATTTATGCTACCTTAACTTTTGATTGCTTAAAAGTGATTTAACTATGGTAATCATGTCTCCCTTCTCTAATTCTTTGCGGGTGGTGCATTTGCGCTAAGTAGAGTTTTTTTTATGTAATTTTTTTACGAGAACATTTTTATACATAAAATTTTTAACAATAATTTATTAATTATTTAATTAATTAATATAAATAATTTTTTATAAAAATTATATACTTTTAATAGACAAAATTTTAAATTTATATATATTTAAAAAAATAATATAAAATTTTTAAAATAAAATAAAGAACAATTTGACTTTTCAAAAAAATTTAAAATTTTGACTTTCTTTCGTTATAAGTAAAATAACTTTAAAATTTTTAATAACTTTTATTTAGTATTAATAAAAAAAATACAACAATTAATTGAAAATAGTTTTTAATTAAAAAAAAAAAGTAAAAACTAAATGCAATGTTAAGAAAATTATTTTATACATAAATGATTAATAATATATTTGACTACATCAATATTGACTATTAAAAAATTTCACTTTGAAAAAACATGTGAGTATAAATATATAAAATCAATTTGTTTTTAATGTTACGCTTACAATATTCAAACAATATCTTCCTTGTATTCCATAAAACTCTTGGGTAATGTTTAGTTTGAAAAATAGAAAGGAATAAGGGAAAGAAAAGGAAAAGGAAAGTAACTGCTACAATAGCTAATGTTTTAAGACAATTAAAAATTGTTTTAAATAATATTGTAATACAAGTTTTTATTTTTAAAAATTATAAGAAGCCAATTTTACATGAGATAAAAATGTTCGAACCCTTACACTATATAATTTTAATGTTCAAACCTTATACTATATAGTTTTAAATGAGATAAAAATGTTGGAACCCTTACACTCCACTAATAATGTAAAAATTCTAACCAATAGGCCAAATTTAATAATACTACTATATTTTCAGTATTAGTATATATATAGTATATGAATTATTAGATTTATATGAAATGCAACCAATCCTATATTTAAATAAATATTATATAAATTTCAGTTATTTTTCTTTTGTAATTTTTTTTAAAAAATTGGATAATATTTGTTATTAAACTAATATGATTTTTTGCAAAAAATTGAATAAAAATAAAACCAATAATTAAAAACAGTTTTCTATTGAAAATTAAACAAGTTATTTAACAAAATTTGTCTTTTTTAAAAAAGAGAAGATAGTATAAAAACCGTTTTCTATTTTTTAGAATCAAAATTAATTTTAAATAAACTGTCATCTAAATATTAAAAAAAAAGACAGTTTAAAAATTATTTTTTACTTTTAAAAAATAAGTCAGTTTCAATAAAACTGTTCTCTAGAAACATAAAAGAAATGTAATTTAAACACCGCTTTTTATTTTTAAGAATCAAAATCCATTTTATTAAAATTGTCTTCTAAATATGTAATTTAGAAAACACTTATATATAATAGTTTTATTTTATTTATAATTAAAGAGAGTTTTTTTATGAATCGTTTTAAAAAACAAAATTTATCTTTTATTTACTATACTCTTTTTATTATTTTGCAGTAGTTAATTAGGAAAGGAATTATATTTCTTTATTTAATTAAAGTAAGGAATTATAGAGGGAACAAAATTTGTTATATTTCTTTTGAACAAAAATATTCTTTGTTTAAAAATTAGTTATAACTTTTAAAAAAATTAATTAATTATGAATTTTATTATTAAATATAATTTAGCTTATTCTTGACATTTTAGTATTTAAAACACAACTATTTAATAATTTTATCTGATAATTTAAATATTCAAAGAAAAATATATTCAATTTTTTAAAAATAGATTGTTTATGTTTTGGATTATTAATTCCATTCTTATATAGGAACTAGGCATTAAATTAAACATTAATGGAGTTTTAATTAAAATAAGTGCAGTCAAGTACATCCATCTCTATCTTAATATAATTGAGTACTTTTATATTTAAAGTATCAAGTATGATATTTAGGTTTAGGAGAGAACATGTAAAAATATTCTATTTTCACAATTATGAGACTTTCCGTTACAATATATATGGTTATATATCTTTCTTATGAGGACGAATACAATATATTTTTGAATAAATATCTTTTTTAAAAAGCAAATATCACAAATATTGTGCGTACATATTTATGACAATAATAATAACAAATTCAAAAAAGATTGGATTAGGTTTGTCTTGTTTTAGAAGCGTGGAAGCGCTTACATACACAAGATGTTTGGTTACTGTTTTAATTTTAGCTAAGCGCTTTTCGTTGTACAAATAAATAATTAATGTAATCACTTCCACACATGGCTCTTAATTAGTGTAGAAATGATATTAAAGTTAAAGTTGATAAGATATGAGCTTCGAGGAATGAAAATATATGGGATTATGATCTTTCACACCATGGATCTCGGAAATTAATTTCATGTTCGAACAAATTGAATTAACAATAACATGGATAAATAATCAAGTAATTTGATTTTTTAAAATTTTAATTTCCCTATCAACGCATATCATATGAGAATATGTTCACTATTATGTATTATTAACGGAAAATTAACAACTAGATATTGTCTAAAAGGATGAAAAAAAAAATGGTCTTCTAGCATTTATATCTCTACTCCTTATGCTTATTATCATCAATATTAACTAACATTATATATCTTTCTTAATTTTATATTTACTAAGGAAAAACTAAATAATATAAGGAATCTAAAAATGTAATTGTAATAACAATATCATATTCTAACATTTAGAATAACAGTTAAAGATCATATTATAATTAATGGCTACAAGTCAACACCTTTTTAATATATAAAAGGTTTAAATCTTTTTTTTAAATAATAATATTGCATAATTTAAGTATTATTAAATTAATAAATGTTACATTAACACTTGTACCTTATCTAAAAATATTCAAATATAATAGTCTTTTTTTATTTATATATTTGTCCCTTAAACAATAGAGATACGTTAAAATACATAATAATTGTTATATTTTTTTATTTTTTTGTAATTAATAATTTTTTATTATAATTTTAATTATTTTGTGGTAATTTTTAACTTTTTTTATTATATTATAATGTACAATTTATAAGTTGAAAATTATAATAAAAAAAATTAAGAAGTACAATGAAAAAGTAGACACAGAAGAAAATTTTACTTATTTCAAAATAAAATTTTAATAATTTAATGTAAAACACATTTAAAGGGCCCAACCGGGTTCGAACCGGTGACCTCTTGATCTGCAGTCAAATGCTCTACCACTGAGCTATGGACCCTTGATGTGTATTAAAACATTATATATAAATATATTTATACTCATAAACCAGCGGCTATTCTTACCATAAATGACTAGAAAAATATGTCCAATGAAGTTTAAATTATATCATTGATTGTTACATTTGAAATTATATTAGATAAAAGGAATTTCTCTCAACACAAAACTTGTATATATCTCTCAATTTGTTTAAGGTGCTTTTGTAAAATATTTTTGACACTGGATACTCATAATAGTAATTAAGTTGTATTATATTATAAATTAGTAATGACATTCTATAAAAATAATATATCAATAAATGTGCAACTCAGTCATTGCAGGACACAGTCTAATGTATTCTTATATTTATATTTATGTATATTGTATTATGTCTTTTTATTATTTTCCTTCTTAGAGTTCAATTTACTTTCAACACAAAAAATTAAATAAATAACTAACAATTACTTTTATTCTAAACTTTATCGTTCCTAAATCCCAGATGTTGTCAGTCTAAATAATTGATTGTAAAATATATATATATATATATACACTTTCATTGATTAAGATTTTTTCTCATATATGTATCAATTACGAAATGTTAATTACTATCTACATAAATAATAGTAACAGGACTTCTTATTGGATGTTTAATACACCAATATAATATTGACGAGGGAAGTTCATATCATAAAAGGCCAAAAGGAATCAATCATTACAGAAAGAGCAGGGAGGATTTTTTTGACTTCCTACATAGAGCAAGAAAGACAAATGCAAAATAAATATATGTGCTAGTCTTAATATCAACAATTGAAAATATATAAATTTAATGGTTTATAAATGATATAAGAAATTGTAAAAACTAAGAAACTGTTAAACCGTCTTTTAAATTTATACATGTGCTTTAATTGTAGTATATTAATTACGTATGATAGATTTAATTTTAATTATTAAAAGTGCCTAAATTTATATGATTATAAATATATAAGAAATTATATAAAATTAAGGGATCTTGATACTTTCCTCTTTCTCTATATATATAATAACCTATAATAAATTTTTTCAGATTAAGGTGTCTCTATGATTTTTAAGAAAATTTTATATGAATGATCCTTAATATATTTAACAAACATTTAAATAAACAGAAAAAGAAAATAAATTCATTAATCTTACTTGAGATGATATATAAAAATTAAGGATTAATCAATTTTTGATTTCCTATTTATTTGAGATGATAACAAAATTTTGATTTAGTAAATAGAAATTAAGTAAACTAAAATTATAATTACGACGAATTAAATTAAGTCTCACCCTAATTTGCTTTGTCAAAAAGTTTAAGAACGATCAAAATTAAGAAAGTAGCCGAAGATTAAGTATATTTTGAAGCCCTTTTGAAATTAAGCTTATAATTAAATTATGGATATTTATATATACATGCATCTGATCAGATTCGGTGAAGCAAGCTAAGACAATCGAAACGATTTATTTTTAACATTAATTATCTCATTGGATATTTAATTTGATTAATCTAATTAGAATATATATAATTATTGATTGTTTAATTAATTAAAGTTAATTAAGACAGTACTAACTTTAATTAATTAGAAATTTAATTAAGATGAAACATACTCACCTCGACGTGGATCCACCTCCTCAACACATTACCCTTTAATTACAACTGATATGACAACGAGCATACAGAAAATCTGTTTAGATTTGCTGTCTTAACTTGATTTATATATATATATATATATATATGAATTCAATTTGCGATGTTACGATTTTATTTATAATATTAAAATATTTAAGTTTTTATATAAAAAAATAATGTTGAAAATGTTAGATAATAAAGACGATATATTTTCTTAATTATTAATTAATATTTACATATTATTTTTCTTACAAATATGATAAATATTAATTAGTTATTTTTGTATGTGCTAATAATACATATGTCCTCTTCCCATGACTAATGTTGAGAATAAAATCAAATGGATCAAATTTGAAAATTAAAAATGGCAGGAAATTGAAATTAGAAACTTCAAATTCAATGTAAAGAGATAAAAAACCAAAAAAAAAGGCGAAGTGGGGGACATGTCCCATTGCTAGCTAGCTAGGCAGGAAATTGACGCAGTAGTATTAGACAAAACCATCAATTACGACCCCATGCCATTCAACCAACATCATCACATTCACTAAGCTTTAATTTGAAACTTTATGCTACGGTGATAAGTTTATATATAAATACTGTGGGCTGCCTGCTAACAATATAATCATTGATCCCCTCTTTTCGATATATTATATTATATAGTTTGATTAATATATATATATATATATATATTCCAACTTGTGATAAAAATAAAATTCTGCAAATTTTTAATTAATTTCTAAAACAAAAGGATTTCAAGCTATACGTCCATATAGCAAAGCCATATTAATTTGCATATCATAACATGCATGCTACGACAACGGCTGTATATATACAGTATATAACTTTGGTGTGGGAATCAATACCACGCTATGTCCAACTCATTCCTGGTCCCTAGCTAGCTAGCTATGCCAATTAAATTACATCTTGTTAATTGTTAATATATAATTCATGGGATTTGATGGGAAATTAACTAATAATTAATACGCAGCCACTATGACTATGGAATTGATTGCTAATTTAATTGTCGGCTTTGCAAAATTGTGTTCTGCTTGAATGGTTTTTTTTTTTATAAGTTAAAAATGGGTAAAGCACACCACACACTACGGCCCTCCCTAATTTGCTGGTTTTCTTCTCTGTTTTTTCTTCAATACATTAATAATTCCCTCGTGTAATATTAATTGAGGTTCATTTTCATTAAATAAATAAATAAAGGAATTAATAGGCAGCCAATTTAGACTATTTCGTGTTAATAAGATTTTAATTACTGCTTTCTCATTAGCCATTTGATCATCACATTCAGTACGTACGTAGTCTTCAACTAGCAAAATAAAATTATTATGCATATATAATATCAATACTTATATATGCATGTATGTTTTTTCACTCGCCAAATTGCCAAAAACGTAGTTTATTTTATATATGTAATATTTTATTTATGTGATGTAAATTAAATAAAATAGATAGATATCTCTTCCAAATTGCAGGACAGCTAGCTAGAGGTTTTGGCTTTAACTTCACCAATCTCTGGAATATATGCATGGTTGCATGGCAATGACGTAAGAAAAATGAGCGAAATATCCAGAATTTTAATATTTATATGTGTCTATAGCTAGCACTCCAGTACATTTATGTGATTTAATATATACCATAACATTACAAAATGACAGAAATTAAGAGTAGTAGTAATTGCATAATTCCAAAAACTCTGTAGTATTCTCGATCTGGATATACATGACAACTCTAAAATCACTTTTCTTATTGTTAATCTGTTTTTACCTACGTGGGCGTACGTTGCGTTCTTAGCTGGCTGAATATATACGTATCTTACAGTCCATTCAGGCTCTCACGTATACATAAACTCCTTAATTCAAAAGTTGTATATCTACAAGAAATTAATTGAAGATTAGCTAGACAGTTAGCTAGCCGCAGATAATTATGTCTGAAACAACTCCGTTAATACTCTCTCGATCCGATGACACTGACACGGGGGAGAACTTGAAACACCGTCCATCCCTCGGTGACCTGATTGAACGGTGTATCGGAGATTTTAGCAGTGCTCAGCTCCTACAAGCGGTTCTTGTGTCAACTGCTTGGGTTTTTGATGCACAACAAACTTTTATAAGTGTGTTTACTGACGTTGAGCCTACATGGCACTGTATTACTGATCATGATGATCATTTTCATGAGTCGTCGTGTAACGCAGTTTCCAACATTTGTCAACTTCCCAAGAATTCATGGTCATGGGATTTTCCTGCTCACACATCAATTATATCAGAGTGGGGACTTGAGTGTGCAAGTTCACTTGTCAGAGGGCTCCCAACGTCGTCTTTCTTTATGGGTTGCCTAGCAGGCGGCCTCATTCTTGCCACTCTCGCAGATTCTTCACTTGGTCGCAAAAACATGCTGTTTCTCTCATGCTTAATGATGTCTTTGTCTAGTATTGTTACTATCTTCTCTACAAATATATGGATGTACTCAATCTTGAGATTCATCAATGGCTTCGGCCGTGCAACGGTCGGAACATGTGCAATTGTGTTATCAACGGAGCTCGTCGGAAAACGTTGGCGGGGGAAGGTAGGAACAATTGGTTTCTTCTGCTTTACGCTAGGGTTTCTGTCATTACCAGCCATAGCTTATCTAAACAGAGGCTCTTCTTGGAGAACTCTGTACTTCTGGACTTGTATTCCAACAATTTTGTATTGCGTACTCGTTCGTTTCTTCGTTCGTGAATCTCCTAGGTGGCTTTTCATTCAAGGACGTAAAGAGGAAGCCGTGTCCATAATCAAAAGCATCTCATCTTCCAATCAAGGGAGCATAATCATGGACTTGAACAACGCGTCGTTTGAGCAAGAGACATGGAACGTTGATCTTTACTCGGCAATCAAGATTCTGGTCGAGAAAAAATGGGCACTTGGAAGATTATCAGCAATAATGGTAGTCGGTTTTGGCATCGGAATGGTGTATTACGGCATGCCATTAGGCCTGGGAAACTTGTCATTTAACCTCTACTTGAGCGTGACGTACAATGCGTTATCGGAGCTACCAGCATCTCTAATCACCTTCCTCGTTATAGGAAAATTAAAAAGGAAGAATTCGTTACTAGCTTTCACAAGCACATGCGGAATTTGCAGTATATTGTGCGTTGTGATGGGCAAAATGTTATGGAGTAATAATAATTCAAGTATGCTGCAGATTGGATTAGAGCTAGTAGCTTTCTTCGGCGCATGCACTGCGTTTGGATTGTTGCTTATATACACAATAGAACTGTTCCCAACATGCGTGAGAAACTCAGCTATATCAATGGTGAGACAAGCGCTTGTGTTTGGGGGCGTATTCAGCCCGATGCTTGTAGCTGGTGGGAGAGAGAATGAGTTTGTAACTTACGGAATATTTGGATTGGTAATAGGGATTTGTGGGTTATTTGCAGTTGGTTTACCAGAGACAAGAGATAGACCACTTTCCGATACAATGGTGGAAGAAGAATACCGGGAGAGATCGAATTCGCTGTGATCGATACCTAGATCTAGCCGCCAACTCTAGATCGATCATCAATCTATGTTAATTAATTACAATTAGCATGCAGAAATAAGTTAATGTTGCTCTCTAATCTCTCCTACTAGAAAAATGGGCTGGGCTGGGCTGGGATTTTGGGCTTTGAAATTGTAAACCTGTTAGTGACACTATGTCGACCCAATTAATTACAGATTTGATTTTATTTTTTTTGTTCACATCATTTTATCCATATTCTTATGGGACGCGTATAAAAATGTGCCAATATTCCATGTTGCTTTCGTTATGTCTGGGTAACTTTACAGGAAAGATCTAGAGAGGGAACAGGACAGAGAAATTCAATTAAGGCTGAGATCATATATGCAATATGTATATGCATGTAGATTGGTCAAATATCATTATTTGTGATTTAGTCAAAATAGTTAATTAATCTCGATTAAATTAATTAATGGTTAGTTTGAAATTTTTGAAGTGTAAGCTTCATTTTTCACTGGAATACTTCATTGGCATCGTTTTCTTTTGACACGAAAGTTGAAAATTTGGTGTCTTATCTCTTCGTTGATTTTTTTTTAAAATTTTAATTTTAATTTATTAAGCAGTGGTATATATTGATGTTCAAGCTTCCTAACATCACATCAAAACACATCACCAGTTGAAATAAATTCATCCATGAATTGGATCAGCAATTAAATTGAAAAATTATTTAAAAAGTTATATGATGATTAAGATTAAGCTAACGACAATACTATTAATTAAGATTGCTTGGGGGTTTTTTCTTTACAAAATTCTCTAATCATTAGTGCAAGAAAAACATTCAATTGGATAAGTTATGTTAAAGGATTAAATACCAATACTTAATTATTCAAGATACTAGAAGAGCCAGCAGGTATTTCTCAGTAATTGTTTCATTGACTTCAAATAATACACACACACACACACACACACATTAGAAGGGTACAGCCGACAAGTTTAATCAAAATATTGAGTGTTTATTATTTAATTGGTTATTCTTATTATAATAACATCCAATAAAAAATCGTACTAACCATGGTTGCCAAATAATATGATGATGAGCAGTCGCCTTCAAAGTCCATATAACATGAATAGTTAAAACTAATGTTATAATATTAATTTAATTATATATAAAGTCTTAAGCAAGAGTTAACCATATAACACCACATAACAGAAGATTAATTAGCTGTTAGTACACTCTGATCAGTAATCAGTTGCCCTAAAATGGGATATTATATATATTGCACACATAAACAAGTAATCGTATGGATTGATGAATGATTGGTACATCATGACATTAATTAATTGACCAAAGAAAATACATTTATATATAAAGTCATTAAGACAACTAATTAAGTGTCTTCATGTTTACACAAAACGTTTTGATGTATATATATATATATATTTATATATTAATTCTAAGCAAAATTAATTAATTGAATGTCAGCCTCAATTCACAACAAGAAATAAACTTATAAAACTTTATTAAATTAAATTAAATTTCCAGTAGCAGAGGATGCAGACGTGGCCTACCAATTAAGTCATTCAATAACAAATATACTTTCTTAAGTGATTCGCAAGATTATTGCCTTGCCTGTAACCCAGAGTAAAATATATCATTAAAAAAAATTAAGTTTGTAATCATGAAACAAAAGAATCAATATTTAATTAATTATGTATACACATCATGAATGGTGGTGTGTTGAAAAAGATACATAAATAGATAGTATCTTGTCTATTACTTTTTCTAACTTTATCACCATATTGGTCGCCAATTTCTTTGGTTTAATGAGCAATTAACCTTTAATCTGCTATATATCAATTAGAAGCCTGAAAATCATGAGCATTAATTCAATGACAGTAATTAAATGGCAATTCTTAAGTTAAAAATTTATTTAATGCGTTTAATCATAGTTAATTATTAACACGTCTAATATATTAATTTATTGTCATGATGCTTTCTCTGTTTAATTTACTAGCTAGCTTTATCTATAAAATTAACATCTTTAAAGGTTGTTTTGTAAATTTAAATGAACAATTTTCGTTCGTGTTTGTTGGTCCAATAACCATAATTAAATTAATTAAATTGCATATATACACTAATTAAAATTATCATCTTGTTAATTTAGAAAATGAAAATTCAGCGACAGGCAGGCACGCAGATGTATATTCAGTTAATCAATTGCAAAGGACGTGCATGCGTACGAGGTTAGTAGTGTAAAAGGTCAAACCATGCACGAGCGCCCGATCGAAGATTTTTGAATGGTGTGAAGTAATTATATGATCAGTCGGATATATGATTGAACAATTAAAATTGGGTAAGACGTAGGACTAGGATTAGACGAATATATTATATATTCATTAATCAAATAAAATAATTTAATTAGTTGTGGTAATTAATTAATTAAAATGCTGCTGCATATATGCATGCTAATTAATATATATATATATATTGAATATTCTATTCTATCCTATTGGCTTGGCCTGTCCAGTCGAGTAGTTAGTTTCCTTGAAAATCAAGATTAATAAGATATATGAATTAATTAATTAATATCAGATGCATGCATGCATACATGAACAAGTGCTGGTTATTAAGAAATTAATTCTTGGCATCATTTAGGTAATTAATTTTGTTAATTTGGGATTAAATTAAACTGATGTACTGTTGTGTGTTAGGTGGTTGGTCCTGATCGATCTTCAAGTCAATTACTAGTTCGATCATGTATATATGATGAATCTGAGTTGCTAATAGCCTTAATTACCCAATAATAATAAGAAGCTAGATAAGAGAGGAGAGAAGCTTTATATTAATTGGCATGTACAACTTCAAAAAATTAAATGAAATTAAAAGAATGCAGTTAGGTGGTTGATCCTATTTTAATTTGTTTTTTTCCTTCTATATATATCTTCGATCTTCTTTCACTGTAATGTTGCCTAGGTAGCTTGCTTGCTAGCTAGCTAATACCATATATGCATGGAATTAAGGTAAAGGTTGAGTGAAGGCTAGGAAAGGCAGCAGGGATACCAATAATATTAATTACTTCCTATTGCCTATTAATTGGTTTTACATTACTTAGTTAACGTTAAATATTTTTGCTTAACAATAGATAGTGAGATCGAAAGGGATCGAGAGACAGAACACATATTATTAATTAGTTAAATTAATGATGAAGCCTCCCTCGTATTCTCCTTGAAAATATGGGCAAACAATCATTTGCCTCAAGACAAGAACACACACACACACACACACACACACACACACACACACACAACTATATATATATCAACATCACTTGAAAATCTAATAGCTCCCATGACATCGGCCCCTCAATCATCACTACTATACATATTATGCACACATATTAATAAAATAATCCCAACATAATATTCGTGACAAATTAACGTTTTCTTCGTTAATTTCATCAATAATTAAAACGATACATTATTAATAAATAAATATGAAAATATATAGTATTATAAGTTTCGGAGTAATATTTTTTCTTAAATTTCATAAAATAAATTGTTGTATATATATAATTATATAATAAGAATCGCGATTAAATTTATCATAGTTTGACATTATTAATTTTTGATATATGTAGTTAGTTAATCAATAAATTAATTAATTAAAAGGATATATCAAGAATATGATGATGATTAAGGTGGGTTGTTCCAAAAGGACGATGATCACGTGTTCGTCGTGTCCTTTTTGTTTTCTTTTCATATCTTTATTTTGATGAACCGTAATAACATTTAAAAAACCAAGCTGAAAAATGAGCAGGCCATCGAAACACTCGGTTAGAATTAATTTGTGGCCCTCCCTCAATATGAGTGCACCCGAAGTTAAATTAATTTCCAGCATATTTCTCAGATCCTATACCTAGCTACCTCCCTCTTTCTTTGGCGTCTACGATATTTTAATTATACATACAAGTTAATTAATTAAATATTCAAAGAAAAAATTTATACTTAATACTCTTTATTTTATAGAATACATAAGCCATACTTTTCAGATATATCTATTCTTATACTATAATTAAGGATCCATAAGTGTTGTGGGCTAAACATATATATATATATATATATATATATAAGAGAGTGAGGGAGAGAGAGAGATTTTATATAAATTCATTAATTTAGTCATAGTATATATATTTATAATAAAAAATAAAAAGATAAATATATATAAAAAGTGGTCTATAATTAATTCACCTTTTATAAAAGATAAGTATAAAAAATTCAATTAATAAGATATATAATTTTTTATAGCTAGAGTTTTCTTTTGAATTGGGAAAAGATGGTCCAAAGTATGAAAATAACAGCACATTGCTCATTTACATGTACAATTAACATTAATTAAAATTAGAATGGTCAAGAGAAGTACATATATATGAGACAGAAAATGACTTGTTGAGTAACCCATTTTATACTCAAATTGACAAAACGTTTTTCATTTTTGCGAATTGGTGGGACCATGAATCGCCTCAAGAGATCTTCCCCAATGTCAATTGTATTAGTTAATATTTGACAGATTGCCCAAAAATGTTAATAAAAACAAAACATTAATTATTCATCACTTGTTAATTTCACCTAAGCCTGTACTACTACTACTCCTACTCATCATCATCATCATCATCATCACAACGTTAAATATATATATATATGTTGCCACTTGGCCATGTTTATTGAGAATATTACGAAATTGTCATACACAGAGCAGCCTCTCTCCTCTCTTTCTTTCTTTCTATATATCTATATAAATTTATATATTATTCGAATAATCAATCACATACATGAGCAGCTCTTACAAATTAATTAATTATTAAAAATAGTGAAGCTAATCAGTGCTCGATCGAAATGAGTAAATTGTTCTCATGATAAATTGATGAGATCAGCTACCTGTGTTGTTGAAGGTAAAGGAAAAAAGAGGCAAATGGGTCACAGGTGCTGCAGCAAACAAAAGGTAAAGAAAGGATTATGGTCTCCTGAAGAAGACGAAAAGCTCCTCAAGCACATCACTACTCATGGCCATGGAAGTTGGAGTTCTGTTCCAAAACTTGCTGGTATATATATATATATATATAGAATTAATTATCGGTCATTATTAAGTATATATTGATTCGATTTCCTTCTTCCCTTTCTCGTTCTCTTATTTCTAACAAGAATATTGCAGGCTTGCAGAGGTGTGGAAAGAGCTGCAGATTGAGATGGATAAATTACCTGAGGCCAGACCTCAGAAGGGGATCCTTTACTGAAGAAGAAGAGCAGATCATCATCGATGTTCATAGAATTTTGGGCAACAGGTAATAAGAGGAGAGATCGAATTTCAGCACTCAAGAAATGAAATTATAAAAAATGATTTTATTAATTACATTGCATAAATGTACGTATGTGTATTTATTTCGACACAGATGGGCTCAGATTGCTAAACATCTCCCCGGAAGAACAGACAACGAAGTGAAGAATTATTGGAATTCGTGCGTTAAGAAAAAATTGATGTCTCAAGGTCTCGACCCAAAAACTCACAATTTGATGCCTTCTCATCAAAGAGCCTCAAACAAAATTGCATGCAATATTATTCCACAAACCTACGGGCAGCAACAACAACAACAACCACACATTTCATCATCTGCGGTTTTCACTGTGAATTCACAAATTCCAGGTAATCTTTCCATGGAATTTGGACCACCTGTTCTCACATTACCTCCTCCTCCTCCTAATCCTTTCGTTAATGATAATCAAACTCCGTTGCTGCAACCAGTAACCATACCGATCCCCACTTCTGAATATCAAAATCCTAATGTTCTTTGGAATTCCTCTGGCCAAAATTCCCACGATTCCGTCATTTTTCCTCACGTTTCTTCCGTTGATCAGAATGGACCCATGTCATCTTCATCTTCTTCCTCAGTAAACCCATCTGGATTTGGACTCCCAGAGGAGAATTGTTGCATTTGGGGTACTAATACTATTCCGGAAACCTTTGAATCACCAAGCTTTGCTGGAAAGCAACAACAGCTGGATCAACAAGAACAGCAAGAGAAGGAGAAAATTTGTCAGACGCAAATGGATGAAGCTAAGGGTTGTCAGGAAATGGATTGTTCATTTGACAGCTCTAGTTTTGATCTCGAGTTTGTGGACTCTACACTCATGTCTGGTGCAATGTGTCGTGATTTTAGCTCGATCTCCATGGATGATTTTGCATGGAACTTTTAGGTCTTCGTATGCGTACGTATTATACTAATTAAATTAGTTTCAATTGCTTAGGTTGTGAAATGTGAAATGTGAACTGTGAATTCTTTTGCTTTCTTCTGTACCTTTTGCTGCTGCTTTGCTGCGCCTTTGGTGGCACATACCAATTAATTTACCTGGAAATTAAACTTATATTGCTGACAAAATGCTGTGAAAACGATCGAGATATTTAAAGTATTATAAGGAGCTAACAACCAACACTCTCACGTCATCAATTAATGAAATAATGTCGGTTACTTTGTGTCGGAGAAAAAAAAATGTAAAGATGGACTCCCATTTATGTTTATGTTTATGAGGTTGTTAACTTGAATGACTCAAATTTGAGAAAATTTTAGATAAAAGTGAGCTTATTATATTATTGTAAAGAAAAATTTAACTAGGGACATGTTTTAAATTTATGTATTCATTAATATAATTAATTAATTTTAAAATAAACGTATTTGTAATAAAAATTTACTAGATGAGCAAACAAATAACATAATATATTTTTTTCGTCTAAAACTTTCAAATAAACGCAAATGAATAGTCTCGTAAAAATATATTGTATTGAAAAAAATTTTTTCTTATAATTTGAAGTGATCAATCACATACATGTCTCATAGCTTGTCCCTTATTTCTAACAAAAGCTTCATGCATATGATCGATATAATTGATTGTATTTGCCATCATACGTACGTAGATTGATTATCAACACTCAAAAAGGGATGGTGGGGGATGAGCAAAGATTGACAAGAATTCGAAAAGGATCCGATTATATGAGCACAAATGTTATTAAAACATGGACACTTTTACATGTCATCTTATGGGGTCGATACGCCAATCAATAATTCATAATATTTTATTACCTAGATTCTATAATTCTTCTTGAAGAACACGCCTTTCATTGTTAAAATGTGCAGAGGTACTGTCAGTCAATATAATATATATAAATATATACACGAAATAAGACAAGGGGTCATTCATATAGCTAGCATGATGATAAGACATATACATCATATTTTTAGTTGCACCAATTGTATTAAAGTTTTATTGAATTAATAAATTGGTAGACCCTTTTATGAACGGATTTTAATTAGTAAATTCGATATCCAAAAATCACAATTCATGTGTTGAGCGACAGTGGATTACTAACATATTATATGCATTAAACAATAACCATAATCATATCCTATACTTTAATTTGCTTGCTGTATATGTAATTTCTCAAAGTTAATCCATTATTCAACTAACCCATTTTTATATATGTTTGCAGGAATTCGCCGTTACCACCGTAAAATTATTAACCAGTAAAAGTTGTTAGAAACATGTCTCCAATGAGCTCTAATTTTAGTGCCCCCCAAAATAAAGGAAAAGCACTCTTTTCAAGTCATTTCAAAGATCTAACTTAGTGCTGCTGGTGACATCCTTTCAAAATGATGGGAATATACTTTTTTTTAAGAAAAAAAGAAAGAAAAAGAAAACATAAAAATTCATTTTATATAATAGAATTGAAATTTCTTAGTTTCGATCGTTTCCTCTAAATATGGGAACCCAGGATTAAAATTTTTATTTTAGTGTTGATATTCTAACAATTGAAATGTTGCAACACTTATATTTTAAATATAGGACTTGAAACGTAGATTTTGTAAATAAAAGGGTGCAAAATATTTCAAATTTTTTATAAGAAAATTGATAAATACCTTCTTAATATTTGTAATAATAGATAAATATGTCCTGATATTTAAGAAACAGCAAACATTTTTCAAATTTGGTTAAATAGATAAAATTATTTAAAATATTAATAATAATATAAAGACTAATTATCAAAAATATTTGAATACGTAATTATTAAAAAATTAATCATGAGGATATATTAATTATTATACATTAATAATTAGGTTAAAATAGTTAATTAATATGTATTCTAAATATATAAAGGTAAAATAATTATTTTTATAATTGCATAGTAATTCAGGAGCATGTGTCTATTTGATTAAACGTGAGAGGTATTTGTTTTTTCCTAAATAATAGAGGAATATCTATCTATTACTCTAAACATTGGGAGGTTTCTATGAATTTCTCTTTGTTTTTTTTATATGTTGCATTAAATAAATAAATATTAACCAATCCCAAAAACATGTTAATTTTAATCATTAAAACGATGTCATAATTCACTTCCTATTTATTAAAGTAACAAGACTGCCACTGCCAAAAACAAAAAATTATTTTATTTACTATTATATTCAATAATAATAAGAAGTAGCCAGAACTTATTGACAATTTGTAACTTTTCTACTTCTAATTCTAAGTGTTAGGAAGCATTGGTTGGGAAATGTTTTCAACGTCGAGAAAATAAAGGAAAATATTCTGAGTAATTGTCTTCGAATTTTGTATGCTAAGGCTCATTTATATATATATATGTTTGTTTACTTATAATATGTTGTTGAGAACCACATTTTATATGCAGTGTTCTCTCTGTTTTTTTTTTTTTCTCTGGCAAAAAATTGATAAATTATAGAAGAGATTAGAGAAGTTGAACTAAAGCTAGCCAGATAGAGGCTTCCTCACGGATCAGGAGAGATGGAGGCCAAGCTTTGCAATTAAATTCATGACCTGAGGAGTTACAATTTCTGGAAATAGTTCTGAATTTGTGATGGGCCAAAAAGAGCTGGCCTTCAAAATCAACAAGATGCAAAGGTCTAATTAACAATTAACGAGAGCTTAATCCCACGTTACTTTCTTCTTTATTAAGGTTTAATTGGGCCGATATATAGTGTGCAAACTTTCAATTTAATTAGGGAGTCATTTGTCCTTAATTAATTACATAATGGGCTAGCCTTGGGCATGCGCATGTTCAATGGGTAACGATCCATAATGAGAAATTGTCAGCAGCCAAGGTAATTCTAATATGTCCACAAATAAAGTAATTATTAATAACCATGTAGATTAATTAATTTGTCAATTTTCCTTTCAAAATTGACCAAAAAAGCTTCAACGACAATATCATTTAAAAAAAAAAAGGAAAAATAAAGAACAATTGAAGAAACAAAGAAATATGGTATATGCCCCAATTGATCTCATTAATTGTGCAAGTAGTACATTTTTTTGTTTCTCTTAATGAAAACAAAAACACATGGTAAAGAGACTTACCTTGTGGTCAGCAAAATAATCCCCGGCCGATTTCAGGTTATTTAGCCCCCAAACAATTATATATAAATCTACCTTAACTTGTGTCAATGAATTGTGTAGTACGTATAAATAACAATACATTTGATGTGAGAGAAAAACAAAAAGTATATAACTTTTAACTCTATATAATATTATATATATATGTCGTCATGATAAT